>CM075812.1:41896203-42172961 GCA_037975025.1 Excoecaria agallocha | reverse complement strand
AAAATTAGTTGTAAATTGACTAAATTATCCTTTTGTCGGTCTTTTCATAAATTGAGATATATATATATATATATATATATATATATATATATATATATATATATATATATATATATATATATATATATATATATATATATAAGATTACATCAATGTCAACATTAAAGAAGATACGAAAGTTGTGAAAATTTCCATTCTTTAAATTGTTGGTAACATAATTATTATAGCAGCTGTGTATATGAAGATTATAATTTGTATGATTTGGTTGATGTGATCCCATCATATTTATTTACAGGTTTTGATAGTTTAATCTCTGTAAGTAATTAAACATATATCTTCAAGAACTCCTGTCATTTAAACATTTGCACTTTAATTACTTTGACAAAACAATTAATTTTTTTTATGAATGAATCTTCTCCATAAGGATCAATTTTGTACGATAATATTAATATGAATATATATATATATATATATATATATAAAGAAAGTATGTGAATGAGAAGCCAGATATTGGATGGAAAAAGAAAAAGAGATTTTAATCATTTCTTTTTTAAAATAGGTTGAATTATGTTTGGAAGTGAATTAAAGTAAGAATTATGGCTTCTTTAGAGAGCATGTACATTATAATTAACATGCACTGCTCTCATTTGCCTTCCCACCTCTTGGCTACGTTTCTTTTTTCTTTTTTCTTTTTCTCTTTTGCAATTTGTATTATTATTTGATTATTTACTTCCAATTTTGCTAATTTTTAGGTTTATTGGTTCATCTTTAATTACCTGCTGGATGTAAATCTATTATTACCTTCAAACTTAATTCTCAATTATGGTAACTGTGATGGATTTGTTTAATTCTATTGATGGATTTATTTATAGGTTCTAATAGTTTAATCTCTACAACTGATTTGTTTTGCTGTCCTCTTCCTACTCTTTAATACTCACTGTAAGCTATTCACATAATTTTGTAAATTATATATTATTTAATACAATTGATTTATTTTAAAAGCATATTCTTATATAATTTATTTATTAAATGATGTACATTTAATTTTGAAAACTACAAACAAAAAGATAATGTACATTTATTTATCAAATTATTGCTCAATGTTTCTTTAAAATTCAACTGGTGGAAGACCTTAGCATGTTTATATGTCAGCCTTCTTGTGTATCATTCTCTAATGAAATTGAAAACTTTATTAAAGAAAAATGGAAGAGATTGTGGTCATTGATGGAGTTAATATTCCGGTGGATACGAGTAAACCTAACCATAACAACATCGAATACGATAATTTGTATCTGGGCATGAACGGGATTATGTTTTGTATAATAGGAACTAAAGGGGAATAAGTTATTATTTGCATGCTAAGTTTTTCATTTGCTAATTTATTGCAAATTGTTGTAAATAGGTCAGAAAATATCCTTTTACGTTTGACAAGGTGTTCAGTCATGAAGCGTGTCAGCAGGATGTTTTTGTAGAAATATATCAATTGGTATAGAGTGCTCTTAATGGTTACAAGGCGAGTCTATATTGCTTGCTGCTTTTTCTTGTTACTTAGCTGATTTGTTTTTGTATGGTGTGACTTCGAGTGTCTTGTTAATCGAGGATATACTCAAGTTTTTTTTGCTAGCATTAATGAAATCATGTTAACATTATTAGTATAATTATATTTTAACGTATGCTTATATAATAACAATGCTTTCTAAGCAAGTGAGTTCAGATTTTAGGTGTTCTATTTTCATCTTCATGTGTCTATTTTTTATTCATTATCTGGTACTTTTTTAAATGGGTATCAAGCAATGAAATCTTTGGAGATGATATTACCGTTGTTTTCTTTCATTCTTTCTTTTTCTTTGATAAATTTTCTTTTTTTAGCAAGTTATTTTGGAGAAAATGGCTTCTTCTTCCTCATTTCTGGCCAAAGGGCTCTCTAATTTTTTTTTTTACCTTTCTCTGCAGTTGGGTTTTCTTGTTTCTACATTTTATTTATGTTGTTTTACTTCTACTAATTGTCTATTGGCATTATATTAGGTTGCACATGGTGTGCGTGCAAGGAATTGCAAGAAGCAATGATTTTTTTTGGCTTCTTATTTCTCAAGGTTGATGTATGAGTTATGTTCTATTATTTTTTTTTTAAGTTGTATATTAAATCCTTGTAATTTTTCATTATCCTTATTAGTTGTCATGTATGTAGTCATTACTATGCATGTTGACAACAATAAGTTTTAGGTTTCACGTATACGTAGTTTCAAATTTTGTTTTGGGTGATGAAACTGAGTTTCTAGAATTATATGGTAGCTATGGTGTGAAACATATATGTCCTAAATTATTAAATAATTATTAAAAATATATAATTTCTTTTAGTGACTGAATTATATAAGTAATATGCTCAGTAAGGTTAAGTTTATAAACCATTAAAGAATCAGAATAAAGTCCAAATAAAGTGAGAAATCAGGACTAATATGTAATTAAATAAAAAATGCAAGGGCATAAAAGTAACTTAATGTCGAAATACAAGTAACAAAGGTCAAACAATAACAAAATGAACATGTAATGACGAAAAAGTCAATAAGGACTAAACAGTAATTTAGAAAATATATATATACACAAATAGATAAATAAACATAATGACAAAAATGACAAATAATAATAATAATAATAATGAAAAAAATAAATTTATTTAAATAAAATTTTGTGTAGTTGTATCCACTATTAGGCAACACTATTACTTAACGCGTGGTTTCTTGACTGCAGGGACGGGTAATTAAGGACATGATGAAGAAGCATTGAAATGGCATGTACATGTGACATACTTATGGACACAAAGACTAGACAACTCATGTATTAGATGTTAGATTATGGCATGTAGTAATTAATGTCGTATGTTGAATGCAAATGAACTGCGAAAACTAATTATATGTATACATATTTAAGCATATGTGTATAGGAATTTGTGATTGTGTTGCGATGTTGATTGTTGATTGTTATAGAAGTGCAGTGAATGTATCAAAGAGTTAGAGGTGGAGGTTGCCTTTTGGGAGCGTTCTTTTGTCAAATTTGCAGGTTTGGGTAGCACGGTTTACAAGCCGTTATGCTGCTGAAATCTTTATCAAATTAATAGTAAATGCCGTTAGCAACCTTATATAGTATATACAAATCATGAATGAATTGAGGGTTTTACTAATAATATCATTCAAACTTGATGGAATCATGCCATTTTCACCATGTGATGCACATATGGATACATAATGGTCTCTAATATAATATCATGCATCGCATATTTCCATGGTCATTTCAAGCTTTTATATGGTAATACATATTTAAATTATGCTATTAACCATTTAAAACATAAGTGAACACCATTATGTCCATTTAATTATCTTTATGTCCAAATGTAAATTAGAGTTCTAATTAACCACACTAGGTTTATTTATCATCATAATGCTCATTTATGTTGAATGTTCAATTAATCATCAAAATATCACTTGACAAACCTTAGATTACCATTCAACGACTTGAAATTTTATTTGTTCTTGGTTGTTTTCTTCACCCATTATCATTCAATTCGTGTTATTTCACCAATTTATCAAGGTATCTTAATTTGTTTCATCATTTTCACCATTTATTCTTTCCTATTTTTATACTTTATTGTTTGGTCATCATTAGATCATGTACATGCAGATTTGTTTAATTCATAAAACAAATTCCTATCATGTTTTTCATGCATATTAAACATGACTCTAACCTTAAATTAATGTAATTCTTTATTTAACTTTAATTTTATTTTCTTACATAATAGGTCCCATAACTAACTTGTCTTTTCTAATCACATTTTTATGCATTTAAATCATATATCTTGTAATTTTTCTCTCAATTACATTAATCTATCATTAATTTGTGTATAAACTATCATAGCTTAATTTATCCTTTAAAGACATAATAACTAGGTTGAACAACTAACATATGATTGCTAATTATGTTTTCATACATTTGATATTAAATATTCTATTTTCTATCATTTAATTTCACTAATTTATGATTTATTTGAATTATAATTTACATTTAACAATTTCTCCCTAAATGACATAATAGTGGTCTAAACTCAATTTTCATCTTTAATCATTCTTTTATATAATTTCTCATGCCAAATCACTTCTTTGACATTTAATTTCATTATTCTACCTTCAATTTAAATTTAAACATCATTCATATCAAAAGCCCTTAAAGACATAATTAGGGTTTACATGAAATTAGTTAATTTAGGCATCCACTTACTTATTCTCTAAACTCTATCCATGATTTCTTCTCCTTTTCCATCTTTTCCTTCCTTTTCTCCTTATTTCCATTTGTTTTCCCTAAAATTACCTTGTGAGCTAACTTTTTCATGAATCATCCATGATTCAAAATGAATTCAAAATATAAATCTCCACATCAAAATCTATCTATTAGATTCATCAAAATCTCACTAAATTAACTTACTTGACTTTTTGCTTCAAACTTCTCTGCACGATTACATCCACTTTCTCCACTCCAAATATGATTTTTTCTTTATTTTAGGGCTACTAAGAGATGATAAGAGTAATTCAAATTGATAGAGCATGAAAAATTATGGTGGGAGAGCTTGAATCAAGTAAAAATTGTGGAATTTCACTAAGTTTTGAGTTATATTTTTGGAGGGGAGGGAGAACTACTTTCTAGTCCAATTTTTGTCCAAAATTCTTTGGGTTTTGGTTGAATATTCTTTCCAAAAAATCAGCGGTTTAAAGAGTGGACAAATCAAGCCATTTTTTATGGATATAATTTTGCCACTTGTCACTTTCTCATTGGTTCATCCATCGTTATTTTTCCACCAAAATTACTCCAAAAATTCCTAACTATTATAATTATGATGTTTTCAAAATTTCAGATTAATCAGAGTTCGTTTTAATAGGTTTAAGGCACCAAAAGATTTTCGGCTAGTTTGAAAATTAGATTTTTTATCCTTTTTTAGATATTAATATTCCTCACATCATAATTTTTGAAAAATTTTCATAAAGTGAAATAATATGCCTATTAAGATGTGTCTAATATTTTGGGTCATTCTGACATTTTTTTCGATATAGTTGAAATTTTAGCAAAAAAATTCACTAATCTAGAACCCAAAAATTCAAAGTTATTAGAAAAATTATTTTTTACTTCTGGATTTTCATTTAGGCTATTTATAATAGGTTTGTGCAATTGAAATAATTTTTGGAGGTCTGTGAAATATTTTCAAACTCAGTTAAACTTGTGGTTAATCGTAATAATGGTCTAGGTATATTCTTTAATGTCTGTTTTGAGGACGTATCTAACTTCAATTTCCCCGTAAATTGTACCACTAGACTCTTTTTAACTCATACTATCTAAGTTAATGGTTAGACACCAACTTCTCCATAGGTTACCCATCCTAGTATTTTTTTCTCACCCGAATATGTTCAACTCTAGAGTTCTTATGGAATCTAGTGCACTAATACTAGCATGATCGCACCAGATGTCACCCCAATGATATTATTCATAGCTTGAAAAATACTATTCATAAGAGTTTAAAATTTTGGCCATTATATTTATACCATTCGGTATAGTAAAGGGTGACTTATCAATTCTTATACTCATTATGAGCTAGATTTATTGGTAAGGACCATGCTTAGGTAGCCCTAAAGTTTCACCAACTAACTCAAGCCTATATAATGATAATAGATACTTCCCCTAGGTAGCATGAACCGTAATACTTTGCTTGCTATGTGGGCTGTTATGTATTTAATAAATTCAATTCAATTAAATGGTCACTCATCAAAAGGTACCATGGCCCTATGGACCCGTTCCGATATGCTTGAATTGTTTAAGTACATAATGGCCAAAACTCATATGTATACATTTTAAATAAGAGAGGCTATGCTGCCGATTTTTCACCATGTACCATACGTATCCATTGGGTTCCCTGATGACCCATAGGCCAAGCCCACCTAGCAAAGAGACTGCGCTACCTCATGTGTGGGAGTAACAAAGGTTAGGAGGATTTTATTTCTATGCTTGTGTGTGTTTGTGGTTGTTACATAGCACTATCATACACTGCATGTCATCTATGCATCATTCTAGTGTTTTTTACTCTTATAGCCATCGTAGATCATTTGCCCAAGTGGTTTAGGGGTTTTTTCATTAGGGCATTTTGTCAATCACAATCAACACATAGTATGAAAGAATTAAAGCTAGGGTAGAATTCGGTATTAGGTCCAATAGATAGGATGTCAGAACAGCTACTAGAATTGCCAGAAGAGGTATTTGATCCTCTATAGTTAGTTGGTATCCTCATGCACCAAGACTTGGACAAGAGATTTGATGATTTTGAGAGAAAGATCAAGGCAATGCTTACTAGTTTCATCGCCAATCTGATGTCAACCTTCAGTGCTCATCCTATGACACCTCTAGCTGCATAAGTCAAGCCAACCACCATTGGGGAGACTCCTATAGTAGCTACTATTTTGCCACCCCCGATTATTAATGATAAAAATATAACACCTTAGATTCTACCTGTTGAACGGTATGATAGTTAGAAGGGGAATATAAGGTGAAAAGGGCAGTTCTCTAAATATTGTAAGTGTTAGTTAGGGTAGGCAATAGGGCTATAGAAATTTAAAGGGCAATTGCAACAGTAACATTAGAGGCAATGGTGGTAAGGCAGTAGAAATGTTAGTAAGAAAGTCCACTCAGTAATAAAACCCCATTATAGATAAGCTACTATCCTAGTATCTCACTCATTTTATGAAAGAAAAGAAGTTGTGTCTTTTGATACCCAGACTGGCAAGGAACTAAGGGTTGCTAAGGCATAGAGCATATTGGTACTGTACTTTTCACCAATATACAGGGTATGAGACAAATAATGTCTTACTCTAAGAGATCATATCTAGAACCTAATCAATGTTTAATAAGAAAATGATCTAAGAATAGGTGGGGAATGGCTACCTAAAAAGACAAGTTCTTCTTACTCTAATAGTGGAGGTTATAATAGATGTCAAGAATAGGGCAAGATAGGGGTTGATAAGAGTATTAATGAAAGTATTAGTGACAAGATGGCTAAAGCATTTACCACTAAGGTGGCTCATGACATCATACAATCATAAGTAATCCATTATCTTGGTATCTCACCCACCTCATTAAGGAAGGGAAGTTGCAACCTTTGTTGCTAAGGCTAGCTAAGAACTTTATAAAGCTTAGACATAGATTCAATTGGTATTGTAACTACCATCTACATACAGGGCATAAGACTGATTACTTTCGAACTTTAAGGGATTTTATTTAGGACCTAATGACACTCAACAAATCCCAAATTCGGAAGAGGGAAAGTAAAAAAAGGAAAGGGTGCAATGCTATGTGACCGCCTGCACCTACAGCAGAGAAAGATTTGACCTCAGCTATTTTTTCATTAATGATGTAATATATGTCCCTAAACTATGAAAATGCATATGTTTCTCTAGTTATGTTAATAATATGAACTTTCTTATGTATGTGATGTCTTATTCTATTGCATTATGCATGGCAATAATCATAACTCATTTATATAAGATATTGATTCAATAAATGTTGCTTCGTTTAGTCTAAAAAAACATCTTGGTTGCATCCATCATGACTCCTAAATTGAGATAAATTTGAAAGAATAAAAAATAAAAAAAATTATTAAAAAAAAAGAAGAAGAAAAGTCTCTGCTTGGGCTCGGGATGATATGCTAAGAGTCGACAAAGGCATTGCTAGGATACGCTACTCAAGCCTACTAAAGTAACAAGTTGACTAATTTGGCATTTTGAAGACTCAATTAGATGATAGGAAAGCCAATGTTTCCTAAAGACATTACAAAAAAAAAAAAAACTGAAAGATAAGCCATAAGGTATCACTTTAGCTCGTTATTCTTAATTTGAACATTATACAAGATAGCAAAATAGAACTTCAATCCTTAGCCATTCCATTCTTCTTAAAATAACCGTAATATGGCCAATTAGAATCAAGTTTCAAAATTCCTCTCCATTTAACATTTGAGCTAGCTACAACAAAACTAATCAAATACTGACCTTTAACCGTCAAAGGATGCTTCAAGAATCAAACTACTGGAGCCAAAATAAACAAAGCCTAAACTCTTACAATTCAACATAAAGGAGAGCTTATCATCACGAATAAATTTGGAAAGAAAAGAGAAATGGTTCAAGGGCCATTATTGGAAAGAAGGTAACATAATGTATGAACAATGCAAGGTCAAAATTCTCCAGGTTACACGAGCTAATGTTAGATCATTTATGCTAAAAATGCTACCAAGCAACCATTCTCACTTGCAATGATGAAAGTGAATTCGAAGGCAATGTCGACAGACTGAAGAAGGTTCCATGGTAAAGGTAATAATAATAATAAAACAAAACAAAGAAAGAAAAAAAAAGAAAAAAAAGAAAAGAAGGCATCTCAAGTTAAAAACCAAAAAAATGGCGGCCTTGCTAAAATTAGGCATCCCGCTAGGGTGAAAACTAAAAAAAGGCACCCTAGGTAGAAATTGCGGGCTAAGAAAAAATGTTCAAAGAAAAGCCGAGATGGCTAATTAATAATAAGAGTTGAATGTACACAGGTTTCACCCTTAAGATTGAATGAAACTTCTATTTTTGTATTAAATGTCTAGTTATGATTACTACTATCGCTATATGGTGCATATGGATAAGAACGCATACATAAGCTAAGTATGAGCATATGATTAATTGGTCGATAAAAACCTATGGCATGCATAGTGATACATACTAAAGTGGGATTTATTTCCCTTAGATTGATTTATTTCCCAATATTAAGTATGAGCATATGATTAATCGGTCAAAGGTTAGATTTATTTCCCAAGGTTCTATTGGGTGACGACTCTAATATACCTACCTCTTAGGCCCACTTAGACATCACCGTAGGTCAACCATCAGTAATATAAGAAGGCCAAAATCCTTTTCCTATTGTGAAGTGGTTGATCTATGAGCTTCATGAACCTCATCCAGTCTTGGACCCTAAAAGCGAGCCTCCGAGAGCAAACTTAAATCAAGCGAGGTTCGGCACACGTCACACCAGCCCATTTATCATGTCAAATTTAAAAGCTTAAACCTTTTTTCTTCCTCTTCCTCTGTTTTTTTTTCTTCTCTGCATTTTCTTCTCATTTTTCTTCATTTTCTCCCTTATTTCTTTGTTGTTTTGCATCTCATTTATGCTTAAATAACCCTTGGACCGATATGCTTTTTGAGGAACCATTTTTTTAGCTTTGTCTTATTTTATAAAGTTCACATTTTCACATTCAAGGTTAGTTTTTTTGTGATTTTTTCTCCTTTTTATAGCTTTTTTAATGGTTTTAATGAATCTATCTGATATGTGAATATATTTCTTTGACTGAATTATGTGGAGCACTAAATTTCAAATCTATCTCTTTGTTATTTGTGGTAGTTATGTTATTTTTCAGATAAAATAAAAGGAATAATGAAAAATATAATAAAAAATTAAGTGCAGTAAAGAAAATTGTTGGATGTATTTGAGTTTTTTTTTAAGTTACTTAGATACAATAAATGAATGAATTATAAAAAAGAAAAAAGAAGAAAAAAAAAGAAAAATAAACAGAGTAAAAAGGCAAAAATGTACTTGTTTGCTTAGCTGTAGTATGTGGCTTTAAATTAAAATAAATTAATTGCATTTTAGGCCTTCAGCCTATGTTGCGTTATTTGAATTTTGTTTATAGGGAGGTTAGGCACATTCTAACCGAAATGCTACTGAATTTTCATTATTTTTTTGAACAATAAACCTGTGGATTTCATTTTTGATTGTCCTACATGTTTGCTAGAATGCCCATTGATGGGCCTAGGTTGATTTTAAAATTGTGGCACCAAGTGTGCATTTTCGTGTAGGCTAACTAGTTTCGCTATGAGTTAGAGTACTGCAAAAATTTCTAGAATGGCTCGCAATTTAAATCAACAATAATATCACTTGCATTTTTAGAATTTTTTACATCAAATTAACTATCATTATTCTTTCACAAATGCCACCGAGACGAGATCCACCACAGGTTCCCGCCCCTTTACCGGCACCAAAGTAGGTGTCATATGATCAAAGGTGATGGTACCAGTCCCTAGCCTAGGTGCAGTTTAGTGCTAGCCAATACTTGTCTTGTCATTTTCTCTAGTAGATGGGCATGTTGGAGGATGTAGATGCCCTACTAGCAGCTACAGGTTAGACATAGTTCTTTGCACCATCATTCCTCACTTACCTCAAGATTGTCCAGGAGTTTTTGTCCACGTTATAGTATAGAGGGTTTCAGAAACCCAATGATGAGCTAGAAGTCATCACCTTTAGAGTTAGATAGTCCACTTATAATATCAACCAATGCACATTTCCAAAGGTGATGGGCCTCCAAATAGAGGAGGGGCTCTTGATTGCTGAGAGATTCGTTGAGTTCTAGCACTGGGTGGAGATCACTTTATTAGGGGCTCCCTATTATCTTGATACAGTGAAGAGCACCATTTTGGCCACCCAGGTTCTCAGATACAGCCAACAAGTGTTATCTAGTTAGTACTTGGGGTGTACAGGTAGCCCAATGTTAGTAAATGCTATGTAGATCTTGAGTTTATGAGCAATGATTAAAGGGCAACTCATAGATATCAACCACAAGATCATAGCAAACCTACTCAAATTAGCCACCCAGTCGATAGCCCAAATGTACATGGAAGAAATGGTTACTAGGTTTCTGCTTCACCTAGGGGCAAATGAGGTGACATTTAGTGAGCCCCTAGATGAAGACACCTTTATGGATCTGACCACTGCTAAGACCATAAGGATGGTGGCACCTAGGCCCGGTCACCCTAGAGAGTATAAATTACTTATTGTACTAAAGACTAAGAGAGCCTATAGGCTATATGAGCTCTTAGTAGCAGTGGTAGAGCAGAAGTAGCAAGTACCTCTATCACCTCAACTATAGGTGTAACACCCTTATCCCCTACATAGTTGTAAACACTATATCTTATATCATTAAGCATGTTTGCCAGGTTTAATCCTCGAAATATATTTTTTACTTCAAACATAAATTTGACATATAAACTATACTATTAACACTTTAATGCATACTTAAGAGTATTTTTAAACAATATAATATTTACATCTACTAATCATCTATACATCACATCCTTGTCAAAAGTAAATAAGAATCTTGTAATCAAAATGCATTCAACAGTAGGCTATACTTTCAATCTCTCTTTTATGTTGGCCATCCCACTGCAGATATCATCCCAGGAAAAAATTCTTACTTTCAACCTATATGGATGAAATACTTGTCCGAAGCTATAAAGCTTAGTGGGGAACAAAAATATGTGGACGACCCCTTTTAAAGGTTTTCAAGATGAAAACCCATATATACACATCTTAAAGCAAATAAACCAATCATTATAAACAATATTCACAATAATCTCCTATAATTCTATTCTCTTTTTCTATACTTATAACCAATATCAATACCTATTGATATTTCCTTTTCTTATCAATTTATTACCTTTATCATTATTCATTCATTACTTTGAATCCTATACATCAAGCTTACTTTCTGGAATTCCATGTGTTACTCTTGACCGATTACTTTGAATTATTAGTTGTCAAACATTGATGACTATATTATTCATGTATTAATATCAATTTCCAAACATTTTAATAATTATGCCATATTTCTATCACTTATTTACAAATATTTATATATACTTCATCTATACTTTATGAGTTCCAATATTTTGATTTTAGTGATCACTTTGATATACTTAACTATCTTAGAAACATGGTACTGTATTCAGATAAATTATATTCCTTATACATATGTATAATATATTCCAAGTATAAGATGCATTCTCATTCGTTTGAATACTTACTATTTTTATTAAACTATTATATCTTTACCTTGTATATTTTTCAACTTTTAAAGCATCTCGATATTACCATTGCTTCATCAGTAATCACACTCAGCACACTTTATATATACATATTTATTTAACATGTAATCAATGGATTAGAAAATCTTGACAAATATAACAACTTCACGTAGTAAACAATAAAAGCATTTGAAAAGCTTAACAATTAACTTAGCATGCTTGTATTGTATACTGACTCAGAAATCTTCATGCATTTAACTCATTTAAGCAATTTCAAACATTTGGAACCAACTACAAATAACATACATATCATGTGTTACTTGGTAACCTCTATTTATTTAAACTTATGAAACAATACAAGCAAATCATGTCAGACATGTAATCAAGCAATATCCTTAACTCTTATATGATGCTTGCTTTGTACTTTATACTTTAATTTAATTTGGATGCCTTGGCTCTATTCTTCTTTTGTTCTTCCTTGAAGAGAGTGTAATTCTTCCTCCAATGCCCTATCTTGTTGCAATGGAAGTAAGTGCTCTCACTTTCTTTGAGCTTCTGTGCCTTGGGCTTGGATTGGGCCTGAGGTGCACTCCCACTTGACTTGAACCGAGCCAAGTCATTCTTGGGTTTTGCCTTTCCCTTTCCCTTAGCGGGTCCCTTTTTAATGCCCCCTTGAACCATCAATACGGGATTGGTCATTCGAATGTTCTCTTCAGTATTCTTAAGCATCCCATGAAGCTCAGTGACTGACTTGTTCATTGCATGCATGTTATAATTCATCAGAAATGGATCATAATCATCGGTCAATGATCCTAAGATCAAGTCAGTGGCCAATTCCTTTGGCACTTGTACCTCAAGCTTCTCAAGAGTATCAAGATACCCTTTCATCTTGAGTACATAGGTACCAATAGGAGTACCCGCATCCATCTTACAAGAAATCAAGGCCTTTATTGTTATGAACCTCTCGTGACGAGCTTGCTCTTGGAACATCTCCTTGAGGTGCACCATGATTGCATACGCCTCTTGGTCCATAAATTTTTTTTGCAAGTCAGGCACCATAGTGGCCAGCATCAGATAGGTCACATCATTGGAGTCACTCTTCTTGGTCTCAAAAGTTTCCTTTTGAATCGCAGAGGCGTTCCTAGCAGGTTCTTTAGGCAAGGGTGCATCCAAAACATACGACTTTTTCTCTTGCTTAAGAACTATTCTTAAGTTTTGAGACTAGTCTATGAAATTGGTGCCATTCAATTTTTCCTTTTCAAGGACCGATCGCAATGAGAAATTTTTGTTTGAAGATGCCATTTTCAATCTACAATAAAATTTAGCAAGATTAAATGAGGTCTTATTTATAATCCCAGAAACCGAATTAATATCCTTTTAAATAATTCACGTTAGTGATTTAATGTGGGCCAAGATCTACTTTTCACAACAACTTATTAGTACCAACATGAATTAAAACACAAAATCATGAAGAACATATATATGATACACGACATGCATATAAAAACAAACAAACAACAAAACTAGTTGTTTAATGCTTATGTGATGCCACAAAATGCACAAATACTTAAATCAATTTATGAGTCATTTAATAATTAAAATAAGGTCATAAATATTGATTTAATATTTTGTACCAATCTGATCTAAATGTGTTTTTTACCATTTTAATCAAAACAAAACAAACAATGTTGATTAAACATGAAACAAACACTAACTAGTCATAGTTTTAAGTGATTTTAAAATTAATCAATTAAATTGTCATGGACCAGAATTAAAACCAAATTTAAAATATGTCCTGAACTGATATTTAATCTTTAAAAATCACTTACAAACATGCCAAAATTATTTTTACATTTAATATTTAAAACTAGTTGTTAAACAAACAATTAACATGCCAAATAGCATCTAGTTTTAATATTAACATGTACCATCAGGTATTATCAATTAAACCCAACAATTAACAGCTCCTAAAACATCTTAGGACAGTATATTAATATTTCATATTAATTATAATACCTATCTAATCAATTAAAATCGTTTTTACACAAAAATAATGTAAAAAACTCTAAACAGAAAATTTCAGCATTGCATGTCTTCAAAATAACGATTTTTAATTAATTTTTTCATGCATCTAAAGCACTAAAATAAGCATATTTAGGCTCTGATACCATTGATGGAATATGCCATGATATTTTCATGGTAATCGTGCAGCGGAAAAATGATAAAAACAATCATACATGCCATACAATTCCATGACAAGAATCGAAAACATGCAATTTTAGGGTTTTAAAACTTACAACTTTACATGCATTTTAAATCTTGAATTTGGTGATGACCAGCAACTAAGATAACTTTATCTTTCTTAGATCTTGATCACCAATGCCAAGGAATAGCCTTTTACACCACTCCCTCTATTCTCACACACACAATTGCACCGACAACTTAAAATCGAGATTGCTAGCTCTCTTTTAAGGTATTGTGTAATGGCTATGGTTTGAAGCTACATAATTTGATTTTGTACTTCTCTTAGTTTGCTATTACTACCCAAGAACAAGAGAATGAGGAACAATCCTTTCTCCTTGTGAAAATTGGCCAAAAGAATTTTGTGTGAGAGAGAGAAGAATTCACGCCAAACCTAGGGAACTAGGGTTTCACACCAAACTTAGTTATCTCTCTAGGGTTTTATTTCTTTTCATATATTTATCCTTATCTTTTGGCAAGTGTTTGATCTCAATTTTACTATCTCAAGATAATTAATTCAACTTCAATCACTTCCTAAAAATAAGTAATATATATTGATTTAAACTCCTTTGAATTTAAAATTCAAATTTGAAATAAAACACAAGACATTTAATTAAATAAAATCACTTAATATAAATAATAAGCATGTGCTGAAATTCCTTAGTTTTTATCTTGGAATTTCGGCTACTTCACTTTATATTTAAATGATTTAATTTAATTTAAATTCTTTTAGGCTTTAATACTCAATTAACTTAATTAATAGAAGATAATTAATTAATTGAAATTCTTTTAGCGTGTTAAGACTCAATTAACTTAATTAATAGAAGATAATTAATTATTGAAAATTAACCATGTGGGCTGAATTTCTCTCTCTCTGGCCAAGTCTAATAGCATTTATAATGCCCATACATACATTAATTTGACTTTAATTAATAAGCCAATATTAATGCCCAATACTTTATTTAATATTTTAATCCCAATGTTTTGTGCGATTCCTATAGGTCCAGTAAAGTTGCTAATGAATATTAATAATTAATTCATAGGCTATATATTCTCTAGCAAGATATTATACATTCCAAATAAATGAAAATTCATACGGCATTTAGTAACTTATGCAATTTTTCATAGTCCCTTACCCATATATATCGAATTAATATAAGGCATGGAACGTAGTCATCCTTATATATATTAATTCCTTTCTTGATATTTCAGTGACACTGAACTCTCAGATTAAATAATGATTGCTCATTATTTCAGCTCGTATGGCCATACACTTCTCAGTTCACTGATCAAGTGCCGATGATATTTTCTCTCTTATAAAGAGGGGTAATCCTTCACTTCTCTCATGCTCTCTAACATGAATCATTGCATACCCAAGCATACCCGTACTTGTCATCCTGTTATGAGCATGTTAGGTGTATGTCAAATCACACAGTAATTCATAAAAGAGTTTCATAGAGATTTTAGGTCTAAGAACTCCGATACAAATCTTGCATATGAGAAACACTTATGACTTGTACCATGTAGTGTTTCGCATGAGTGGATCGAATCCAGATACCATGTTCTTTAACATGTATCTATGATCTTTGATTGACACTCTGTCCTTATGATCCGTAAGACAGAACTCAACTTATTAGATAGAGCATACTAGTCTTATTCATTGTTATTCCCATAACTATGACTGACTAGGATATTATATGAAGTCTCATTTGTTCAAGGTCTTACAACCATGTGTCTCACACATGATAACTTAAACTGAAATAACATTCTTGGATAGTTCTATCAATTGATATGCATAGAATACAATAGATAAAATAATATGCCGCAGTTATTAACCAAAGTATTTATACAATGTATTAGGGCTAGGCTTACTCTAACAGTACTATTATACATATAATCCATTCTGAAACTTCAATCATATACCTTTACCCATATATAACTATCTTTATATCCTATTTTAGCATTCTATCAAATCATCACACTTCAATCTAACCATATCAAGGCTAGGATATCTGCATTGCTAACACCCCAAAGCTTCCTATGATACAACTCTAACACCTATTCCCAAAAATGGCTTAAACCAAAGCTCTGATACCACTAATTGTAACACCCTTATCCGCTTACATAGTTGTAACACTATATCCTGTATCATTAAGCATGCTTGCCAGGTTTAATGCTCGAAATATTTTTTTTACCTTCAAACATAAATTTGACATATAAACTATACTATTAACACTTTACTGCATACTTAAGAGTATTTTTAAACAATATATATTTACATTATTATCATCTATACATCACATCCTGTCAAAAGTAAATAAGAATCTTGTAATCAAAATGCAATCACAGTAGACTATACTTTCATCTCTTTCTATGTTGACCATCCTGCTGCAGATATCATCCCAGGAAAAATCCTTACTTGCAACCTACACGAGATAACACCTTTGCTAAGCTATAAAGCTTAGTGGAAACAAAAAACATGTGGACGACCCCTTTAAAGGTTTTCAAGATGAAAAACCCATATATACACATCTTAAAGCAAATAAACCAATCATATAAACAATATTCACAATAATCTCGGATAAATATATTCTCTTTTGCTATACTTATAACCAATAACAATAACTATTGATATTTCCTTGTTTATCAATTTAATTACCTTTATCATTATTCATTCATTACTTGAATCCAATACATCAAGCTTACTTTCTGGATTTCTATATGTTACTCTTGACCAATTACTTTGAATTATTAGTTGTCAAACATTGATGACTATATTATCATGTATTATATCAATTGCCAAACATTTTAATAACTATGCCATATTTCTATCACTTATTACAAATATTTATATATACTTCATCTATACTTTATGAGTTCCCACATTTTGATTTTAGTGATCACTTTGATATACTTAACTATCTTAGAAACATGGTACTGTATTCAAATAAATTATATTCCTTATACATATGTATAAATATTCCATGTATAAGATGCATTCTCAATTCGTTTGAATACTTACTATTTTTATTAAACTATTATATCTTTACCTTGTATATTTTTCAACTTTTAAAGCATTCGTTATTACCATTGCTTCATCAGTAATCACACTCAGCACACTTTATATATATATATATATATATATTTAACATGTAATCAATGGATTAGAAAATCTTGACAAATCTAACAACTTCACGTAGTAAACAATAAAAGCATTTGAAAAGCTTAATAGTTAACTTAGCATGCTTGTATTATATACTGACTAAGAATTCTTCATGCATTTAACTCATTTAAGAATTTCTAACATTGGAACCAACTATAAATAGCATACATATCATCTGTTACTTGTAACCTTTTAAACTTATGAAATAATACAAGCAAATCATGTCAGACTTGTAATCAAGCAATATCCTTAACTCTTATACGATGCTTGCTTTGTACTTTATACTTTAATGTCTGTACTGTACTTATAGTTTAGCCTGCCCAAGTTCGAAAGGTGGATAATGGGATTGGTGGATACTCAAGGGTATCAAAACGGTGGATATCTGAAGATATCAATATGATAGACCCAAATGGGGTCGACTGTATGGTGGACCAGTTAAATGGATCCAAATGGAGTCAACTAACAATGCAAATAGGGTTGTGCATGATCCAATAGGATTAACTGCACTTTAGACCTAAAAAGGTCAATAGTGGCAGCTGCCACATCCCTATAGTGCTTATCTATCCACAATTGAACTCTAATTGCAGGCAATACTCTATTTAATTTTCTTTCATATATCACGCTTGCACTCAACTAGTCAATTTGCACATGTATAACCATAAAATAGATATATTATTGCCATGTATATTATGTATGCAAGGTTCCTATAATGATTCACATACTTTATTAATCATGCTATCATCAGATTTCACATATAACATGATCATACTATGACAATCATGTAATGTGTCGTGCCTGTTCAAGCGCTCATCATAAAACATGCTTGTTATAAAAACTTTACACTATAGCACATCATATGAATGTGATCATGTAAAAAAGTTCATAATCACAAGTATATATATAAATACACATGTATTCATATAGGCATATAACAAGACAAGTACTTACTATTAAGCATATGTCATCACATATATACTTTAACATGTTATCAATAAGGCACTATATGTGAACATGATTATACTAATGTATTTCTTTTTCATAGTATAAGTGCATGTTGAAATACACATTTACTCTTCATAGGAGTACATACATATAAATAATTTTGCATATAACAAACAAGTATTTAATTTCAATCACATATGCATATTTGATATAATTGTCAGCAATCTTTACTTCAACACATATGTGAACATGTATATATGTATATATATTTAGGGACTTTTATCAATAATCATATCACATGCTATATCCAATCCAATGTGTCATCATACAAACACAAATTAACATAACTATATTTAAAGCAAATATAGAAAACAAATTAAAATTTTACCTACACAAATATATATAGGGGCAGCATTCTGGGCCCAACTTGTGAGCGACTTATGATCATCATTTTTTAGGCTAAATGAACTCCTACAATCATATTCCCTTTTGCGTCTAGTTTCCAAAGCATCAAAATTCACCTTAATATCTTATCTATATCTCGAGATATATGAGAACAACTATAGGTTGCTCGTAGAACCAAAATAGTGTTTGTTACCACTTATAAAAATTCGTAGAATAAAATTAAGAAGGAATTAGACCAACATTTCTTCATCAAAGTTATACTTACATGTCTTTAGTTTTATTAAAATTTTATTTTGTACCATTTTAAAAACTCTACCAAAATTTATGCCCAATTTACTAAGCTCTGTTCCCTAATAGTACATCCAGTCCCTATGAATTTCAAGTCAACATTTGACATGCTTGCATACGATTTTAAATCATACTTACTACATAAACAATGTGCATTTTGGAGTTTATAATGCATAGGAATTAATCTCATAGCATTTTAACCATTGTACACAAAGATATCTCATTTTTACCATAAATTGTTCCATAATTAGCTTGTATGGATGTTTCTTTAATAGACACTTGCAATTACATTAAATTTAAGTTGTAGATAAACTCATGGTATGATAGGATTTAAGCACACAATTACATTTATTCCAACCCCAGTCATAGTATGGCAACACTATTCAGGTGAGGTAGCTATAAAGGCTTCAATATCGATAAAATACAATTACAAAATAAATTGCTTTCAATATTATCAAAGTTGATACACTATGACTATGGCTATTATCTTTTCTTTTAATGAAGGCAATTATATTGTTTTTACTTTTTCACATAACTCTAAGCCAATGAAAAACATAATCTATTATTAATATCAACTTTTCTTATATATACCTCATCATCTATCTTTATTATGAAATCAATTTTACTATATTGATCTCCTAAACACTATATATTATTTATGCTATCTATATTTTCTATACGTTGTCAAGCAATTTAAACTCTAAATCATTTAATGGCAATTATCTGTATATACTTAATGTTATGACATTAGACTCTAATTTAATACATAAAGACATCAACATATAATTACTCTCATATAATGACAAGCTATTAATAATCATTAAGCTCAATTATATACTTTCATTTATGTACATATCTATGCCATACTATAGATTAAATTATTAAGTTAAATTAATCTAAAAACCCTTAGTTCCTGCTTTATAGATATTATAATTATCCATTAACATGCTCATCCTAGTAAGCTTGTTGATTGTGAACTTGTTAATTGAGTCCTTAAGTGATTAAAAATGTATTTGCAATTCTTCCTTCATGCTAAACATACTCACTCTCTACTACTCACTGTTTGATTTTTGCATAATATTTTTCACATGTAAAATGATATTTTTAAGGAAAATTCTATTTTTAACAATTGATACTTAAGATCTTAACTATATACTACAAAAATTTCAAGTCATTTTGATGTATATCCTAAGAGTTATAACATAAGAAACACCTACTACTCCAATGACCCGTCAAATGCAAAAGGGCTACCGTTTTGGGCATTTTTGAGGACCTTAGAGGAAAAATTTCATTAGTTTTTTTATTTTCATTACATTTGTCAACATAGAAGTTCCTGTTATATCCCAACTAGAATCATCAAATTCGGAGTTCACAAACTCAACTTATGATCAAAATAGTCATTGGAGGTTAATCTGAATTTCTAGACACCACTTTCACATTAATGCCTAATATCTTAATTCAAGTCAATATACTTATAAAATCCATAATCAACACAAGTATTATTGCATGTAAGAAATAATAGTTCCCAAACCTAGACATGCAACTCGAATCTTCTTCAAAATTCTCATTTTTCTCTCACTATCTTCTTCTTTCAAGATCCTAATTTTCTCCTTCTTTTCCTTTCACAACAATTTCATCCATTAACGCAAACTTCCAGCATTTAACTCAATCTACTATCAACCAAAACAAAACGATGATGAAGAAGAAGAATTACTGATTAATAAGCTTACCTTAATGATACATACTAACTTCTCTTGATTAATTAAACAGGCATGAATTTCTCTTCAAAGATTTTTCTTAGAGAAAGATTAACTATAGAATATAAGAGATAAGAAGAAGAATAAATTTCTATAACTCTCTATTTAGAATGCCATACCCCTCCACTTCTCTCTCTTTCTTGTTAATTATAATATATATATAGTGGCAAGGTAAATTTTTTTCTTGGTCCCTCAAAATTTTACATGTTCCACTAACTTCTCTCAATTTCTTGCATGTTACACCTTTGCATCTCATATTCTTGCATGTTATAAATTGGCCTATCCAACTATTATTTCTCTCAAATCAACCTCTCAAATCTCTCTTTTATTCACATTTAACCCTTAAGATTCCAAATTTACAAATTGACCCCTAAACTAATACTTTATACTTTAATTACACCCTTGAATATTATTAAACCAACAATAATAATTTAATTATGCCCTTATGAAATTCATACCATATAATTCACACATTTATCATATAATTAATGATAACTTAATAACATTTATGCCCTAAACAATATCTTAACTATATTTTTGCTCTAATTATACGCTAATTACAAGTGTGTGTGGCATGAAACTTGTTCTCTCTCTCACTTAATTCTTTTGGCCGAATTTCACAAGGAGAAAGGATTCTTCCTCATTCTCTTGTGTTCTTGGGCAGTAATAGCAAACTAAAAGAAGTGCAAGATCAAATCTTATAGCTTTAATCCATTGCCATTACACAATACTTAATTAGAGAGCTAGCAATCTCGGTTTTAAGCTATCTTTGCAAGTGTGTGTGTGAAAATAGAGAGGAGTGGTGTAAAGGCTGTTCCTTGGCATTGGTGGTGAAGATCTAAGTCTAACATGTCATTCTTGGTTGCTTTTCATCATCAAAATCAAGTTTTAAAAGGCATCTAAAGTTGTAAGTTCTTAAAAACCCTACAATTGCATGTTTCGATTCTTGTCATGGAATTGTTTGACATGTATGATCGAATTTTGATGTTTTTCCACTGCATGGTTATTTTGTACATATCATGTCATATTCCATCAGTGATATCATAGCCTAAAAATGATCATTTTAGTGCTTTAGATGCATGAAATAATTAATCAAAAATCGTTATTTTAAATACATGCAATGCTGAAATTTTCTGTTTTGAGTTTTTTGCATTGTTTTGGTGTAAAAACGATTTTAAATGATTAGATAGGTATTATAATTAATATGACATGTTAATATACTGTCCTAAGATGTTTTAGGAGCTGTTAATGGTCGGATTTAATTGATAATACCTGATGGTACATGTTAATATTAAAACTAGGTGCTATTTGGCATGTTAATTGTTAGTTTAACAACTAGTTTTAAATATTAAATGTAAAAACGATTTTGACATGTTTGTAAGTGATTTTTAAAGATTAAATATCAGGTCTGGACATATTTTAAATTTGGTTTTAATTCTGGTCCATGACAATTTAATTGATTAATTTTAAAATCACTTAAAACTATGACTAGTTTGTGTTTGTTACTTGTTTAATCAACATTGTTTGTTTTGTTTTGATTGAAATGGTAAAAAAACATTTAGATCATATTGGTACAGAATATTAAATCAATATTTATGACCTTATTTAAATTATTAAATGACTCATAAAATTGATTTAAGTATTTGTGCATTTTTGTGGCATCACATAAGCATTAAACAACTAGTTTTGTTGTTTGTTTGTTTTTATATGCATGCCGTGTATCATATATATGTTCTTCATGATTTTGTGTTTTTATTCATGTTGGTACATATTATATGTATTTTTAATGTTTATGGGCTGTATGACATAAAATTAAAAATGGCAAAATTGGAAATTATACTAGAGTTGATTTATAACACAAATCTAACTAGTTTGTATTTTGGGCTTTTAAGAGAACTTATTCAATAATAGGATTTACTCCATTGGGCTTCGGCCTAGTCCCATCACGGGGTCATCTCTTAAAGGTTCAAGTACACAATTTCCATTAATGGGCTTGGCTAAATTAATTAAAATTGGACTTTGTTTGATCCATGAATGTTATGTATATTTATTTGCTTGTTTGGTGTGATGAATGGATATGCATGGTGCATTCATGGGCCCTGGGTTTTTGTAATTAAATATGGCCTGTGAGCCATGATGTATTATTGTAAAAGTTTTATTTATTTCTTAGAATAGAATTTACTTGAAGACTTTGTAAATCAAGACGAAGCCCACCGAAGTGGAGAAGCCCAACTCGAAGATTCTTATGTAATAGTATAGAATCTTAGTTGTAGGTTTTTAGGCCTATGTTTGTCACACTTTACTTTATGCAATTATTTGTATATGCATGCTATGTATGGATGACAAAGCATATGCCATGTAAGCCATAATAAAATGAATCCCTAAAAATAGTAAGTCACAAAGTTGCCTTCCTAATTCGAAACATGTCAAGGCATCGATCATCGATCACGTAGACTAGGAGTCCTAGATGCGCCTGATTATCTTTGTGAGGCATGGGCTATGAATGTAGGTTGGACTTAACATGGAAAGGGATGCCCGGACTTAGGCAACTAATAAATGGGTTTGTGCTATAACATCTTAAGATGTTAGCCCATTTGATCCAAGAGTCATGTACGAGACATGATTGGAGTTTTCCTACCTAAGTAACTTAACTTGTTAGGTGTACAAGCTCAGTTTGACTAATAAGTTGCTATGAAAAGTGGATATTGGCCCACATTAAAATTACTAACGCGAATTATTTAAGGGGATATTAATTCGGTTTGTGGGATTATAATAAGACCTCATTTAATCTTGATAAATTTTATTGTAGATTGAAAATGGCTTCTTCAAACAACAATTTCTCATTGCGATCGGTCCTTGAAAAGGACAAACTGAATGGCACCAACTTCCTAGACTGGTCTTGAAACTTAAGAATAGTTTTTAAGCAAGAGAAAAAGTCGTATGTTTTGGATGCACCCTTGCCTGAAGAACTTGGTAGGAATGCCTGTGTGGTTCAAAAGGAAACTTTTGAGACCAAAAAGAGTGACTCCAATGATGTGACCTGTTTGATGTTGGCCACTATGGTGTCTGACTTGCAAAAATAATTTATGGACCAAGAGGCTTTTGCGATCATGGTGCACCTCAAGGAGATGTTCCAAGAGCAAGCTGGTCATGAGAGGTTCGTGACAACAAAGGCCTTAATTTCCTGTAAGATGGCTATGGGTACTCCTGTTAGTACCCATGTACTCAAGATGAAAGGGTATCTTGATACTCTTGAGAAGCTTATGGTACAAGTGCCAAAGGAATTGGCCATTGACTTAATCTTAAGATCATTGACTGATGATTATGATCTATTTGTGATGAATTATAACATGCATGCAATGAACAAGTCAGTCACTGAGCTTCATAGGATGCTTAAGAATACTGAAGAGAACATTCAAAAGACCAATCCCGTACTGATGGTTCAAGAGGGCATTAAGAAGGGACCTACTAAGGGAAAGAGAAAGGGAAAGGCAAAATCCAAGAATGACCTGGCTTGGTTCAAGTCAAATGGAAGTGCACCTCAGGCCCAATCCAAGCCCAAGGTGCAAAAGCTCAAGGAGAGTGAGAGCACTGGCTTCCACTGTAAAACAAATAGGGCATTGGAGGAAGAATTACGCTCTCTTCAAGGAAGAACAAAAAAAGAATAGAGCCAAGGCATCCAGTTCTGGTATTTTTGTTGTTGAAATTAACCTTTCTATTTCTATCACTTGAGTATTGGATACCAGTTGTGGTTCTCACATTTGTTCAAATGTGCAGGGGCTAAGAAATAGGCGATTACTTGGGAAGAATGAAATGGACCTCCGTGTGGGGAATGGAGCATGAGTTGCTGCCATGGAGATAGGCGACCATCAACTCACTTTACTTTCCCGACTTTGTTTAGTTTTGAAAAATTGTTATTATGTGCCTGTTATGAGCAGAAACATTATTTCAGTTTCATGTTTGGATTTGGATGAATTTGATTTTGTTATTAAAAATGGCAATGCTCATATACGTCGCCAAGGCATTTCATATGGCAATGCCATATTGTAAAATGGCCTTTATATCCTTGATCTACAAAACACAGAGTCCATATACAACATTAATACAAAGAGGGTTAAATCAAATGAATTGAACCCTACTTACTTTTGGCATTGTTATTTAGGACATGCAAACGAAAAATGCATTTCAAGACTCCACAAAATTGGAGTGCTTGGGTCATTTGACTTAGAGTCTTATGATACATGCGAGCCATGTTTGCATGGAAAAATGACAAAGAGTCCTTTTAATAAGAAAGGTTAGAGGACTAATGGCTTATTGGAACTAATACATACCGATGTATGTGGACCATTAAGTACACAAGCTAGAGGTGGTTTTAGCTACTTCATGACGTTCACAGATGACTTTAGTAGATATGGCTACGTCTATTTAATAAAGTACAAATCTGAAACTTTTGAGAAATTCAATGAGTTTAAGAACGAAGTATAAAAACAACTTGGCAAATGTATAAAAGCCATTCGATTAGATCGGGGTGGTGAATACTTAAGCCAAGAGTTTGACAGTCATCTAAAAGAGTGAGGTATTATTTCATAGCTCACTCCTCCTAGAACACCACAATGGAATGGTGTGTCCGAAAGGAGAAATCAAACTCTATTGGACATGGTTCGATCTATGATGAGTCAAGCAAATCTTCCTGTCTCTTTTTGGGATTATGCATCAGAAACTGCTGTGTCTCTACTAAACCGTACTCCAACTAAAGTAGTTGAGAAGACACCATATGAGGTATGGACTGGGAAAGAACCCAATATGTCGTTTCTCAGGATTTAAGGCTGTGAAGCACATGTTAAGAAATTAACATATGACAAACTAGAGTCCAAATCCATTGCCTACTTTTTTATGGGTTATCCCAAAGAAACAAAGGGATACTACTTTTACTCACAAGCCGAGAACAAAGTATTTGTTATTCGTAAGGCTATTTTCTTAGAAAAGGAGTTCCTTCTCAAGAAAGACAGTGGGAGTAAAGTAGAACTTGGAGAAATTCAAGCACCGTAAACTCCTATAGAGGATGAGTTGGAAGTGGGATCAAGTTCACAACCAGTTGTGGAACAAGAACCCATTACACAAGTACCTAGAAGGTCTGGTAGGGTACGTCAGAAGATTGAGAGATATGGATTTCTAATCACCGAGAGTGACACTATTGAGTTAGTAAATTGTGAGAATCCTACTACCTACCGAGAAGCTATTGAAAGCCCAGACTCAAAAAATTGGCTTGAAGCCATGAAATCCGAGATGCAATCAATGTACGATAACCAAGTTTGGACCTTGGTTGATCCACCGAAAGGTGCTAAGGTAATTGAATGCAAGTGGCTATTTAAACTTAAAGCTGATAAGACCTACAAAGGTAGACTATTAGCAAAAGGTTTTCGACAAACTCATGGTATAGACTATGATGAAACCTTTTCACCTGTAGTCATGCTCAAGTCCATTAGGATCTTGGTTGCTATAGCTACATATCATGATTATGAGATATGGCAAATGGATGTCAAAACTGCTTTCCTCAACGAAAATTTACTCGAGGATGTGTATATGACACAGCCTGAGGGTTTTGTCAATCCCAAGCATCCTAAAAGGTTTGAAAGCTTTAGAAATCCATTTATTGATTAAAGCTAACAGCCCAAAGTTGGAATCTTCATTTTGATGAGGCAGTAAAAGAATTTGACTTCGTCAAGAACGAAGATGAGCCTTGTGTGTACAAGAAGGTTAGTGGGAGCATTGTAGTATTTCTGGTCCTATATGTGGACGACATCCGTCTCATTGGGAATGAAATTCCAACATTGCAAAAGGTTAAGCAATGGTTGGGGAAATGTTTCTCAATGAAAGACTTAGGTGAAGCTGAGATAATACTTGGTATTCGGATCTATAGAGATATATCGAATTGGCTTTTGGGACTAAGTCAAGAAAAGTACATAGAAAAAGTACTAAAGCATTTTAGTATGTGAGACTCAAAGAAAGGGTACATACCTTTGGCTTTGGGAGTTCCTTTGACTAAAGAATAATGCCCTAAAACCAAAGAGGAAAGGGACAACATGAGTAGAATCCCATATTCATCTGCTATTGGATCTATCATGTACGCTATGTTATATACTAGGTTGGATGTTGCTTATGCACTGAGTATAACCAATATGTTTCAGTAAGACCCTGGTGAAAAGCACTGGTCTACTATAAAGGGGATTCTGAAGTACCTGCGAAGGACTAAGGATCACTTCTTGGTGTATGGTGGTCAAGAAGAGCTCGTCATACAAGGTTATGCTGATGCTATTTTTTAGACTAGCACTCAGGATTCTAGATCGCAATCTGAATTTGTTTTTGTTTTAAATGGTGGTGCTGTCAGCTGGAGAAGCTCGAAGCAAGAGACCGTTGTCGACTCAACTACAAAATCTGAGTATATTGTAGTGAGTGAGGCTGCAAAAGAGGCTGTTTGGATTAAAAATTTCATTTCTGGATTAGGAGTGGTCCCAAGCATCCTAGATCCATTAGAAATTTTCTGTGACAACAACGGGGCCATCGCACAGGCCAAGAAGCCTCGGTCACACCAGAAATCCAAACACATACTCAGGAGGTACCACCTGATCAGAGAAATCATTAATCATGAGGACGTCAAGGTTAGCAAGATAGCAAGTGAAGACAATGTAGCGGATCCTTTGACAAAATAGTTGCGTCCAAATCTGCATAAAGCTCATTTGAGAGCATTCGGTCTTAGGGCTATACCCAATTGGGACTAGTGCTAGTGGGAGATTGTTAGTGTAAGCCATAGCCCCAATACATTGTAATAAAAAACTTTAGTTAATAAATAAGGCATTTAAATTATCTATTGTATTCCTATGCATATCAATTGATAGAACTGTCCAAGAATATTTTTTCAGTTTAAGTTATCATGTGTGAGGCACATGGTTGTAAGACCTTGAAACAAATGAGACTTCATTCTAAATATCCCTAGTCAGTCATTGTTATGGGAATAACAAATGAATTAAGACTAGTATGCTCTCTCTGATAAGTTGAGTTTTTTCTTACGGATCATAAGGACAAAAGTATCAATCAAAGATCATAGATACATGTTTAGAACATGGTATCTGGATTCGATCCGTTCATGAGAACACTACATGGTACAAGTCATAAGTGTTTCTCATATGCAAGTTTTGTATCGGAGTTCTTAGACCTAAAATCTCTATGAAACTCTTTATGAATTACTATGTACTTTGACATACACCTAACGCGCTCGTAACAGAGTGACAAGTATGGGTTTGCTTGGGTATACATTGATTCATGTTAGAGAGCATGAGAGAAGTGAAGGGATTATCCCTCTTTATAAGAGAGAAAATATCATCGGCCACTTGATCAGTGAACTGAGAAGTGTATGGCCATACCGAGATGAAATAATGAGTAATCATTATTTATCTGAGAGTTCAGTGTCATTGGAATATCAAGAAAGGAATTAATATATATAAGGATGACTAGTTCCATGCCTTATATTAATTCTGATATTTATGGGTAAGGGACTATGCAAAATTGTATTAGGTCACTAAATGCCATTTACATTTTCATTTAATTTGGAATGCTATAATATCTTGCTAGAGAATATATATAGCCTTTAAATTAATTCATTAATTCATTGCCAACATTAAATGGACCTATAGGATCGCACATAAAGCATTAGGCTTAAAATATTTAAATAAAGTATTAAGCATTAATTTGGGCTTTTAATTAAAGTCAAATTAATGTATGTAATGGGTATTAAAATTGCTATTGGACCTTGGTCTATGAGAGAGAAAAATTCAGCCCATATGGTTTAATTTCAATTAATTAATTATATTTTATTAATTAAGTTAATTGAGTATTAAATCCTAATGATATTTAAATCAAATTAAAACATTTAAAAATGAGATGACCTAGCCAAAATTTCAAAATTAAAAAACAAGAGAATTTCGGCACATGTTGATTTCAAGATTAAGTGATTAATTTGATTAAAATGTCTTATGGGTTTATTTCAAATTAATTTGAATTTTAAATTCAAAAGAGATTGAACTAATATATGTTACTTATTTTTAGGAAGTGATTGAGGTTGAATTAATTATCTTGAGGTAGTAAAATTCAGATCAAACACTTGCCAAAAGATAAGGATATATATTGGTAAAGAAATAAAACCCTAATTACAAGTGTGTGTGGCGTGAAACTTGTTCTCTCTCTCACTTAATTCTTTTGGCCGAATTTCACAAGAAGAAATGATTCTTCCTCATTCTCTTGTGTTCTTGGGCAGTAATAGCAACCTAAAAGAAGTGCAAGATCAAATCTTGTAGCTTCAATCCGTTGCCATTACACAATACTTAATTAGAGAGCTAGCAATCTCGGTTTTAAGCTATCTTTGCAAGTGTGTGTGAAAATAGAGAGGAGTGGCGTAAAGGCTATTCCTTGGCATTGGTGGTGAAGATCTAAATCTAACATATCATTCTTGGTTGCTGGTCATCATCAAAATCAAGTTTTAAAAGGCATCTAAAGTTGTAAGTTCTTAAAAACTCTAAAATTTCATGTTTCAATTCTTGTTATGGAATTGTTTGACATGTATGATCGAATTTTGATGTTTTTCTGCTGCATGATTATTTTGTACATACCATGTCATATTCCATCACTATACACTATAATATCAATTGACTATTATATGCTCTATCATATAAGACCATGAATTCATTAGATCATAACTACTAATAATTCACCCAATAATGCTTAATTATACTTTAATAATGTATAATTGCCCTTGAATTCTACTAGGGCCTATTTAGGATCCTCACAATAGGTAGATTAGCCACCATCTTTTTAGGATAAGCCACACCAAATGGACATGGACATGGATATAGATCTGAGGGAAAAAAAGTGAGTTACTGGGTAGTCCACCTATACCTGAGGCACTGACCCAGGCTACCTCACTCACTTGACTATAGTACTCCACTTTTGTGTAGCTTAGAGGTATGGGCCATATCTAGACCTAGGACTATAATACGCGCTAAGCCCTATAAGCATCCGGTCTATTCCTGAAAACCCACTTTTAGGGCTCAAGAATGAATCAAGCTTCATTTAACTCTTGAAAGCTTGTCACTTCGCAATAGATGGGATTTTATTCCCATTTATTATTAGCGATCAACCTACAAAGGCATATGCTAAGAAGCACAAGGTAGGTGTCATGGAGTTGCCACCCAATAGAATATTGGGAAAGTGAGTTCTAACCTTGTGAAGCCAAAACTAGAGATAATTCAGACTTCACTTTGATTTACAACTTGGTTAATGTTTACATAAAAAGATGTTTATGGTTAATTATTATGATGGGGATTTATTTAAACCCTTGGTCTCACTAGACTGCGTATAGAATGAGTAGGGTATCGTTCCAAAAGGAGCGGTGTAAATTTTGTATTGAAATCACAAAGAGTAGATGGATAGGTAATGAATAAAATGTAGATTATGTATTTAAATAAATATCTAAACTACTTTGCATATACTAATGAAATTGGATTAACGATGACTTAAATGATGGTATAAAGATATATTATAAATTAGAGAAGCAATTCATTTAAGAATAAGTTCTAGTAATTGTATAAATAAAGTGACCAGAGAATTTAGCCAAGATTCTTTAAAGTAACTCTCGTTGTCAGTAAAGATGTTTTCATTTAGAGTCTATAAGCACTCTTGTGTCATTATAGAGATAAACAAAAATTATGAAGCTCTATGCCAATTCTTTAACCCCTTAAAATGAATCCCTTAAGTCAAATTAAAGGAATTCAATGCTTCAAGTACATTCATTTGTTTTTCCATCAAAGAATTCCAACTCTTGTTGCAAACAAATTAAATAACATGCCAAATATGGTGGTCAATCATACACAGCAAATCAAAGCACACAAATGGATGTAAATCATACTTTATTCATAATAAGAATAATAAACATGTCTTAAACAAATACTAGTACATATTTATAATGTACAAAGGAAACTAGCCAAATACATAATTGAATTTAAGATAAACAAGAGAAAGAAACTTATCTCTTGTTCCTTTGGCTATCTCCCTTTGCCATCTTCTAGTAAAAATTAAGTAAAAAATGTTTATCCAAAATAATGGCTGTATTTCTAAAAACTAAACATTGATTGATCCCCTTTTCAGCATCTTGGATCCCTATGTGAGTCATGAACTTTTGTATGACTCGTGAAGTTTTGTGTAACTCGTGAACCTGTGTGTGACTCGTGAGCTTTTGTGCGACTTATGAAGTTTTGTGTGACTCGTGAGCTTTTGTGTGACTCGTGAAGTGTGTGAGTTGTGAGCCTGTGTGTGACTCATGAAGTGTGTGAGTCATGAGCCTGTGTGTGACTCGTAAGCTGTGTGAGTCATGAACCTGCGTGTGACTCATGAGCCTGGTTGTGAGTCACGCACTGCATCACTACTTGTTTGATCTTTCTTCCTTTTTACACCCAAATTATCCTACAATGCAAATAAACACATAAAATAGATAAAAATACATAAAATATAAATAATTTAACATACTTAGCTACCTAAATGAAAGAGAATATACATTAAATAATATACCATTTTATATGGTATCAAATTCCCCCACATTTAAACCTTGTTTGCCCTCAAGCAAGAGAAAAGAATGAGAAAATTTAATTCCAAATTAAACTAAGTTGTACTATAGAGCATTGTTTATTATGCATATTGGATAGGATTGAAATGAATCAAAGACCTTAAACACTTAAAATATCAGGAAATCAAATCTTAAAGCATTCATTCTAAATTTAACAAGTCACCTATGTTTACTAAGTCCAATATCAAGAGTATAAAGTCTCGAAACTAAACATGTTGAAGAGAGAACATTGATCATAAAATTTAAGGTTTTAAGATTGTTAGTTGTCTTTTAGAATAATTTGCAAGAACTCATATCTTTAATCCAATCTCATGGCATTTTTAGACTTTATTTTTTTCTTCTTTTTTTTTTTACATGGGTAGACTTTTAGACTCTATCCCATGAAATTTAAAATAGCAAGAGAATGTAGTATTGGGTGCGTTTTACTCTCCATCCCATACTCTATTGAAATTTTTGGATATGCATCTTACTTTATTTTATTTTATTTTATTTTTTAGTTTCATTTTTTTCTTATCTCCACTAGTCCTCATCCATTATTGAAATGCCTAAGGATAAGAATTATGGCTATAGTTTTCATAAGGCAACTAAAACCCAAAAATCTTAAACTAAATGAGCAATTCCTAACTTTAAAGCATAGTTAGTAAAGAGACTAAATAACCTAAAATGTTGAAAGAAGTAAAAAGAGATAACTTGAAAAATGTAAAACACATACTAAAAGCTTTGAAAGACTAATAAAATAAGCCTAAAAGGTAAATGAATTAACATAACAACCTATATGATATACAAAGTGAACAATGCTTTATAATAAAACTAACTGAAAAGTCCAGTTAAAAAAAAACAAATACACACAAACTCACATGCAACTAACATATAAAACATATACAAAAACTCATAAAATAAAAACAAACATGTAAACATACAAATATACTCCCCCACACTTAGAACAAACATTGTCCTCAATGTGAAGAAATAAAAAGAGGAAGAAAAAGGTAAAATAAAGAACAAAGAAAGAAATCTCCCTTGATAATTATGATATAGGTGGAGGAGAGACTACCAAGTTCCCTGTACAAAACCAAAAGAAATTCCCGTTATTCTAAGATCATAATATCCAAATTATCATTCTAGAAATCCTGATGCTTTTTCGAGGAATAAAATGAAAAATAAAAATTCACACATAAAAATAAATAACTAGCTAATAACATACAGTCCTAAAACATCTACTACTTTGTTTTAATAAAAAAAAATTCATTTAAACCATTCCCCGACAACGGTGCAAATATCTGATGGGGATTTATTTGAACCCTTAGTCTCACTAGACTGCATATAGAATGAGTAGGGTATCGTTCCAAAAGGAACGGTGCAAATTTTGTATTGAAATCACAAAGAGTAGATGGATAGGTAACAAATAAAATGTAGATTATGTATTTAAATAAATATCTAAACTACTTTGCATATATTAATGAAATTGGATTAAAGATGACTTAAATGATGGTATAAAGATATATTATAAATAAGAGAAGCAATTCATTTAAGAATAAGTTCTAGTAATTGTATAAATAAAGTGATCGGAGAATTTAGCCAAGATTCTTTAAAGTAACTCTCGTTGTCAGTAAAGATGTTTTCATTTTGAGTCTATAAGCACTCTCGTGTCATTATAGAGATGAACAAAAATTATGAAGCTCTATGCCAATTCTTTAACCCCTTAAAGTGATTCCCTTAAGTCAAATTAAAGAAATTCAATGCTTTAAGTACATTCATTTGTTTTTCCATCAAAGAATTCCAACTCTTGTTGTGAACAAATTGACTAATATGCCAAATATGGTGGCCCATCATACACAGCAAATCAAAGCACACAAATGGATGTAAATCATACTTTATTCATAATAAGAATAATAAACATGTCTTAAACAAATACTAGTATATATTTATAATGTACAAAGGAAACTAGCCAAATACATAATTGAATTTAAGATAAACAAGAGAAAGAAACTTATCTCTTGTTCCTTTGGCTATCTCCCTTTGCCATCTTCTAGTAAAAATTAAGTAAAAAATGTTTATCTAAAATAATAACTGTATTTCTAAAAACTAAACATTGATTGATCCCCTTTTTCAACATCTTGGATTCCTATTTATAGAGAGAATAGCTCTATAATCATACCTCTTCCGATTAGGTGTGAAGATAAAAGGTTGTCATGAAAAGGCTTGATAGAAACACTTGTTGGTTGAGAAAAAGCATGTTGAAAAGTTGCATCATTTCAGAACGAGTTTCTGTACCGAGTCGTGAAGGCCTTCACGAGTCGTGATCCATTAGCTTCTGTGTTACTCTTGTTATATTTGCTCTTTTTGGCTACTGATTTGTAATTATCTTCATGAGTCGTGAATTTTGTTGAACTGGTGTGTGAGTCATGAACTTTTGTATGACTCATGAAGTTTTGTGTGACTCGTGAACCTATGTGTGACTCGTGAGCTTTTGTGTGACTCATGAAGTTTTGTGTGACTCGTGACCTTTTGTGTGACTTGTGAAGTTTTTTGTGACTCGTGAAGTGTGCGACTCGTGAGACTGTGTGTGACTCATAAAGTGTGTGAGTCGTGAGCCTGTGTGTGACTCATGAAGTGTGTGAGTTGTGATCCTGTGTGTGACTCGTAAGCTGTGTGAGTCGTGAACCTGTGTGTGACTCATGAGCCTGGTTGTGAGTCATACACTGCATCACGACTTGTTTGATCTTTCTTTCTTTTTGCACCCAAATTACCCTACAATGCAAATAAACACATAAAATAGATAAAAATACATAAAATATAAATAATTTAACATACTTAGCTACCTAAATGAAAGATAATATACATTAAATAATATACCATTTTATATGGTATCATATTACAATCTCTTCTCAAGCATTTTCATAGCAGGGAATTAAAAAAAAAACATTGCAAGCCTATTAGAGAAGTTGTAAAGCAATTAAGATAATCAATGAAGAATATGTATACTTGAAAAAACCATACATGAAATCGAGGAATTTATTGAATCTTTGAATGAGGACATTGTTCCTCGCCGGTGTATTTACAAAAAAAAGGCTAAATTTTTGGAGTATTTTGGATAAAAGAAATAGGATAAATGATCCCTTGCAACTTCAAGAAAATAATCATGTTAATTAATTTGAAGGTAAAAAATCATTTTCGTATTTAAAGAAATAAACCCTAAATTTTTATATGTTATTTTATGGGTAAAAATCAGGATATCAGTCCCTTTTATTATGGAAAAACCCCACTAAACTTTTATAATATCATTTAGTGAGCTTTGGTTTAACGTTCAAAAAAATATCTATTTGCAATTAAAGAATAATAATACAAATAAAACATGCATAAATTGAGATATTTATTGAATTTGGAACATTGGTTCCTTCAGGCTCACCTTATAAAAGAATGATCTATGTGATTTTCCTAATGAAAAATTGGACATTAGTCCATTTTTATATAGAAAAAGCCCAATTAATTAAGTAGAAAATATTTAATATGAGTTCTCTTAATTATCATGCAGAAACCCATTTTTACTAGCTATTGCAACCAATTTGTAGCAAAATAATAAAAAAAGGACAAATACAAAAATGAGGCTTTAATTAAACCAAAACTGGCTTAGTTTAGTCACCAATTTTGAGGTCTCCCACATAACAGCATCACATGATTAGCTAAGAAAAAGAGAAAGACACAAGAATTAGAAAAATGGAATAATAAAAACATTTAAATCATGAAAAATATTAAAAAAATATAAAAAATTAAAAAAGCATTAATAAAATTAAGCAAGAAGGCAAAACAAGATAAAATTAAGCAAATATTTTCAAGAATAAAGAAAATAAAGGTTTAAATGAAGAAAAGAAGAAAAATGGCAACATAAATGCATAAGAAAAACCAAAAAGATGAGTCACGAACTCATCTAGGAAGAAAAGGGAGGCGAGTCACAACCTAAAAAGTGAGTCATGGCCTTAAGTGAGATGAGTTATGCCCCCCTAAGCAGGTCACAGTTAGTCAAGGGCAAGTTACAACCCAATGTTGTGACTCACTCATGACTCAAGGCCGTGAGTCACTCTTGGCTTGTTAAGCAGCTACTAGAACATTGCCATGGCCATTCCAAATTCATATAAATGGCATTCTAGGCCCCAAAAGTGTATAAAAATGGTTCTAAACTTCCTAAAATTAACTTAAATGCACAAAATAATCATCGAGATGATTAAAAATTATTATTTCAAAAAAACATCATAGAGACACCAAACTCACTCAAACTCATACATTAGTTAAAAATCCATGCATAAAATCCAATTATACACATGTACAAGCTTTCAAAACATCATTTATACAAAAACTAACAAAGATAGCATATATCATATAAAGAAAACCAAAGAACAGAGCATGGAAAAACTATACAAAAGTTCAAAATAAATATTTACAAGAACAAGACTTATAGATCTGCATGGGAGCAATATCTTTGCATCTTACAATACCTTCAATAGAGCTATTTCAAAAAAACCAGTGTAAGTGCGCTCTTCTTCTTTTCTACTTCTACTTCTTTCGTTATTTTTTAAAAATTAGAAAAAGCCAAAAGTTTCTCTCTCTCTCTAAAATTCTACTCCCCTTTTCCAAAGATTTAGTTTTTTTTTTTCATTTAAAGAGCATCATTACCCTTAAATGCTGAGGAGTAGGATAAATAAAGCAAGAAGATATTTTCTTGAAAACTAATCCCTTATTTTGTAGGAAAAATTATAATTCTCGGTGAAAATGCCTAGTCATGGCCTTGGCTGGTGAGTTAAAGGCGTGATTAGAAGTTGGGCCCCTAGAAAAGCCCACAAATCCATTTAGAAAAAGGAATTAGGTGAGTCACAGGCTTGGTGCCATCACTCACTAGTGAGTTATGCCCTTAACTAATGCCTAGTAACTCAAAGGACGGTCGAAAAAAGAGGAGTGAGTCACCCTCAAAGGGCATGACTTAAGAATGAGTCAAGGTCCTGACTTGTAAGTCAAGGCTGTGGCTCATTTTTGAGTCAACTTAAAGCCTTCAAATGTGCTCAATTCATTCACCCAAGAGAGAAAAAATAGACATATGTCCTCAAGACACCATTTTTGCCTTTCAAAAACCATAAAAAATTTATAGGAAAATATTTTTCAAAAACAAACATTGGAGAAGGATAGAGCGCTACTTTTTCTTGGCTGCTTTAGAATAGCATTATCCTCACTAGGTAACCCTAATAAAGGCTGACTCAGAAACCAATGTCTATAGTTACCCCCAACTTTAGGAAGGCTAGTACACTAGTGTCTAGGTTTGCCAAAGTTCAAAGTGAAATGATCAGATATGTGTACTTCAGGCAGCAAATTTTGGCATATAGACACCTACCAGCCGTGGTAGTGAATTTTTAATTGAGTAATTACCGCCAGCTTATTGGTGTGTTAACTCTTGATGAGGTAGTTATTGTAGCACCCTGATTCTATTAACCTAACTGCATTACTATGCCATGTATTGTTAATCGATTTTACGATATTATAAAACCATCACGCATACTTTGATCATACTATCACATCATCATGCTAGTTATCTTACATATTGATTAGGTGTTATTATAGTTGTTCCATACTTTATCTCTTTTTTTTTTGCTACACATACATGCTAGCACCATATAAGTTTCTAGCACTCTTCACCTGATAAATATCATATGAATTTCAGGGATTACTATCACTATTCTCATGTTTTACTTATTTATACTTAAATATGCATATATTACGTTAGTTGCTTTATATCATATAGGCATACATTTAATGTTTTCTTTACAAAAATGAGCTTATGCAACTCAACATGCCCAAACTAGATACATCTTTACATACATATAACTGTTAATGCAAAATTATACAAAATATTCATCAAGAAATCCCTACATCAACTTCTTTCCTGACTTGTGTTGACCTTTCCTGATGTAAAAAGCAACCTTGAGCAAAAGTCTTATCAACTAAACCTACACAGATAAAAATAACCCATAATAAGCTATAAAACTTAGTATGGAACAATTTATGATGGATGGCCACTCACAATGATTGTCGACAAAAACACTTAACATACATCACTATCATATTATAAGATCTCAATAATAATACAATATTAATAATGGAAATGTAACCAAGTATTGATGGAATATGACATGGTATGCACATAAAGATCACGTAGCGAAAAACAATAAAATTTGATCATACATGCCATACAATTCCACGATAAGAATCGAAACATGCAATTTTAGGGTTTTAAAACTTACAACTTTAGATGCCTTTTAAAACTTGATTTTGATGATGACCAGCAACCAAGGAGGATATCTTAGCCTTAGACCTTCACCATCAATGCCAAAGAACAGCCTTTATGCCACTCCTCTCTATTCTCACACATACACTTGCAAAGATAGCTTTAAAACCGAGATTGCTAGCTCTCAAATTAAGTATTATGTAATGGCTATGGTTTGAAGCTACAAGACTTGATCTTGTACTTATTTTAGGTGCTATTAATACCCAAGAACACAAGAGAATGAGAAACAATCCTTTCTCCTTGTGAAAATTGACCAAAAGAATTTTGTGAGAGAGAGATGAGAAGTTCATGCCAAAACCATAGAAGAACTAGGGTTCACGCCAAACACTTATCACCCTCGGGTTTTATTTCTTTACTAATATATATCATTATCTTTTGGCAAATGTTTGATCTGAATTTTACTATTTCAAGATAATTAATTCAATTTCAATCACTTCCGAAAAATAAGTAATATATATTGATTTAAACTCCTTTGAATTTAAAATTCAAATTTGAAATAAAACAGAAGACATTTAATTAAATAAAACCACTTAATATAAGTAATGTGCATGTGCCGAAATTCCTTGGTTTTTATCATGGAATTTCGGCCACTTCACCTTATATTTAAATGATTTAATTTAATTTAAATTCTTTTAGGCTTTAATACTTAATTAACTTAATTAATATAAGATAATTAATTAATTGAAATTAAACCATGTGGGCTGAATTTATCTCTCTCATGGGCCAAGGTCCAATAGCATTTATAATGCCCATTACATACATTGATTTGACTTTAATTAAAAGCTCAAATTAATGTCCAATACTTTATTTAAATATTTTAAGCCCAATGCTTTGTGAGTGATCCTATAGGTCCATTTAATATTGGCAATGAATTAATAAATTAATTCAAAGGCTATATATATTCTCTAGCAAGATATTATAGCATTCCAAATTAAATGAAAATGCATATAGCGTTTAGTGACCTAATGCAATTTTGCATAGTCCCTTACCCATAAATATCAGAATTAATATAAGGCATGGAACTAGTCATCTTTATATATATTAATTCCTTTCTTGATATTCCAGTGACACTGAACTCTCAGATAAATAATGATTACTCATTATTTTTATGGCCATACACTTCTCAGTTCACTGATCAAGTGGCTGATGATATTTTCTCTCTTATAGAGAGGGATAATCCCTTCACTTCCCTCATGCTCTCTAACATGAATCAATGCATACCCGTACTTGTCACTCTGTTACGAGCACGTTAGGTGTATGTCAAAGCACACAGTAATTCATAAAGAGTTTCATAGAGATTTTAGGTCTAAGAACTTCGATACAAAACTTGCATATGAGAAAAAACTTATGACTTGTACCATATAGTGTTCTCATGAGTGGATCGAATCCAGAAACCATATTCTAAACATGTATCTATAATCTCTGATTGACACTCTTGTCCATATGATCCGTAAGACAGAACTCAAATTATCAGAGAGAGCATACTAGTCTTAATTTATTTGTTATTCCCATAACAATGACTGACTAGGGATATTTAGAATGAAGTCTCATTTGTTTCAAGGTCTTACAAACATGTACCTCACACATGATAACTTAAACTAAAACAACATTCCTGGATAGTTCTATCAATTGATATGCATAGGAATAAAATAGATAAAACAAATGCCTCATTTATTAACTAAAGTGTTTTATTACAATGTATTGGGGCTAGGGCTTACACTATCAATCTCCCACTAGCACTAGCCCCAATTTGGCATAGCCCTAAGACCGAATGCTCTCAAATGAGCTTCGAGCAAATTTGGACGCAACTGTTTCATCAAAGCATCTGCTACATTGTCTTCACTTGCTATCTTGCTAACCTTGACATCCCCACGATCAATGATTTCTTTGATCAGGTGATACCTCCTGAGTATGTGTTTGGATTTCTGGTGCGACCGGGGCTCCTTGGCCTGTGCGATGGCCTTGTTGTTGTCACAGAAAATTTCTAATGGATCTAGGATGCTTGGGACCACTCCTAATCTAGAAATAAAATTTTTAATCCAAACAACCTCTTTTGTAGCCTAACTCATTGCAATATACTCAGATTCAGTAGTTTAGTCGGCAACGGTCTCTTGCTTCGAGCTTCTCCAGCTGACAGCTCCACCGTTTAAAACAAAAACAAACCTAGATTGTGATCTAGAATCCTGAATGCTGGTATGAAAAGCAGCATCGACATAACCTTGTATGACGAGCTCTTCTTTGACTGCCTCATCAAAATGAAGATTCCAACTTTGGGATGTTTGCTTTAATCCATAAATGGATTTTTGAAGCTTGCAAACCTTCTTAGGATGCTTGGGATTGACAAAACCCTCAGGCTGTATCATATACACATCCTCAAGTAAATTTTCGTTGAGGAAAGCAATTTTGACATCCATTTGCCATATCTCATAGTCATGATATGCAGCTATGGCAAGCAAGATCCTAATGGACTTGAGCATGACTACAGGCAAAAAGGTCTCGTCATAGTCTACACCATGAGTTTGTCGAAAACCTTTTGCTACTAGTCTACCTTTGTAGGTCTTATCAGCTTTGAGTTTGAATAGCCACTTGCATTCAATTACCTTCGCACCTTCTGGTGGATCAACCAAGGTCCAAACCCGATTATCATACATTGATTGCATCTCAAATTTCATGGCTTCAAGCCAATTTTTCGAGTCTAGGCTTTCAATAGCTTCTCGGTAGGTAGTAGGATCCTCACGATCTACTAACTCAATAGTGTCACTATCAGTGATTAGAAATCCATATCTCTCAATCTCCTGACGTACCCTACCAGACCTTCTAGGTTCTTGTGTAATGGGTTCTTATTCCACAACTGGTTGTGAACTTGATCCCACTTCCGACTCATCCTCTATAGGAGTTTGTGGCACTTGAATTTCTCTAAGTTCTACTTTACTCCCATTGTCTTTCTTGAGAAGGAACTCCTTTTCTAAGAAAACAGACTTGCGAGCAACAAATACTTTGTTCTTGGCTTGTGAGTAAAAGTAGTATCCCTTTGTATCTTTGGGATAACCCACAAACAAGCAGACAGTGGATTTGGACTCTAGTTTGTCAGATGTTAATTTCTTAACATGTGCTTCACAGCCCTAAATCCTGAGAAATGACATATTGGGTTCTTTCCCAGTCCATACCTCGTATGGTGTCTTCTCAACTGCTTTAGTTGGAGTACGATTTAGTAGAAAGGCAGCAGTTTCTAATGCATAACCCCAAAAAGAGACAGAAAGATTAGCTTGACTCATCATAGATCGAATCATGTCAAATAGAGTTTGATTTCTCCTTTCAGACACACCATTCCATTGTGGTGTTCTAGGAGGAGTGAGCTATGAAATAATACCACACTCCTTTAGATGGCTGTCAAACTCTGGCTTAAGTATTCGCCCACCCCCTCCTGATCTGATCGAATGGCTTTTATACTTTTGCCAAGTTGTTTTTCTACTTCGTTCCTAAACTCATTGAATTTCTCAAAAGTTTCAGATTTGTACTTCATTATATAGACATAGCCATATCTACTGAAGTCATCTGTGAACGTCACGAAGTAGCTAAAACCACCTCTAGCTTGTGTACTTAATGGTCCACATACATCGGTATGTATTAGTTCCAATAAGCCATTAGTCCTTTCACCTTTCTTGTTAAAAGGACTCTTTGTCATTTTTCCATGCAAACATGGCTCACATGTATCATAAGACTCTAAGTTGAATGACCCAAGCACTCCATTTTTATGGAGTCTTGAAATGCATTTTTTGTTTGCATGTCCTAAACGACAATGCCAGAAGTAAGTAGGGTTCAATTCGTTTGATTTAACCCTCTTTGTATTAATGTTGTATATGGACTCTTTGTTTTGTAAATCAAGGATATAAAGGTCATTTTGTAACATGGCATTGCCATAAGAAATGCCTTGCGACGAATATGAGCATTGCCATTTTTAATAACAAAATCAAATTCATCCAAATTTAAACATGAAATTGAAATAATGTTTCTGCTTATAGCAGGCACATAATAAAAAATTTTCAAAACTAAACAAAGTCCGAAAGGTAAAGTGAGTTGATAGTCGCCTATCTCCATGGCAGCAACTCATGCTCTATTCCCCTCACGGAGGTCCACTTTATTCTTCCCAAGTAACTGCCTATTTTTTAGCCCCTGCACATTTGAACAATTGTGAGAACCACAACCGGTATCCAATATCCAAGTGGTAGAAATAGAGAGGTTAATCTCAATAACAAAAATACCAGAACTGGACACCTTGGCTCCATTCTTCTTTTGTTCTTCCTTGAAGAGAGCGCAATTCTTCCTCCAATGCCCTATCTTGTTGCAATGGAAGTAAGTGCTCTCACTCTCTTTGAGCTTCTGTGCCTTAGGCTTGGATTGGGCCTGAGGTGCACTCCCACTTGACTTGAACCGAGCCAGGTCATTCTTGATTTTTCCTTTCCCTTTCCCTTTCCCTTAGCGGGTCCCTTTTTAATGCCCCCTTAAACCATCAATACGGGATTGGTCTTTCAAATGTTCTCTTCAGCATTCTTAAGCATCCCATGGAGCTCATTGACTGACTTGTTCATTGCATGCATGTTATAATTCATCACAAATGGATCATAATTCACAAATGGATCATAATTATCAGTCATGATCCTAAGATCAAGTCAGTGGCCAATTCTTTGGCACTTGTACCTCAAGCTTCTCAAGAGTATCAAGATACCCTTTCATCTTGAGTACATGGGTACAAACAGGAGTACCCACAACCATCTTACAAGAAATCAAGGCCTTTCTTGTCACGAACCTCTTGTGACGAGCTTGCTCTTGAACATCTCCTTGAGGTGCATCATGATCGCATAAGCCTCTTGGTCCATAAATTACTTTTGCAAGTCAGCACCCATAGTGGCCAGCATCAGACAAGTCACATCATTGGAGTCGCTCTTCTTGGTCTCAAAAGTTTCCTTTTGAACCGCAGACGCGTTCCTACAGGTTCTTTAGGTAAGGGTGCATCCAAAACATACTACTTTTTCTCTTACTTAAGAACTATTCTTAAGTTCTAAACCAGTCTATGAAATTGGTGCCATTCAATTTGTCATTTTCAAGGACCGATCGCAATGACGAATTGTTGTTTGAAGATTCCATTTTCAATCTACAATAAAATTTAGCAAGATTAAATGAGGTCTTATTTATAATCCCACAAACCGAATTAATATCCTTTAAATAATTCGCGTTAGTGATTTAATATGGGCTAAGATCCACTTTTCACAACAACTTATTAGTCAAGTTGAGCTTGTACACCTAACAAGTTAAGTTACTTAGGTAGGAAAAGCTCCAATCATGTCTCGTACATGACTCTTGGATCAAACAGGCTAACATCTTAAGATGTTATATCACAAACTCATTATTAATTGCCTAGGTCCGGGCATCCCTTTCCAAGTTAAGTACAACCTACATTCACAACCCATGCCTCACAAAGATAATCGGGTGCATCTAGGACTCCTAGTCTACGTGATCGATGATCGATGCCTTGACATGTTTCGAATTAGGAAGGCAACTTTGTGACTTACTATTTTTAGGGATTCATTTTATTACGGCTTACATGGCATACACTTTGTATCCATTCATAGCATGCATATATAAATAATTGCATAAAGTAAAGTGTGACAAACATGGGCCCAAAAACCTATAACTAAGATTCTATACTATTACATAAGAATCTTCGAGTTAGGCTTCTCCACTCCGGTGGGCTTCGTCTTGATTTACAAAGTCTTCAAGTAAATTCTATTCTAGAAATAAATGAAAATTTTATAATAATACATAATGGCTCACAGGCCATATTTAATTACAAAAACCCAGGGCCGATGAATGCACCATGCATATCCATTCATCACACCAAACAAGCAAATAAATATACATAACATTCATGGATCAAACAACATCCAATTTTAATTAATTTAGCCAAGCCCATTAATGGAAATTGTGTACTTGAACCTTTAAAAGACGACCCCATGATGGGTCTGGGCTGAAGCCTAATGGACTAATCCTCTTATTGAATAAGTTCTCTTAAAAGCCCAAAACACAAAACTAGTTAGATTTGTGCTATAAATCAACTCTAGTATAATTTCCAATTTTGCCATTTTTAATTTTATGTCATACAGCCCATAACATTAAAATACATATAATATGTACCAACATGAATTAAAACACAAAATCATGAAGAACATATATATGATACACGGCATGCATATAAAAACAAACAAACAACAAAACTAGTTTTTAATGCTTATGTGATCCACAAAAATGCACAAATACTTAAATCACTTTTATGAGTCATTTAATAATTTAAATAAGGTCATAAATATTGATTTAATATTCTATACCAGTCATATCTAAATGTGTTTTTACCATTTGAATCAAAACAAAACAAACAATGTTGATTAAACATGTAACAAACACAAACTAGTCATAGTTTTAATTGATTTTAAAATTAATCAATTTAAATTGTCATGGACCAGAATTAAAAATAAATTTAAAATATGTCCGAGACCTGATATTTAATCTTAAAAATCACTTACAAACATGCCAAAATCATGCCAAAATCGTTTTTATATTTAATATTTAAAACTAGTTGTTAAACTAATAATTAACATGCCAAATAGCACCTAGTTTTAATATTAACATGTACCATCAGGTATTATCAATTAAATCCGACCATTAACTGCTCCTAGAACATCTTAGGGACAGTATATTAACATGTCATATTAATTATAATACCTATCTAATCATTTAAAATCATTTTTACACCAAAACAATATAAAAAAACTCAAAACAGAAAATTTCAGCATTGCATGTATTTAAAATAACGATTTTTTGATTAATTATTTCATGCATCTAAAGCACTAAAATAAGCATGATTAGGCTCTGATACCACTGATGGAATATGACATGGTATGCATATAAAGATCACGCAGCGAAAAAAAAATAAATTTGATCATACATACCATACATTTCCAGGACAAGAATCGAAACATGCAATTTTAGGGTTTTAAAACTTACAAATTTAGATGCCTTTTAAAACTTGATTTTGATTATGACCAGCAACCAAGGAGGATATCTTAGCCATAGACCTTCACCACCAATGCCAAGGAATAGCCTTTACGCCACTCCTCTCTATTCTCACACACACACTTGCAAAGATAGCTTAAAAAACCGAGATTGCTAGCTCTCAAATTAAGTATTGTGTAATGGCTATGGTTTGAAGCTACAAGACTTGATCTTGTACTTCTTTTAGGTGCTATTAATACCCAAGAACACAAGAGAATGAGGAACAATCCTTTCTCCTTGTGAAAATTGGCCAAAAGAATTTTGTGAGAGAGAGATGAGAAGTTCATGCCAAAACCATAGAAGAACTAGGGTTCACGCCAAACACTTATCACCCTAGGGTTTTATTTCTTTACTAATATATATCATTATCTTTTGGCAAGTGTTTGATCTGAATTTTACTATCTCAAGATAATTAATTCAATCTCAATCACTTCCTAAAATAAGTAATATTATATTGATTTAAACTCCTTTGAATTTAAAATTCAAGTTTGAAATAAAACACAAGACATTTAATTAAATAAAACCACTTAATATAAGTAATGTGCATGTGCTGAAATTCCTTGGTTTTTATCTTGGAATTTCTGCCACTTCACCTTATATTTAAATGATTTAATTTAATTTAAATTCTTTTAGGCTTTAATACTCAATTAACTTAATCAATACAAGATAATTAATTAATTGAAATTAACCTTGTGGGCTGAATTTCTCTCTCATGGGCCAAGGTCCAATAGCATTTATAATGCCCATTACATACATTAATTTGACTTTAATTAAAAGCCCAAATTAATGTCCAATACTTTATTTAAATATTTTAAGCCCAATGCTTTGTGTGCGATCCTATAGGTCCATTTAATGTTGGCAATGAATTAATAAATTAATTCAAAGGCTATATATATTCTCTAGCAAGATATTATAACATTCCAAATTAAATGAAAATGCATATGGCATTTAGTGACCTAATGCAATTTTGCATAGTCCCTTACCCATAAATATCAGAATTAATATAAGGCATGGAACTAGTCATCCTTATATATATTAATTCCTTCTTGATATTCCAGTGACACTGAACTCTCAGATAAATAATGATTACTCATTATTTCATCTCGTATGGCCATACACTTCTCAGTTCATTGATCAAGTGGCCGATGATATTTTCTCTCTTATAGAGAGGGGTAATCCCTTCACTTTCCTCATGCTCTCTAATATGAATCAATGCATACCCAAGCATACCCGTACTTGTCGCTCTGTTACGAGCACGTTAGGTGTATGCCAAAGCACACAGTAATTCATAAAGAGTTTCATAGAGATTTTAGGTCTAAGAACTCCGATACAAAACTTGCATTATGAGAAACACTTATAACTTGTACCATATAGTGCTCTCATGAGTGGATCGAATCCAGATACCATGTTCTAAAAATGTATCTATGATCTCTGATTGACACTCTTGTCCTTATGATCCGTAAGACAGGACTCAACTTATCAGAGAGAGCATACTAATCTTAATTCATTTGTTATTCCAATAACAATGGCTGACTAGGGATATTTAGAATGAAGTCTCATTTTTTTTAAGGTCTTAAAACTATGTGCCTCACACATGATAACTTAAACTGAAACAACATTCCTGGATTGTTCTATCAATTGATATGCACAAGAATACAATAGATAAAATAAATGCCTCATTTATTAACTAAAGTGTTTTATTACAATGTATTGGGGCTAGGGCTTACACTAACAAGTATATAGTCAATAAGATAACCAAGCTTATTATATACACAACATGTATAAATCTTACGTATGATTAATATAATCTGCTTTATAAAATTGATGCATTCATGACATTTAGTGTAATCATATAGTACATGAATAACATCCAAGCATTTATGTTCTTAAGATATGTACTGAGTAATAATTACAACTATAATTAGAAAATCATATGTTTAATCGATAACATTTGAATATTTATGCTTTGATTCAATATTATATTTATAACTATAACTGTGCTTAGCTTGTCTAAGTTTTGAAAATGGATAACAGGAACGGTAGATACCCGTAGGTATCGGTCATGTAAATATCCATAGGTATTAAGTTCGGTAGATCTAAATAGGATCAAGTGGTAGTCCCAAACAATGACAACAGTAGACCTAAACAGGGCCAAACCATAGCAGTTGTGACTCAATCCCTATAGATGCTTATCTATCCACAATTAAACTTTATTTGCAGGCATTAACGGTGTTTATATACTTTTTAATTATCTTTTCATTTTTGACCTTTATGTTTAGTCTTACACATATACTATCATATATGAAGATGTATAATCTCATATACATGCATGTATAATCAATTTCAGGTATCAATACAAGTAAATGTAATTACATAATACTGTAATCATTTACCTTCACATTACAATCTGTATTATCAACATGTAAGCTATTCATATCCATTCAAATAAATAATAGTCAATATGCTTGTTCATAGGCTTATTGCATAATATGTTTCCTAAAGTCATAATATGTTATTATCATTACCTCTTAGTCATATACATATATCATATAACACCCATAGTCATGTATAAATTTATAATACCATAATTCTTAACTATAATTATACAACAAGCAACATCCTCATTTTATGATCAAATTACTGTAAAAATAATATAAATACCTATAGTACATTTATACATCAAAGAATTAGCTTATAGAAAATAGGGTAGGCAAATTTTTGACTTAATTTTGGCATACTAAATAGCTAAATTAACCAAATTGGTATTTTGAAAAAACAATCATTTATGTCTCTAGTTTCTCATACCTTAAATACCACTCAATTTAGACAATTAAATTAGGAGTTATAACCTAATCATTATAGACTATTCTACTTTTTTTTTTCTGAAAATAGTTTGTGTGACCACTTTAAAAAATTCATGGAGTAAAATAAGTACAGAATTAAATAACATTTATTCATAAGAGTGTTACTCCTATAAGTATAGTTTATCTACAATTTTGTCCCATATCATTTTGGCCTTTCTAGCATGACTTACATCTAAACTACTATAGCTTACTCATTGACACTAGACAACAATTCACCATACCAAAATTAGTTTTAGTTACAAATTAGAAAATTCATAAAAGAAAAAGGGTACTCCTCTATGTATAGTTTGTCCAAAATTTTTCCTACTACTTAGGGGCATAAACAACCTCAGGTTTCTTCTACAAAATTGTAGGTAAATGTCTTAGGGGTAATTAGAAACTAAAATTACTCAAGTTAGAGTTGTATAACTTGAGATATACTAAAAATATAGAAACTTGTTCAAGATTAACAAACATAATTTCAACAATTTAATTAGCCTTTCTTTTATTCCCATTTAATACCATGAACACCCTCTTCCTTATAATCAATCCAGCCAACAATACAACCCATTAAACACACTTACATTCATATAAATACACATGAAAAACAAAATTTTCTCTTGAAATCCTCACCTTTGCCGAATTCCATAAGAAGCCTCCTCCTTCACTCCTTTATCACTTTCTTGCCTTTATTCTTCCTATTATTTTCTTCTTCTACAAAGGACAACATCCATAAATTTCCAGAATTTCCCCAGATCAAAAACCCCTAATTAAAGAAGAAGATGATGGAGATGAAGGGTGGAATATATTACCTTAACAATTTTAACTTAAAATTCCTTGCATTAAAAATTTGAAAGAGAAATTCTAGAGGAGATTTTAGAGAGGATTCTTAAGCTTTGAGGGAGAAAGAGGGAATGAAAGAAATATGATGTTCTTCCCCTTGTTTTGCTATCCTCTATACACAAAGAACCACTAGATAGCTTTCTCTCTCCTTCATGTAAAAAATTAAAATTTAAAAGAGAGAGTAAAGTGTCCTTTAGGTGTTTTTATTCTTTGTACGTTAAAAATCTACCTCTTAAATTGCCCCCAAATCTATATTTCTCCATTCAATTGCACCCTTAATAATAATTATAATAATTTACTTAGGTAACTCACATAACTACCGTCTCATAAATTTACCAATTTGCCCCTACTATGACCCTAATCATTCCTTTAATGCTTAATTAAATATTAATCAATAATTATACCATTTAATCATACATATATCTAATAGGATTAAGGTTAGGGTTATACAATTCTCTCCCTTTTAAAAAATTTTATCCTCAAAATTTATACATGTTTTAAATAGTTGGGGATACTGGTCTTTTTAATGACTACCTCTGGTTCCTAAGTTACCTCTTGAACACCATGATGTTGCCAAAGCACTTTAACAAGAGGAATTTGCTTGCTCCTCAACTATCTGATTTCTCTAGCCAAAATCTTTTTCGGCTCCTCATCATAAGAAAAGTCTGGCTGAACCTAAATATCTTGTCCTAGTAGTATATGTGATTCATCTGAATGGTATCTTCAAAACATTAATACATGGAACACATCATATAATTTGGTTAATTCTATAGGAAGAGCCAATCTATATGCTATTGATCTAACTCTTTGAAGGATTTCATATGGACCAATGTACGTCGTGTTTAGTTTACCATTCTTCCCAAACCTCAGTACTTTTCTCCAATGAGACACTTTCAAGAACACTTTATCACCGACTAGATACTCAATTTCCTTTTTCTTTAAATCTGTATAAAACTTCTGCCTGTCACTCGCTACTTTCAATCTCTATATAATAACTTGTACTTTCTCCTCTATATCCTTAACAATGTCAGGACCAATCATTCTACATTCAAATAATTCATTCCAATAAACTAAAGTTCTATATTTTCGGCCATACAAAGCCTCATAGGGTGCCATATTAATGCTTCTCTAATAGATGTTATTGTAAGCAAACTCCAGTAAGGCCTTAATGGAAGAAATAAAATTTTTAAGGTGAAGAATGTTAGTGGCCGAATTATTTAGGTAAAGAAAATAATGAGAAAAATGCGTGAAATTAATGTATGTTAGCTTAAAATAATTATAGACATGATAATTAATGTCTATAAATTTTTAGAGAATTTTTGGAATTAATTTGAGAATTTTTAAGATTAAGTATAATGTATGTATTGAATGAAAATTTTGATTTATAGTGAATTAAGTGATTATTTTGATGAAAAATGGCAATGACTAATAAATAATGTATAAATAAATTTTATTGGAATTTATTGAATTGATTTGGATTTTATTGGAATTTGTATATGAATATGTACAATGAAAATAATTGAATTTTTAATGCATAATTGTATAAAAATGACAAAAATGATGAATTAATGTGAAATTAAATTAGTGTCAATGACAAGAAATAAAAAGTCAACCGACGAACTTTTCGAAATAATTATTTGGTCGTGAAAATAATAAGAATAATGAATTATTGGTAAATAATTCATAAATAAATAGAAACAATGGAAATAAATTGATACGTAAATAAAAGAAAGATAAAATGAGTTTAAATGGAAAAAGGGACTTAAATGAAAGAAAATAAAAGTTTTGGGGCAAAATGGTAATTTTTCCAAAGTAGGTAATTAACGTGTAAAAATAAGTAAGAAATACTTAACAAGGGTAAAATGGTAATTTCGGAGACTTAACTGTGTCAAAAGATAAAATTTTCATGGTTTGGGGACTAAAATGTAATTGTACCCGAAAATGGTAAAATAAAGAATAAAAGATGAATAATGGAAGAAATTATATAATAAAAATGAAAATAAATGATTATAATGGCAAAATCATAATTATATATTTGAAATGAACAATGTGATAGAAAAAAAGTCAAATTATGCATGTTCAAGGCATAAGATAATAATTGATATTAATAGAGTTTCTAATTACATAAAAAGTAAAAAAATAAAGATGGGACTAATTTATCAAAATAAATTAGTCAACAAAAAGTATTAAAAGAGTAAATGATTATAAAAATAATTCGCCGACGAAATAAAGCCGGCATATCGAATAATTGAAAAGTTGGACTGAAAAAGAAAAAATTGTAAAAACATCAAGCCTAAAAGTATTGGAAATGATTCACAAGAATTATATAAAAAGAATAAAAGAAAATTATGAATTATAATGCCATAATTCATAATTTATAATCTGTATAAAAGACTGAAAGGTTTAAGTATCTGAGTGAATTATCGAAGAATAATTCACAAAAGTGACTAAAAAAGAGAAAGTGAAAAAAAAGGACAAAAAGTTAATGAATAGTCCAAGACACAAAAGAGTGCATTTGATCAAAATAAAGTGTAATGATAAATAAAAGAAAGAGATTAAAGATTTTCTTTAAATATTCTGAAACGTTTACAAATATGATTAGTTATGTTTGCCCTTAGCGATATACATGTATTATTATTCTTGTTCAGGATATAAATGGCTAGCCATAGGGACACTTTGTACCGCGGTACAAGTCATGGCGACTTGCTATGCTGTGGACTGGATCTCTAATCACCATGGCATTCTCTGCTTTGTTATATGCTCTGTGAGAAATGATTCCTTGGGGATCACTTCTCTCTCTATTCTGGCCCTGTGGGGTCCACGTCCCACGTATTCTATCTGAGAATCCTGTTGTATGGCACTAGGGGCAAATTAAAGTGAATAAATAAGTACTGTTTAATTGAATTAAATATAAATGTTATATCGAAAAATGATTAATTTGAAAGAAAATGCAAAGTTGAAATAAATTTGTAAAGATTTCTGAAAAGTGTAATTAATAAGAAAAAGAAAAGTTTATTAAGAATAAAATATTAAATCAATATTTAGTTAAGCTTTTATAAGAATTTAAAATATATTTTGTTTTACGTGAAAAAGATAATTTTAATTTATTGGTAATTCTTGTACCAATTACTACTGTAAAAATAATGATAAGTTTGGAAAATAATATTAATGTCCCTGTTTAAAGTTAAAAAGTAATGGTATTAATATGAAGTGAAATTTAATGTTTAGGTAACGCTTTTATGAAAGATAGTTAAATGAAAAGTAAAACGATATAAAGGCATAGAATTATGCAATGAGAAAAAATAGAAGATATAAGCCTTTTTAACTGTAATATTTTTATTAGACTAAAGTTAAAGTAAAGCAATAAAATAAATAGTAAAAAAATGAAATTAGAATACAGATTAAATAATTGACCAGTAAAACAAGTATTAAAACTACTTTTATTTTGGTACTAGTAAAGATAAGAGTACCAATTCACATCGCTAAATAAAATGATAATTAATTGCTATGGCTAGAAGATAAAGTGAAAGTACTAATAAAAAGTAAAAAGTTATAGTAAACATTAAGGTAAAGGTAAAAGTAAATCTGATATCGATCTATCTAAGAAAAATACTACAAAGTAAAATTGAAAGTTTAGAAACAAAAGAACAATGGTTATCAAAATGTGAATAAGTAACATGAATACTGATAACTGAAATATAAGAAAATGTTTAATAGCATAAGAGTAGCGGCAACATAAATTAGAAAATTATGCTTATTCGTGGGAAATTCTTGGAATAGTAGTCACCAATGGGCATATTTAATGCTCAGCACGTAGTGTTTACTGCGTGCAGGTTCTGAAGATTAGCCGGAGCATAGTACACACCGAAGTGAAGCTTGAAGAAAAGTATTGTCTAGACTTTTAAGTATTTTTGGCATGTATATACTCATCTAAGGATAGTACAACTTGACTGTATTTTGGATTATTACTTTGTTAGTAGTGATTTTTGTTATGTCAGTAAATGATTATGATTGGTATGTAATTTTTGGAATATTAAATATTTGTTGAATATGATAAATCATTATGCCTCTTGGAGGCTGTGTATTGTTTGAATTTTTCAGGAGGCTAGTAAGTCCTAGCCGTCGTGCTGTCGAAATTTTGTAAATTAAATAGTAATATTAAAGTATATCAAAGTTGTTGGTAGTGTTTTAAGTTTTAAAAAAAAATTTACCGTTTATCGGTTATTTTGGTCGGAAAGGAACTGTTCCGTTAAGGGTGTTACATGATCTCTGATCGACACTTTAGTCCTTATGATCCGTAAGACAGAACTCAACTAATCAGAGAGAGCATACTAGTCTTAATTCATTTGTTATTCCTATAACAATGACTTACTATGGATATTTAGAATGAAGTCTCAATTGTTTCAAGGTCTTACAACCATGTGCCTCACACATGATAACTTAAACTGAAACAACATTCTTGGATAGTTCTATCATTTGATATGCACAGGAATACAATAGATAAAACAAATGCGTCATTTATTAACCTAAATGTTTTACAACAATGTATTGGGGCTAGGGCTTGCACTAACAGTCTCCCACTAGCACTAGTCCTAATTGGGCATAGCCCTAAGATCGAACGCTATTAAATGAGCTTTGTGCAGATTTGGATGCAACTATTTCATCAAAGGATCTGCTAAATTGTTTTCACTTGCTATCTTGCTAATCTTGACATCTCCACAATCAATAATTTCTCTAATCAGGTGCTACCTTCTGAGTATGTGTTTGGATTTTTGGTGTGATCGGGGCTCCTTAGCCTGCGCGATGGCCCTGTTATTGTTATAGAAAATTTCTAATGGATCTAGGATGCTTAGGACCACTCCTAATCAAAAAATAAAATTTCTAATCCAAATAGCCTCCTTTGCAACCTCACTCGCTGCAATATACGCAAATTCTATAGTTGAGTCGGCAATGGTCTCTTGCTTTGAGCTTCTCCAGCTCATAGAACCAACATTCAAAATAAAAACAAAACCAGATGGCGATCTTGAGTCCTGAGTGCCGATTTGAAAAGAAACATCGACATAACCTTGTATGATGAGCTCTTCTTGACCACTATACACCAAGGAGTGATCCTTGGTCCTTTGCAGGTACTTTAGAATCCCCTTTACAGCAGACCAGTGCTTTTCACTAGGGTCTTGCTAAAACCTACTGGTTATACTCAGTGTATGAGCAATATCCAATCTAGTACATAACATAGCGTTCATGATAGATCTAATGGCAGATGCATATGGGATTCTACTCATGTTATCCCTCTCCTCTTTAGTTTTAGGACACTGTTCTTTAGTCAAAGGAACTCCCAAAGCCAAAGGTATGTACCCTTTCTTTGAGTCTCCCACACTAAAATATTTTAGTACTTTGTCTATGTACTTTTCTTGACTTAGTCCCAAAAGCCGATGCGATCTATCTCTATAGATTCGAATACCAAGTATTGCCTCAGCCTCACCTAAGTCTTTCATTAAGAAACACTTCCTCAATCATAGCTTAACCTTTTGCAATGTTGGAATGTCATTCCCAATGAGAAGGATGTCATCCACATATAGGACCATAAATACTATTATGCTCCCACTAACCTTATTGTACACACAAAGCTCATCTTCATTTTTTATGAAGTCAAATTCTTTGACTGCTTTATCAAAATGGAGATTCCAACTCTGGGATACTTGCTTTAATCCATAAATGGATTTTTGAAGCTTGCAAACTTTCTTAGGATGCTTGGGATTGACAAAACCCTCAGGCTGTGTCATATACATATCCTCAAGTAGATTTCTGTTAAGGAAAGAAATTTTGACATCCATTTGCCATATCTCATAGTCATGATATGCAGCTATGGCAAGCAAGATCCTAATGGACTTGAGCATGACTACAGGTGAAAAGGTCTTATCATAGTCTATTGTTGGAATTTAACGGTTACATGCATCACATACATGAGCGGAATTTTAAAATTTTCTTAACCATTAGATCTGATCTTGCCATGAATACACAATATAACTATACAAGAATAAGAAAAATCACCTTTGATTTTTGTTGAACAGTTCATTTTACTTCACACCGGATTGTCGCAAACCACAATGTCCAAAATCGAACACCTCCAATGAGTAATCCACACTAGAGAGGGGTAAATTGAACTAATAAATTGGTGTTTAACTAGGGCTGGCCGAAATTCCCAAGAGCTAGCTTAGGAGTTGGCATAAAAGAGAGAGAGAGATTAAGAGAAAAGACTTTCTTTTTGTTTTAATCACTTAACCCTAATTCTCATTAGTTGGCCTTTTATAGTTAGGTTAAAATTCCAACTCCTTAATGAGATTGGGCTCTTTAAAATTGCTGGAGAATTATTAATTGGGCCTCTGGAATTAATTATAATCATTTGGGCTTAATTAAATCCAATTTAGTCCTTTTCATAAAAGTCTATGCACAAAATCCACAAACTAGGCCCTTTGTGCATCTAATTGAATTTAAATACCCAAATGGATTCCAAATCCAACCAAATTAAATATGTGAGTTCCATAACACTTATGTAACATATATAAATTAATTTGGTCCAAGAAAAAGCCCTCTAAGCCCTTCTGTATGGAGTTGGCATGTGGCCCTCTTCTGGAGGGCTTCCTCCAACTTCTTCATTCCTTTTGCCCTTTATAATTTCTCCAATGGACCTATTAATTATTATACCAGTCCTATAACACTTATAGTAGTCCTACAACACTTATAAGATAGTAATAATTAATCATGAAATACATTATTTCAATTAGGTCCAATTTTGCAGAACATTTCTCAAAAGTTCCACGGACAATTTTATTTGATCATAATTAATTAAACTCTCTAATTAATTATTATATTATTCACTTCTCTACCTTCATAATAATATCAAATATTATTATCCTTGTTATTTTACCATTTTACCCTTTTCTCTATATGTGTGTGACCTATTGGGTTCCTGTCCATGTTGGCATATAATATGTAATTGTGAGTTCTATTCAAAACTCACATGATTTAAACTCCTTTAAATCATCTTATCAATCCCTATTGATACTTTTGATGCATCATTATACAAGTCATGATTGGCCTCTAGCTAGCTATCATGACTAACCAAATGTCAGGAAAGTCATGTGGTTTGACTGTACCCTTCCATAGAAACAGTTACCGTGCAATTACTCCTTTCACCACTCTTATCTCAATTAGATTATGAGTATGGATTTCTGTCAACTCATATAAATATAATTATGTATGTTCTATTAATTCAACCATTGTTCCTAAAATGCCCTTCATGGATCTCCATCCATCTCGGCATATTACTCTGGCCAGAGATTCTCTGAATAAGGCAATTATAGAATCATGCGAGATAACTTCCCTTGTTAAATCTGGGATGGTGAATCCTTTGTCAATCACTCAACTATCTTTAAGTAGGTCATGATATACCCAATCTCCTAACTATGTTCACTCTCAGTTGGAAGTAATCAGTTATGGAGTCAAAGTATACCACTTTCTACTTAAGATAACTTTGGTGATCTCAAGTCTAAGGATACTTGCACAACCACTATGAAGAGATTCCTCACTAACATAGATTTAATATCCATGTGAGGATTCTCTATGCAGGTCTCCAATGAACTTGTTCTTCTAACAAGCATCCACATGTTAGCTTTGATTATCTTTCATAATCACAATTATAAGAACCACTGCTTGAACCATTCAAGAAGCATAATTTGTGCTAGTCTGTCCGAATTAACAATGTCCTATCTTGTTAATTCTATGACTAGGGATATTTAGATATTAAGACATTTGCATGCAATAGACATCTCACATCATGAACACCTTCATGATTGCCTTTGCATTGTGTTTATAATATCTAGGACTTCATTTATTAATTTAAGATTTACAAACTCATGTATTCAAACATAGCATTAATAAATGAATGATGCCTTTTATTAAGAATATAAATTTCATACATATGAAAAACATCCCTATTATATGGGCTCTAGGGCATACTCTCTAACATCTACACCATAAGTTTGTCGAAAACCTTTTGCTACTAATTTATCTTTATAGGTTGACCAGTGTCTAGCAAGTGTACTAGATCGGTTAGTAATATAGGGAAATAAGATTATGACCCAAAATATAGAACCCAAGGGAAACTTGTGCTTGAATGTGTTATTTCAATTTCAAAACCAATTTTTGTGTGTAAAAGAGAGAAGAGAAATCCCAAGTTTGTGATGATTGAAAAATTAAAACTAAAAACAATAATTTAAATCCAAACTAAAACAATTGAAATAACTAAAGTAACGAAAAGATCTATTGAAAGCAAATAAATTGAATGAGGTGAAAATCAATGTTAAAAACAACTTTCACTAAAGGACTATCCACCTTAACAAGTATTGCTATGACTTAAATAAAAGAAAACATACAAGTGATTATGGAAAATTCAATTTAATAAAACCAGATAACTTTATTCAAAATTATCATTCCAAGTATCAAATTTTCTTATTTAGATAAACTTAACACTTAGCATAAGAAACTGAATTAAGTCTCCTAGATGTCTATTAAAGCCTTTCTCAAGAGATTTAACTTTAACCTATTCTTGGTTACACTTTTCTTAATCTTAACTTACTCAAATCAACACATAATTATAGCTTATTCAAATTATAATCATGCATTAATCCAACTAAATTAACCTAAGAGCATGCAAGTCATTAATCAACTTAAATCAATCAATTAACCAATGCTTAATCAAGTTAATAATCAACTTAAAATTGAAAAAAGACAAGACTAGATTTAAGAACCAAGAAATAATCAACTTGTATTTGAATTGAAGAACAACTTAAGTCATAATAATACAAGTTTAAGTATTCAAGTATCCTTTAGCAAAAGTTAAAGAAAACTACTCACAAACCATTCTTAAAATTAAAACAAAGTGTTCAACAAAACAGTAAAAACAAAGCAACGTAAAATAACTAAAGAAAAGTAAAGCTTAATTCTAAGAATCGATCCCCTTCTTCTGTGTTTTAGATTCCTATTTATAAGCCAAATAAGTCATAAATTCCTTTTCAAACTCTTAGAATTCAATAGGAAGTAATTTCTACCTAAAATAGGAAGTGCGATAAAATCCTTCGCGAAATGGGAGTAGCATCACGTGGCCACGCCCTTCATTGTGCATTTGAACATGTAGTCACATGTTCTCTAGGCCTTTCTTCACATGTGGCCACGTGTGGTCCTTCACTAGGAATCCACGTGTTCTCTTGTCTTCCTCCATAATTTCTTCACGTGGCCATGGGTTTTCATGTTTTATGTCTTCACGTGGCCATGTCCTCTAAGTATCAAGCCTTCACGTGACCACAGGTGGAATTCTTCAGTATTTTCACGTGGTCACGTGTGAAGGCTCTAGATTGAACGTCAGTTTTCTCGTAACAATTCTTCATATTTGCACTTTTGACCCTAAACTTTGTCCTTTTTGCAATTTAAGCCCTTTATTAACAATTTAAACCTGAAAATCAAACAAAACATAGAATTAACTTCAAAAACATAAATATTAACAAATCAACATGAATTTAACCTAAATAAAACCAAAACAACTAAATAACAACTAAAAACATATCAAAAACTATATATAATCCACACTTATCATAGGTCTTGTCAGCTTTGAGTTTAAATAGCCACTTGCATTCAATTACTTTAGCACCTTCTGAGAGATCAACCAAGGTCCAAACCTGGTTATCATACATTGATTGCATCTTAGATTTTATGGCTTCAAGCCAATTTTTTGAGCCAGGGCTCTCAATAGCTTCTCGGTAGGTAGTTAGATCCTCATGATCAACTAACTCAATAGTGTCACTATCGGTGATTAGAAATCCGTATCTCTCAATCTCTCGATATACCCTACTGGACCTTCTATGTTCTTGTGCAATGGGTTTTTGTTCCACAACTAGTTGTGAACTTGATCCCATTTCCAACTCATCCTCTACAGGAGTTTGTGGCACTTGAATTTCTCTAAGTTCTACATTACTCCCACTGTCTTTCTTGAGACCTTTTCCAAGAAAACAGCCTTGCAAGCAACAAACAATTTATTTTTGGCTTATAAGTAAAAGTAGTATCCCTTTATTTTTTTGGGATAACCTACAAACAAGCAAATAGTGGATTTGGACTTTAGTTTGTCAGATGTTAATTTCTTAACATGTGCTTCATTGCCCTAAATTTTGAGAAACGACATATTAGGCTTTTTCCTAGTCCATACCTCGTATGGTGTCTTCCCAACTGCTTTAGTTGGAGTATGGTTCAGTAGAAAAGCAACAATTTCTAATACATAACCCCAAAAAGAGATAGGAAGATTAGCTTGACTCATCATTGATCGAACCATGTCTAACAAAGTTCAATTTCTCATTTCGGGCACACCATTCCATATTGGTGTTCCAGGAGGAGTGAACTATGAAATAATTCCACACTCCTTCATATGACTGTCAAACTATTGGCTTAAGTATTCACCAACTTGATCTGAATGAATAAATTTTATACTTTTGCTAAGTTGGTTTTATACATCATTCTTAAACTCTTTGAATTTTTCAAAAGTCTCAGACTTATGCTTCACTAGATAGATGTAGCCATATCTATTAAAGTCATCTGTGAATGTTACGAAGTAACTAAAACCACCTCTAGCCTGTGTACATAATGGTGCACAAACATCGGTGTGTATTAATCCTAATAAGTCACTAGTCCTCTCACCTTTCTTGTTAAAAGGACTCTTTGTCATCATTACATGCAAACATTGACGGGATATCACTGTTAGAGAGTATGCCCCAGAGCCCATGTAATAGGGATTTTTTTCATATGTATGAAATTTATATTCTTAATAAAAGGCATCATTCATTTATTAATTCTATGTTTGAATACATGAGTTTGTAAATCTTAAATTAATAAATGAAGTCCTAGATATTATAAACACAGTGCAAAGGCAATCATGAAGGTGTTCATGATGTGGGATGTCTATTACATGCAAATGTCTTAATATCTAAATATCCCTAGTCATAGAATTAACAAGATAGGACATTGTTAATTCGAATAGACTAGCATATGTTATGCTTCTTGAATGCTTCAAGCAGTGGTTCTCATAACTGTGATTATGGCAGATAATCAAAGCTAACATGTGGATGCTTGTTAGAAGAACAAGTTCATTGGAGACCTGCATAGAGAATCCTCACATGGATATTAAATCTATGTTAGTGAGGAATCTCTTTATAACGGTTGTGCAAGTATCCTTAGACTTGAGATCACTAAAGTTATCTTAAGTAGCAAGTGGTATACTTTGACTCCATAACTGATTACTTCCAACTGGGAGTGAACATAGTTAGGAGATTGGGTATATCAGGACCTACTTGAAGATATTTGAGTGATTTACAAAGGATTCACCATCCTAGATTTAACAAGGGAAGTTATCTCGCATGATTATATAATTGCCTTGTTCAGAGAATCTCTGGCCAGAGTAATATGTCGAGATGGATGGAGATCCATGAAGGGCATTTTAGGAACAATGGTTAAATTAATAGAACATACATAATTAGATTTATATGAGTTGACAGCAATCCATACTCATAATCTAATTGAGATAAGAGTGGTGAAAGGAGTAATTGCACGGTAACTGTTTCTATGGAAGGGTACAGTCAAACCACATGACTTTCCTGAAATTTGGGTAGTCATGATGCCTAGCTAGAGGCCAATCATGACTTGTATAATGATGTATCAAAAGTATCAATAGGGATTGATAAGATGATTTAAAGGAGTTTAAATCATGTGAGTTTTGAATAGAACTCACAATTACATATTATACTGCCAACATGGACAGGAACCCTATAGGTCACACACATATAGAGAAAAGGGTAAAATGGTAAAATAACAAGGATAATAATATTTGATATTATTATGAAGGTAGAGAAGTGAATAATATAATAATTAATTAAAGAGTTCAATTAATTATGATCAAATAAAATTGTTCGCAAAACTTTTGAGAAATGTTCTGCAAAATTGGACCTAATTGAAATAATGTATTTTATGATTAATTATTATTATCTTATAAGTTTTATAAGACTACTATAAGTGTTATATGACTGATATAATAGTTAATAGGTCCATTGGAGAAATTATAAAGGGCCAAAGGAATGAAGAAGTTGGAGGAAGCCCTTCAGAAGCGGGCCACACGCCAACTCCATACAGAAGGGCTTAGAGGGATTTTTCTTGGACCAAATTAATTTATATATGTTACATAAGTGTTATGGAACTCACATATTTAATTTGGTTGGATTTGGAATCCATTTGGGTATTTAAATTCAATTAGATGCACAAAGGGCCTAGTTTGTGGATTTTGTGCATAGACTTTTATGAAAAGGATTAAAGTGGATTTAATTAAGCCCAAATGATTATAATTAATTCCAGAGGCCCAATTAATAATTCTCCAGCAATTTTAAAGAGCCCAATCTCATTAAGGAGTTGGAATTTTAACCTAACTATAAAAGGCCAACTAATGAGAATTAGGGTTAAGTGATTAAAACAAAAGGAAAGTCTTTTTCTCTATTCTCTCTCTCCTTTTTGCGCCAACTCCAAGCTAGCTTCTTGGAATTTCGGCCAGCCCTAGTTGAACACCAATTTGTTAGTTCAATTTACCCCTCTCTAGTGTGGATTACTCATTGGAGGTGTTCGATTTTAGACACTGTGGTTTGCGACAACCCGGTGCGAAGTAAAATCAACTGTTCAATAAAAATCAAAGGTGATTTTTCTTATTCTCATATAGTTATATTGTGTATTCATGGCAAGATCAGATCTAATGGTTAAAAAATTTTAAAATTTTGCTCATGTATGTGATGCATGTAACCATTAAATTCCAACATGGTATCAGAGCCACGGTTTTGCCATGGATATACAATTCTATATTTTTCTGCAGAATAAGTTTTGTTTTGTTTTGAGTTATTTATTTCATGAACTTTAAAATATTAGATTTGATTGTTCATGAATGAGAAATATTGATTTCTGGTTGTATGTGTGATCAAATAAATTTGGTGGAAACAAAAACGAAATTTTTTAATGATTGTGATTAGGGTTTGGCGTGAAACCCATTAGGGTTTGGCATGAAACCCTAGGTGATGTAGGGGCTATTCTAATTTAATTTCTTATGGATCCATTTAAAAATCATTTAGATGATATTTTATGTGTTTAATATGTGATATTAAGCCATAGGATCGAACGGAATTAAAATCGAACAAGTTTTGCATGAAAACTAGTTTAGTCAAAAAGTTCGATAAATTGGTGTTCTTCGTGTGTTCTTGGTTAGAACGACATTTGATCTTCTAAATCTGATATATATGATATATTAAAGTGTTTTTAATTAATTGGATTAATTAAAATGGGCCTTAAATTAATTTGATTAATTTTAATTTATTAAAACCACTTAATAGGCTTAATTATATTTATGGACTTGGTTTAAATTAGTGAATGACTTGGTGGGCCCAAGGAGCTGATTTAAATTAAACATTATAAACATTAATTAAGTTTATTAATGGGTTTTAAGGGCTGGAGTGGGCTTGGCTCATTCCAAAAGGCCCAAATGGTCCAAAAGACACAAAACTAGTTTGTGTGTGAACACAGTTAGGGTTTTTCTTCTGTGGGTTTCGGCATACATTTGTTTTAAGCCCAAAATTGATTATTTTAATTATTTAATATGATTAATTAATTAAATAATCAATTTATAATTAATTAATAATCAATTGGATTGATTATTAAGATAAAAACACATGCATGCAAAAAGGTTTCCTAAAATGAAAGTTTCCAAAATGGAAAATGTTTCCTAATTTGATCACATCATTAAAATAACTCAAAATATAGTATCAAAGGTTGAAACAAAGTTAGTAATCCATTTCTTTATGCATTAGAGAGGCATATAAGGGTGTATGATTGGCATGATGGTTAGTTATGGACAAATCCCAATGTGATTGAGCATAATGCATGTTTTGGCCTAATGAGGACTTTCATGTCCCGACCACTTGTTTTTGGTTTGTATTTCATTTCAAATTGTAATATGTAATTAGATTACTAAGATTAGAATTAGAAATAGAGATGGAGACCAATATCAAGCAGCAAGATGGGCCGAATGGAGATCCAACAAGCTTGAAGATAATGTAATTATTTTCTTGTTTGAATCATGCATACTACCTAGGTGTGACCTTTTGATTTCCCTCTTGGCTCGGGGAAATCAATGTAGTGAAGTCCATAACTATACCATATTTGTATGCTTATATTTATATGATAGATATAGGATGCATACCAATGTATGCCAACCATGTATGATGAGACTTAATTAACTAAAACCCTCAAACAAATACTAAGGTATATAAGCCTTCCATTAATTTGAGGAGAACCAGAGTTCTTTATAGTGTGGGTTGTTGACCACAATCAAGCTCACATTATATCAAATATGTTCAAATCTAATTAAATGGGTCATCTTAGCTAGCCCATTAGTTTGTTGACCACAGTCAAGGCTAATGGTTTTAGAGGCAAGATTAGGGAATGCATATATGATATGCATGCATCAAGAGTTGATAACCTAATGATCAAATAGTTGTGTAGAGACACAATTGGTATAGAGATACCTACCTTTCAAGGGTATGGAATTTGGCTTGTTGACCACAGTCAAGGTCAAATTACATATCAAGGATTGGATATTGGCCCACTAAGAAAACCATCGGGTTTTCTCGGATTATATAGTGAGGGCTATTAATTCGCAATAAAATAGTGGGAGTAAATGGATTAATTAAAGACCTTATTAATGCATACATATATATATGAACATACTCTTATATCTTTTCTTTTTCACATCTAGGTCATCATCATGAGCACATCAAACATTAATATACGATCAATCTTGGATAACAAGCTGGTTGGCAACAACTATTCTACTGGATCAGGCAAGTGAGAATTTTTCTTAGAGCTGAAAAGATCCACTATGTCTTGGATAAAGATCCACCACCACTTCCATCAGATGATTCCATTGATTAGATCAAAGGCATTTATCGAAAATACATGGAGGATAGTGAAGCAGCAGCATGTCTGATGCTGGGTGCTATGTCCTCGGAGCTTCAAAAGCAACATGAAATGATGGATGCTAGATCCATCATTTTGCATCTAGAGGAGATTTATTCTTCTCAGGCTAGAACTGAGAAATATGAGATTGTTCGAGCTCTATTTAGCTACAAAATGGTGGAAGGCACTTCAGCTGCTACTCATGCATTGAAGATGTATGGGTATATTGAGCATTTGAGTAGACTTGGATATGTTATGGATAATGATCTATACATAGATTTAATCTTGTACTCATTGGCTCCAAGTTATTCACCTTTCGTGCTTAACTTCAACATGAACAAGATCCAAGTATCCATTCCTGAGTTAATCAATATGCTCAAGACAGCTGATGGATCATTTAAGAAGGATCCAAAAAGTGTCATGGTTGTCACTTCTGCTAAAGGCAAGAAGCAGAAGAAGAAGAAGAAGATAACCAAGGTGCAGCCAAAGAATGGTGGGATCTCCAAAAAGAAGGTTGCCAAGAAAGAGAATCCCAAAGGAACTTGCTTCCATTGTGGAAAGGATGGTCATTGGAAGTGTAACTTCAAGGCCTATCTAGATTCTCTCAAGGAGAAGAAGCAAGCTGATGCTTCTACTTCAGGTATTCATATGATTGAAATTAATACTTATTCTATTGCTTCAAAATAATCTTGGGTATTAGATACCAGATGTGGATCTCATTTATGTAATGATCTACAGGGGCTTATAAGCTTTAGAAGAGTTGGAAAGGCAGAGATATGTTTGCAGTCAGCTACTGGACATAACATCTCTACAACAGTTGTGGGGACTTACTATTTACCTCTTCCTAGTGAATTAGTACTGGAATTAAATAATTGTTATTATGTTCCAGCTTTGTCCAAAAGTATTATTTCTTTCAGTTGTTTGATGAACGATTTTGATATTTCTTTAAAGGACAAATGTTGTTACATTTTTAAGAACAATATATTTTATGCAAAAGCTATCATTAAGAATGGTATATTTGTTCTTGATTTAATTAAATAAGTACATAATGTGGATACCAAGAGAATGAAACATGATAATCTAAATACCTCATACTTATGGCATTGTCGTTTAGGCCACATAAATGAAAAACGCATGACCAAATTGCACAAGTCAGGTGATTTAGGATCATTTGATTATGAATCATTTGATACATGCGAATCTTATTTATTGGGAAAAATGACAAAAGCTCCCTTTATTGGTAAAAGAGAACGAGCTAAAATGGTTTTGGACTTAATACATTCAGATGTATGTGGTCCAATGACTACACATGCCAGAGGAGGTTACTCCTACTTCATTACTTTCATAGATGATTATTCCAGGTTTGGATACATCTATCTAATGAAATATAAGTATGAAGCATTTGAAAAGTTCAAAGAATTTAGAAATGAAGTAGAGAAACAACTTGGCAAAAGTATTAAATCACTTAGATCAGATCGAGGTGTAGAATACTTAAGTCAAGAGTTTCAGGATTATCTTAGAGATAATGGGATTTTATCTCAATGGACTCCTCCATATACACCCCAACACAATGGTATATCTGAAAGGAGGAATCGAACACTATTAGATATGGTTCGATCAATGATGAGCCGAGCGGACTTGCCTAAGTCCTTTTGGGGATTTTCACTAGAAACTGCTGTTTATGTGTTAAACAGAGTTCCTAGTAAATCGGTTGATGTTACTCCATATGAGATATGGAATAACAAGAAACCCACGCTTTCTCATATGAAAGTATGGGGTTGTCCTGCTTATGTGAAGAGGACAATGTCAGACAAACTGGATGTTAAGTCTGACAAATGTTTATTTGTGGGATATCCAAAAGAAACGTTTGGATATTATTTCTATCATCGCTTAGAACAAAAGGTGTTTGTTTCAAGGCATGCTATCTTCTTGGAAAGAGAATTTCTCCTATGAGAGGACAGTGGGAGTAAAATTGAACTTGGTGAAGTTCAAGACCCACAAATAGAAGATGATCAACCGATTGAACCCAAAACTAAATTTCATAATGATGAGATTACAGTTGAACCTGATTATACACAAAATCCTAGAAGATCTACTAGGATGCGTTCTATCCCTGTGAGATATGGATTTCACATTGATTCGGATAGATGCATAACTGTAGTAGAGGACAATGAACCTACAAGCTATCAAAAAGTTTTGAACAGTTCAGAACGTGATTTATTGCTTAAGGCTATGCAGTCTGAAATGGACTCCATGTATGAGAACAAAGTATGGACTTTAACTCAACCACCTGAAGGGATAAAACCCATAGGGTGCAAATGGGTCTTCAAAAAGAAAACTGACATGGAAGGTAATATAGTTTTACCTATAAAGCTCACTTAGTAGCAAAAGGTTATCGTCAAAAAGAAGGTATTGACTATGATGAAACTTTTGCTCCTATAGCAATGCTTAGGTCTATAAGAATACTTTTAGCCATTGCAGCTCATTATGATTATGAGATTTGGCAAATGGATGTGAAGACAGCTTTCCTTAATGGAAATCTTATCGAGGATGTGTATATGATACAACCAGAAGGATTCACATTATGAAATGGCGAAAAGGTATGCAAGCTTCAAAGATCCATTTATGGATTGAAGCAAGCCTCTAGGAGCTGGAACATACGATTCAATGAAACAATCAAAGAGTTTGGTTTCTCACAGAATGAAGATGAACCTTGTGTGTATAAAAGGGTCAGTGGGAGTGCAATTGTCTTCCTAGTTCTATATGTAGATGACATATTGATTATGGGAAATGACATTTCTCTTCTCTAATCTGTTAAAATATGGTTATCCAAGCAATTCTCAATGAAAGACCTTGGAGAAGCATCCTATATTCTCGGAATAAGGATCTATAGAGATAGATCCAATAGGTTGCTAGGTCTTTCTCAGAGTACATATATAGATAAAGTATTGAAGAGGTTCAATATGGATCTCTCTAAGAAAGGGTTTATACTCATGGTGCATGGGAAACACCTTTCTAAGTCTATATGTCCACAGACACTAGAGGATAGAGAGAGCATGAATAGAATACCATATGCATCTGCAATTGGTTCTATCATGTATGCTATGTTATGTACACGTCCAGATGTAGCATTTGCTTTAAGTGTCACAAGCAGATTCCAATCTAATTTTGGAAAGGAACACTGGGCAGCTGTCAAGAATATTCTTAAGTACTTGAGAAGGACTAAGGATATATTCTTGGTATATGGAGAGGGCAGTTTGGAAGTAAATGGGTATACAGATGCCAGCTTCTAATCTGACAAAGATGATTGTAAATCACAATCTGGTTATGTGTTCATAATGGGAGGAGGAGCAGTTAGTTGGAAAAGTTCCAAACAAGAAACAACTGCTGATTCCACGATGGAAGCTGAGTACATTGCTGCTTTAGAAGCAGCCAAAGAAGAAGTCTGGATCAAAAAGTTCATAACCGAACTAAGAGTGGTGCCTAGCATTGTTGATTCGATTCCTTTATATTGTGACAACAATGGAGCCATTGCGCAACAAAGGAACCACGGTCTCATAAGTGATCCAAGCATGTTCTCAGACGCTACCATCTCATAAGGGAAATAGTAACTAGAAATAATGTGAAAATAGAAAGGGTTCCCACAGATGACAATGTGGCGGATCCCCTCGCTAAAGCACTTTCCCAGATTAAGCATGATCACCATATAAATAGCATGGGTCTGAGATATATGAGTGATTGGCTCTAGTGCAAGTGGGAGATTGTTAGAAAGTATGCCCTGGAGCCCATGTAATAGGGATGTTTTTCATATGTATGAAATTTATATTCTTAATAAAAGGCATCATTCATTTATTAATGCTATGCTTGAATACATGAGTTTGTACATCTTAAATTAATAAATGAAGTCCTAGATATTATAAACACAGTGCAAAGGCAATCATGAAGTTGTTCATGATGTGGGATGTCTATTGCATGCAAATGTCTTAATATCTAAATATCCCTAGTCATAGAATTAACAAGATACGACATTGTTAATTCGAACAGACTAGCACATGTTATGCTTCTTGAATGGTTCAAGCAGTGGTTCTCATAACTGTGATTATGGAAGACAATCAAAGATAACATGTGGATGCTTGTTAGAAGAACAAGTTCATTGGAGACCTGCATAGAGAATCCTCACATGGATATTAAATCTATGTCAGTGAGGAATCTCTTCATAACGGTTGTGCAAGTATCCTTAGACTTGAGGTCACCAAAGTTATCTTAAGTAGCAAGTGGTATACTTTGACTCTATAACTGATTACTTCCAACTGGGAGTGAACATAGTTAGGAGATTGGGTATATCATGACCTACTTGAAGATAGTTGAGTGATTGACAAAGGATTCACCATCCTAGATTTAACAAGGGAAGTTATCTCGCATGATTCTATAATTGCCTTGTTCAGAGAATCTCTGGCCAGAGTAATATGCCGAAATGGATGGAGATCCATGAAGGGCATTTTAGGAACAATGGTTAAATTAATAGAACATACATAATTAGATTTATATGAGTTGACAGAAATCCATACTCATAATCTAATTGAGATAAGGTGGTGAAAGGAGTAATTGCACGGTAACTGTTTCTATGGAAGGGTACAGTCAAACCACATGACTTTCCTAACATTTGGGTAGTCATGATGCCTAGCTAGAGGCCAATCATGACTTGTATAATGATGTATCAAAAGTATCAATAGGGATTGATAAGATGATTTAAAGGAGTTTAATCATGTGAGTTTTGAATAGGACTCACAATTACATATTATATTGCCAACATGGACAGGAACCCAATAGGTCACACACATATAGAGAAAAGGGTAAAATGGTAAAATAACAAGGATAATAATATTTGATATTATTATGAAGGTAGAGAAGTGAATAAGATAATAATTAATTAAAGAGTTTAATTAATTATGATCAAATAAAATTGTCCGCGAAACTTTTGAGAAATGTTATGCAAAATTGGACCTAATTAAAATAATGTATTTTATGATTAATTATTATTATCTTATAAGTGTTATAAGACTACTATAAGTATTATAGGACTGATATAATAATTAATAGGTCCATTGGAGAAATTATAAAGGGCCAAAGGAATGAAGAAGTTGGAGGAAGCCCTCCAAAAGAGGGCCACACGCCAACTCCATACAGAAGGGCTTAGAGGGCTTTTTCTTGGACCAAATTAATTTATATAGATTACATAAGTGTTATGGAACTCACATATTTAATTTGGTTGGATTTGGAATCCATTTGGGTATTTAAATTCAATTAGATGCACAAAGGGCCTAGTTTGTGGATTTTGTGCATAGACTTTTATGAAAAGGATTATATTGGATTTAATTAAGCCTAAATGGTTATAATTAATTGCAAAGGCCCAATTAATAATTCTCCAGCAATTTTAAAGAGCCCAATCTCATTAAGGAGTTGGAATTTTAACCTAACTATAAAAGGCCAACTAATGAGAATTAGGGTTAAGTGATTAAAACAAAAGGAAAGTCTTTTTCTCTATTCTCTCTCTCCTTTTTGCGCCAACTCCAAGCTAGCTTCTTGGAATTTTGGCCAGCCCTAGTTAAACACCAATTTGTTAGTTCAATTTACCCCTCTCTAGTGTGGATTACTCATTGGAGGTGTTCGATTTTGGACACTGTGGTTTGCGACAACCCGGTGCGTAGTAAAATCAACTCTTCAACAAAAATCAAAGGTGATTTTTCTTATTCTCATATAGTTATATTTTGTATTCATGGCAAGATCAGATCTAATGGTTAAAAAATTTTAAAATTCCGCTCATGTATGTGATGCATGTAACCGTTAAATTCCAACAATCACATGGCAAATACATGAAGATCTTGCAGCGGAAAAATAAAAAATATAGACCATTCATGGCACGCAATATATGACATAGAATCGAAACATGCAATTTTTTGGGTTTTTAAAACTTACAAGTTTGGATGCTCTTCAAAACTTGAATTTTACAATGGCAAATATATAAGATGAACTTATATACTTTAGATCTCGAACAGTAATGCCAAGGAGCTACCTTTATGCCACTCCTTTCTATTCTCACACACACACACTTGCAAAGATGGCTTATAATCGAGTGCTAGCTCCATATTTGAATATTTGGCAATGGGAATGGATTAAAGCCACAAGATCTGATCTTGTTCTTCTTTTAGGTTGCTTTTTCTGCCCAAGAACACAAGAGAACAAGAAATAATTCTTTCCCCTTGTGTATTTCTGCCAAGAGAGAGAGAGAGCAAAAAATAGCTAGCCTTAGTCTTCCTTTTTAATTCATTAATACATATCACTTGTTTAGGTCAAGTGTGAAGGCCGAAATTTACTATCTTTTGGTAGTAAATTCAGCCTCCATCACTTCCTAATTAAGTGACACATATTAATTCAAATTCCTTTAAATTTTAAATTCAAATTAATTTCAAATAAACATAAGTCATTTAACCAAAACAATTCACGTATTTAGGATATACATGTGTCGAAATTCACTATGATTTTATCTTTGATTTTCGGCCACTCTCTCTCCTATTTAAGTGTTTTATTTTGATTTAAATGTAATTAAGATTTAATACTTAATTAAATTAATTAATCCAAGATAATTAATTAATTGAAATTAAATCTACATAGGCCGAAATTCCCTCTCTCATGGACCAAGGTCTATTTAGCAATTTTAATACCCATTACATACATTAATTTGAATTTAAATAAAAGCCCAAATTAATGCCTAATATTTTATTTAAATATTTTAAGCCTTATGCTTTGTGTGCGATCCTATAGGTCTATTTAATATTGGCAATGAATTAATTCAAAGGCTATATATATTCTCTAGTAAGATATTATAGCATTCCAAATTAAATGAAAATGCAAATGACATTTAGTGACCCAATGCAATTTTGCATAGTCCCTTACCCTTAAATATCAGAATTAATATAAGGCATGGAACTAGTCATCCTTATATATACTAATTCCTTTTCTTGATATTCTAGTGACACTGAACTCTCAGATAAATAATGATTACACATCATTTCATCTCGGTATGGCCATTCACTTCTCATTTCACTGATCAAGTGGTCGATGATATTTTCTCTCTTATTGAGAGGGTTAATCCCTTTACTTCTCTCATGCTCTCTAATATGAATTAGTGTATACCCAAGCATACCTATACTTGTCATCCTATTATGAGTACGTTAGGTGTATGTAAAAGTACACAATAATTCAAAAAGAGTTTCATAGAGATTTTAGGTCTAAGAACTCCGATGCAAAACTAACACATGAGAAACACTTATGACTAGTACCATGCAGTGTTTTAATGAACGGATCGAATCTAGATACCATGTTCTAAACATGTACCTATGATCTCTGATTAACACTCTTATCCTTATGATCCGTAAGACAAAACTCATCTTTTCAGAGAGAGCATACTAGTCTTAATTCATTTGTTATTCCCATAACAATGACTGACTAGAGATATTTAGAATGAAGTCTCTATTGTTCCAAGGTCTTACAACCATGTGCCTCACACATGATAACTTAAACTGAAACAACATTCTTGGATAGTTCTATTAATTGATATGCACAGTAATACAATAGATAAAATAAATTCCTCATTTATTAATTTAAGTGTTTTATAACAATGCATTGGGGCTATGGCTTACACTAGCATTAGTCCTAATTGGGCATAGCCCTCAAACTAAACGCTCTTAAATGAGCTTCGTGCAGATTTGGATTCAACTGTTTCATCAATGGATCTGCTACATTGTTTTCACTTGCTATCTTGCTAATCTTGACGTCCCTATGATCAATGATTTCTCTAATCAGATAATACCTTCTGAGTATGTGTTTGGATTTTTAGTGTGACTGGGGCTCCTTTGCCTATACGATGGCCCTGTTATTGTCACAGAAAATTTCCAATGGATCTTGGATGCTTGAGACCACTCCTAATCCAGAAATGAAATTTCTAATCCAAACAGGCTCTTTTACAACCTCACTTGCTGTAATATACTCAGATTTTATAGTTGAGTTAGCAACGATCTCTTGCTTTGAGGTACTCCAATTGAGAGCATCGCCGTTCAAAACAAAAACAAATCCAGATGGTGATCTTGAGTCCTGAGTGCTGGTTTGAAAAGCAGCATCGATATAACCTTGTATGATGAGCTCTTCTTGACCACCATACACCAAGAAGTGATCCTTAGTCCTTCGCAAGTACTTTAAAATCCTTTTTACAGCAGACCAGTGCTTTTCGCCAGTGTCATGCTAAAACCTATTGGTTATACTCAGTGCATGAGCAACATCCAACCTAGTACATAACATAGCGTACATGATAGATCCAATAATAGATGCATATGGGATTCTACTCATGTTATCCCTCTCCTCTTTAGTTTTAGGACACTGTTCTTTAGTCAAAGGAACTCCCAAAGCCAAAGGTATGTACCATTTTTTTGAGTCTCCCATACTAAAATACTTTAGTACTTTGTCTATGTACTTTTCTTGACTTAGTCCCAAAAGCCGGTTCGATCTATCTCTATAGATCTGAATACCAAGTATTATCTCGGCTTCACCTAAGTCTTTCAATGAGAAACACTTCCCCAACCATTGCTTAACCTTTTGCAATGTTAGAATGTCATTTCCAATGAGAAGGATGTCATCTACATATAGAATCATAAATACTATTATGCTCTCACTAACCTTCTTGTACACACAAGGCTCATCTTCGTTCTTGATAAAGTCAAAATTCTTAACTGCTTCATTAAACTGAAGATTTCAACTTTGGGATGCTTGCTTTAATCCATAAATGGATTTTTGAAGCTTGCAAACCTTCTTAGGATGCTTGGGATTGACAAAACCCTCAAGTTGTGTCATATACACATCCTCAAGTAAATTTCCATTGAGGAAAGTAGTTTTGACATCCATTTGCCATATCTCATAATCATGATATACAGCTATGGCAAGCAAGATCCTAATGGACTTGAGCATGACTACATGCTAAAAGGTCTTATCATAGTCTATACCATGCATTTGTCAAAAATCTTTTGTTACTAGTCTGCCTTTGTAGGTCTTGTCGGCTTTGAGTTTAAATAGCCACTTGCATTCAATTACCTTAGCACCTTCTGGTGGATCAACCAAGGTCCAAACCTAGTTATCATACATTGATTACATCTCAGATTTCATTACTTCAAGTCAATTTTCCAAGTTATGGCTCTCAATAGCTTCTCGATAGGTAGTTAGATCCTCACGATCCATTAACTCAAAAGTGTCACTGTCAATGATTAGAAATCCGTATCTCTCAATCTCCTAACGTACCCTATCAGACCTTCTAGGTTCTGGTGTAATGGGTTCTTGTTCCACAACTGGTTGTGAACTTGATCTCATTTCCAACTCATCCTTTGCAGGAGTATGTGGCACTTGAATTTCTCCAAGTTTTACTTTACTCCCACTATCTTTCTTGAGAAGGAATTCCTTTTCTAAGAAAATAGCCTTACGAGCAACAAATACTTTGTTCTCAGCTTGTGAGTAAAAGTAGTATCCCTTTGTTTCTTTGGGATAACCCATAAATAAACAGACAGTGGATTTGGACTCTAGTTTGTCAAATATTAATTTCTTAACATGTGCTTCACAACCTTAAATCCTGAGAAATGACATATTAGGTTCTTTCCCAGTCCATACCTCGTATAGTGTTTTCTCAATTGCTTTAGTTGGAGTACGATTCAGTAAAAACAAAGCAATTTCTAATGCATAACTCCAAAAGGAGACAGGAAGATTAGCTTGGCTCATCATCGATCGAACCATGTCCAACAGAGTTTGATTTCTCCTTTCAGACACACCATTCCATTGTGGTGTTCTAGGAGGAGTGAATTGTGAAATAATTCCACAGTCCTTCAGATGATTGTCAAACTCTTGGCTTAAGTATTTGCCACCTCGATCTGATCGAATGTCTTTTATACTTTTGCCAAGTTGGTTTTCTACTTCGTTCTTAAACTCTTTTAATTTCTCAAAAGTTTCAGATTTGTGCTTCATTAGAAAGACGTAGTCATATCTACTGAAGTCATCTATGAACGTCATGAAGTAGCTAAAACCAGCTCTAGCTTGCGTACTTAATGGTCCACATACATCGATATGTATTAGCTCCAATAAGTCACTAGTCCTCTCACCTTTCTTGTTAAAAGGACTCTTTGTCATCTTTACATGCAAACATGGCTCGCATGTGTCATAAGATTCTAAGTCGAATGACCCAAGCACTCCAGATTTATGGAGTCTTGAAATGCATTTTTCGTTTGCATGCCCTAAACAATAATGCCAGAAGTAAGTAGGGTTCAATTCATTTGATTTAACCCTATTTGTATTAATGTTGTATATGGACTCTTTGTTTTATAGATCAAGGATATAAAGGCCATTTTGTAACATGGCATTGCCATATGAAATGCCTTGGCAATGAATATGAATATTGCCATTATTAATAACAAAATCAAATCCATCCATATCAAAAAAAGAAACTGAAATAATGTTTCTGTTTATAGCAGGCACTGAAATAATGTTTCTTCTCATAGCAGGCACATAATAACAAATTTTCAATTCTAAACAAAATTTGAAAGGTAAAGTGAGTTAATAGTCGCCTATCCCCATGGCAGCAATTCGTGCTCCATTCCCCACACGAAGGTCCACTTCATTCTTCCCAAGCAACCGCCTATTTCTTAACCCCTGCAAATTTGAACAAATGTGAGAACCACAATCGGTATCCAATACCCAAGTGGTAAAAATAGAAAGGTTAATTTCAACAACAAAAATTCCAGAAATGGATGCCTTGGCTCCATTCTTCTTTTGTTCTTCCTTTAAGAGAGTGCAATTCTTCCTCCAATGCCCTAGTTTGTTACAATGGAAGCATGTGCTCTCACTCTCCTTGAGCTTTTGTGCCTTGGGCTTGGGTCGGGCCTAAGGTGCACTCCCATTTGACTTGAGCCGAGCCAAGTCATACTTGGGTTTTGCCTTTCCCTTTCCCTTTCCCTTAGCAGGTCCTTTCTTAATGCCCCCTTGAACCATAAGTACGGGATTGGTCTTTCAAATGTTCTCTTCAGCATGCTTAAGCATCCCATTAAGCTCGGTGACTATCTTGTTCATTTCATGTATGCTATAATTCATAACAAATGGTTTATAATCATCAGTTAATGAACTTAAGATCAAGTCAGTGGCCAATTCCTTTGGGACTTATACCTCAACCTTCTCAAGAGTATCAAGATACACTTTGATCTTGAGTACATAGGTACTAACAGGAGTATCCACAGTCATCTTACAAAAAATTAAGGCCTTTGTTTTTATGAATCTCTTGTGACGAGCTTGCTCTTGGAACATCTCCTTGAGGTGCACCATGATCGCATAAGCCTCTTGGTCCATGAATTGCTTTTGCAAGTCAAGCACCATAGTGGCCAGCATCAAACAGGTCACATCATTGGAGTCGCTCTTTTTGGTCTCAAAATTTTCCTTTTGAACCGCAGAGGTGTTCCTAGTAGGTTCTCCGAGCAAGGGTGCATCCAAAACATATGACTTCTTCTCTTGCTTAAGAACAATTCTCAAGTTTCGAGTCCAGCCTATGAAATTGGTGTCATTCAGTTTGTCCTTTTCCAGGATCGATCGCAATAAAAAATTGTTGTTTGAAGAAGCCATTTTCAATCTACAATAAAAACTTAGCAAGATTAAATGAGGTCTTATTTATAATCCCATAAACCGAATTAATATCCCTTTAAATAATTCGCATTAGTAATTAAATGTGGGCCAATATCCACTTTTCACGACAACTTATTAGTCAAGCTGAGCTTGTACACCTAACAAGTTAAGTTACTTAGGTAGAAAAACTCTAATCATGTCTCGTACATGACTCTTGGATCAAATGGGCTAACATCTTAAGATGTTATAGCACAAACCCATTTATTAGTTGCCTAGGTTCGGGCATCCTTTTCCATGTTAAGTCCAACCTACATTCACAACCCATGCCTCACAAAGATCATCAGGCGCATCTAGGACTCCTAGTCTACGTGACCGATGATCGATGCCTTGACATGTTTCGAACTAGGAAGGCAACTTTGTGACTTACTATTTTAGGGATTCATTTTATTATGACTTACATGGCATATGCTTTGTCATCCATTCATAGCATATATATATATATATATATATATATATATATATATATATATATATATATATATATATATATATATAATTGCATAAAGTAAAGCATGACAAACATGGGCCCAAAAACCTACAACTAAAATTCTATACTATTACATAAGAATCTTCGAGTTGGGCTTCTCCCCTCCTGTGGGCTTTGTCTTGATTTACAAAGTCTTCAAATAAATTCTAAACTAAGAAATAAATGAAACTTTTACAATAATAAATAATGGCACGTAGACCATATTTAATTGCAAAAACCTAGGGCCCATGAATGCACCATGCATATCTATTCATCACACAAAGCAAGAAGATAAATATACACAACATTCATGGATAAAACAAAGTCCAATTTTAATTAATTTAGCCAAGCCCATTAATGAAAATTATGTACTTGAAATTTTATGAGAATACCCCATGATGGACCTGGGTCGAAGCCCAATGGACTAAATCCTCTTATTGAATAAGTTCTCTTAAAAGCCCAAAACACAAACTAGTTAGATTTGTGCCATAAATGAACTCTAGTATAATTTTCATTTTTTTGCCATTTTTAATTTTATGTCATACAGCCCATAATCATTAAAAATATATATAATATGTTCCAATATAAATTAAAACATAAAATCATGAAGAACATATATCATACATAGCATTCATACAAAAACAAACAAACAATAATAAAACTAGTTGTTTAATGCTCATATAATGCCACAAAAATGCACAAACACTTAAAACGATTTTATGAGCCATTTAATAATTTAAATATGGTCATAAAAATTGAGTTAAGGTTCTGTTCAGATCTGATCTAAATGTGTTTTTTCCATTTTAATCAAAATAAAACAAACAATATTGATTAAACATGCAACAAATACAAACTAGTCATAGCTTTAAGTGATTTTAAAATTAATCAATTAAATTGTCATGGAACAGAAGTAAATCCAATTTTAAAATATGTCCATACTTGTTATTAATCTTTAAAAATCACTTACAAACATGCCAAACACGTTTATACATTTAATTTTGAAAACTAGTTGTTAAACAAATATATATCATGCAAACTAGCACCTAGTTTCAAGATTAACATGTACCATCAGGTATCTATAATTAAATCCAACCATAAAACAGCTCTAAGAACATCTTAGGACATTATATAAACATGTCATAATAATTATAATACCTAATAAAACATTTAAAATCATTTTTACACTAAAACAATGCAAAAAACTCAAAACAGAAAATTTCAGCATTGCATGTTTTTAAACGAACGATTTTTAATCAAGATATCATGCATCCAAAGCACTAAAATAAGCATGTTTAGTCTCTGATACCACTGATTGGATATCATATGGCAAATACATGAAGATCATACAGCGAAAAAATAAAAAATATAGATCATTCATGCCACGTAATATACGACATACAATCGAAACATGCAATTTTAGGGTTTTTAAAACTTACAAGTTTGGATGCTCTTCAAAACTTGAATTTTGCAATGGAAAATATATAAGATGAACTTATATACTTCAGATTTGGAACACCAATGCCAAGGAGCTGCCTTTATGCCACTCCTCTCTATTCTCACACACACACTTGCAAAGATGGCTTAAAACCGAGAGTGCTGCTCTATGTTTGAATATTTGGCAATAGGAATGGATTGAAGCCACAAGATCTGATCTTTTTCTTCTTTTAGGTTGCTTTTGCTGCCCAAGAACACAAGAGAACAAGAAATAATTGTTTTACCTTGTGTATTTCGGCCAAGAGAGAGAGAGAGCAAAAATGGCTAGCCTTAGTCTTCCTTTTTAATTCATTAATATATATCACTTGTTTAGGTCAAGTGTGAATGCTGAAATTTACTATCTTTAGGTAGTAAATTCAGCCTCCATCACTTCCTAATTAAATGATACATATTAATTCAAATTCCTTTAAATTTTAAATTCAAATTAATTTAAAATAAATATAAGACATTTAATCAAAACAACTCACTTATTTAGGATATACATGTGTCGAAATTCAATATGATTTTATCTTTGAATTTCAGCCACTCTCTCTCCTATTTAAGTGTTTTATTTTGATTCAAATGTTATTAGGATTTAATACTCAATTGACTTAATTAATCCAAGATAATTAATTAATTGAAATTAAATCTACATAGGCCGAAATTCATTCTCTCATGGACCAAGGTCCATTTAGCAATTTTAATACCCATTACATACATTAATTTGACTTTAAATAAAAGCCCAAATTAATGCCCAATATTTTATTTAAATATTTTAAACCCAATGCTTTGTGTGCGATCCTATAGGTCTATTTAATATTGGTAATGAATTAATTCAAAGGCTATATATATTCTCTAGCGTGATATTATAGCATTCTAAATTAAATGAAAATGAAAAAGGCATGAAATTAGTCATCCTTATATATACTAATTCATTTTCTTGATATTCCAGTGACACTAAACTCTCAGATAAATAATGATTACTCATTATTTCATCTTGGTATGGCCACACACTTCTCAGTTCACTGATCAAGTGGCGTATGATATTTTCTCTCTTATTGAGAGGGGTAATCCCTTTACTTCTCTCATGCTCTCTAACATGAATTAGTGCATACCCAAGCATACACATACTTGTCACCTTGTTACAAGTACGTTAGGTGTATGTCAAAGTACACAGTAATTCATAAAGAGTTTCATAGAGATTTTAGGTCTAAGAACTCCGATGCAAAACTTGCATATGAGAAATACTTATAACTAGTACTATGCAGTGTTCTCATAAACGGATCGAATCCAGATACCATGTTCTAAACATGTATCTATGATCTCTAATTTACACGTTTGTCCTTATGATCCGTAAGACAGAACTCATCTTTTCAGAGAGAGCATTCTAGTCTTAATTCATTTGTTATTCCCATAACAATGACTGACTAGGGATATTTGGAAAGAAGTCTCTATTATTCCAAGGTCTTACAACCATGTGCCTCACACATTATAACTTAAACTGAAACAACATTCTTGGATAGTTCTATCAATTGATATGCATAGGAATACAATTGATTAAACAAATGCTTTATTTATTAATTTAAGTGTTTTATAACAATGCATTGGGGCTAGGGCTTACACTAACAAACATGGCTCGCATGTGTCATAAGATTCCAAATCGAATGACCTAAACACTCTAGATTTGTGAAGTCTTGAAATGTGTTTTTCGTTTGCATATCTTAAACGACAATGCTAAAATTAAGTAGAGTTCAATTCGTTTGATTTAACCCTCTTTGTATTAATGTTGTATATGGACTCTTTGTTTTGTAGATCAAGGATATAAAATTCAGTTTGTAACATACCATTGCCATATAAAATGCCTTGGCGATGAATATGAATATTGCCATTATTAATAACAAAGTCAAATCCATCCATATCCAAACATGAAATATAAATAATGTTTCTACTCATAGCAGGCACATAATAACAATTTATTAAATCTAAACAAAGTCCAGAAGGTAAAGTGATTCGATAGTCGCCTATCTCCATAGCCACAAATCGTGCTTCATTCCCCACATGGAGGTCCACTTCATTCTTCCTAAGTAACCTTTTATTTCTTACCCTTTGCACATTTGAACAAATGTGAGCACCACAACCGATATCCAATACCCAAGTGGTAGAAATAAGAAGGTTAATTTCAACAACAAAAATACAAGAACTGGATGCCTTAGCTCTATTCTTCTTTTGTTCTTCCTTAAAGAGAGTGTAGTTCTTCCTCCAATGCTCTAACTTGTTGCAATGGAAACACTGTTGGGTTTCGAAATAGTAAATAAAATATCGCAGCGGAACAATGGAAACCCACCACGGATCCAAGCGATCCAATTGATTCAATAAAAGGAGAAGTGTAACGATTACCAACCTCTTGTAGCGCAGATAAATCGAATTGTAGGTGCGATCTCACGCGAAATGACACCCTCTACCAGTATCCACACGCGAAAGCAACGAACAGAATCGCCCGGGGTGCTAGCTCCCTTCCTGGCGGCTAGGGTTTTTGTTATTCTCTCTCTAGAATCACACAAGAAAACGATTTTCTTTTTGCTTTTCTCTTCAGTGGCGGCTAAGCCCTTTTGCTTAATTTAGGTTTTATATATACATACCATATATATATGTACAACTAACCTAACCCTAATTAAGAGAGAGAAAACGTAGGGCTTGTTTTAAAATAAGAAAAATCTTATTTCTTACCTAAAACGATAATTATAATAATAATAATAATATTTATCTTAAATATTATTATTATCATCATTCCATTTTAAAATAAGAAATACCTTATTTCTTATCTTAAAAAATAATAATAATAATGTAATGATAATATTTATCTTAAATATTATCATTATCGTCATTTTTTTTGTTTATTTCGAATTTTAATTTTTCACAAAATAAAATTCGAAATGCCCGAATTAACCCTTAGTCTATTCATTACATTCTATGTGTGCGACCCAATAGGTTCATATTATATTGGCAGTGGGTCTCAATCCCATCACGGGCCCACAAGTCATAAGTGGCCTCTAGCAAGACATTATGACTACCCAAATAATATGAATATCGATAATTCGATTTTAACCTAATAGAACATGTTATAATTCCTTTGTCACACGATATCTTGTTTGAACATAAGTCATGGTCCATGTCAAACTTATATAGTCCAAACATATAATTTCCCGATCACTAAGTAGACTGATAATATCAAATGATATTGATCACTCCATCAATTCATTTTAGCACGGCCATGCATTTCTCAGTCCTACTTATCGAGGGGCCCGACAGATATCTCTCTCATAAGAGAGGGACAAATTCCTTCTTGATTATTCACTATCCTCTACATGATTCTCATTATGTCCAATCATAATCTTTATAATTATCCGATTAAAGATAATGTTTGATTGTGTCAAAACATAATGTTCGTCATGTAGGATACTATGATAATCTCAGGTCTAAGGATTAATAACATAACTATTGTGAGATCACTAATGACATTGACCCATGTAGTGTCTCATTGCGGGTCTATCCAGTACTTTGTTCCCTAACAAGTACTTATAAGATTAATTCATATCATCATATATAATCATCCCATGATCATCAATTAAACTTATACTAGTCTTTATTTATCATCAATCATTTAACAATAAATAACTAGGGATAGTCAAAATAACATTAAATTGTTATTTACAAATATTATTATAATGTAACATGCCTACAATACAATAACATAAAGAAAACCCAATTTTATAAAATGAAATTTAACATTACATAAAGGCCCTAATGTTTGGCCTAGGGCACAACCACTAACAAACACGTGCTCTCACTCTCTTTGAGCTTTTGTGCCTTGGGCTTGGGTTGGGCTTGAGGTGCACTTCGACTAGACTTAGGCCTTGCCTAGTCATTCTTGGGTTTTGCCTTTCCTTTTCCCTTTCCCTTAGCGGGTCCCTTTTTAATGCCCCCTTGAACCATAAGTACGAGATTGGTCTTTCGAATGTTTTGAATTAGGGAGGCAAGTTTGTGACTTACGAGTTTAGGGATTCATTTTATTACAGCTTACATGGAATACATTTTGTCATCCATTCATATCATACATATATATAATTGTGTAAAGTAAAACATGACAACCATGGGCCCAAAAAACCTACAACTAACATTCTATACTATTACATATAAATCTTCAAGTTGGGCTTCTCCACTCCGATGGGCTTCATCTTGATTTACAAAGTCTTCAAATAAATTTTATACTAAGAAATAAATGAAACTTTTACAATAATCCATAATGGCACGTAGGCCATATTTAATTACATTACCCAGGGCCAATGAATGCACCATGCATATTCATTTATCACACAAAACAAGCAAACAAATATATATAGCATTCATGGATAAAACAAAGTCCAGTTTTAATTAATTAAGCCAAGCCCATTAGTGAAAATTGTGTACTTGAACCTTTAAGAGAAGACCCCGTGATGGACCTGGACTGAAGTTCAATGGACTAAATCCTCTTATTAAATAAGTTTTCTTAAAACCCAAAACACATACTAGTTAGATTTGTACTATAAATCAACTCTAGTATAATTTCCAATTTTGCTATTTTTAATATTATGTCATACAACCCATAAACATTAAAAATACAAATAATATGAACCAAAATGGATTAAAACATAAAATTCATGAAGAACATATGCTACACACAGCATTGATAACAAAACAAACAAACAATATGAAACTAGTTGTTTAATGCTCACATAATGCCACAAACGATGCACAAACACTTAAAACGATTTTATAAGCCATTTAATAATTTAAATAAGGTCATAAACATTGATTTAAGGTTCTATTCAGATATGATCTAAATGTGTTTTTTCCATTTTAATCAAAACAAAATAAACAATGTTGATTAAACATGCAACAAACACAAACTAGTCATTGTTTTAAGTGATTTGTAAATTAATCAATTAAATTGTCATGGACCAGAATTAAAACCATTTTTAAAACATGTCTAGACCTGTTATTAATATTTAAAAATCACTTACAAACATGCCAAACATGTTTTTACATTTAATTTTGAGAAACTAGTTGTTTACAAACACATATCATGCAAACTAACACCTAGTTTTAAGATTAACATGTACAATAGTTGTAAAACCAACCATGAAAAGCTCTAAGAACATCTTAAGACTGTATATTAATATGTCATAATAATTACAATACCTAAATAATCATTTAAAATCGATGTTACACTCAACCAATGCAAAAAACTCAAAACAAAAAATTTCAGCTTTATGTTTTAGGTAACAAACGATTTTGAATCAATTTATAACACATCCAAAGCACTAAAACAAGCATGATTAGGCTTTCATACCAATGAAGTGATATCACATGGCATAATTAAAATGATAATGCAGCGGAAAAATTAAAAATTTTGATCATACATGCCACGCAATATACAATATAGAATCGAAACATGCAATTTTAGGGTTTTAAACAAACTTACATGCTTGAATGCACTTCAAAACTTGATTTTGAAATGACCAATATATAAGATGGACTTATATATCTCTAATCTTGATCCCCAATGGCAAAAATACTGCCTTTATCTCACACCTCTCTATGCTCACACACACACTTGCAAAGAAGGCTTAAAATGAGAGTGCTAGCTCTAATCTTTTTGTATTTGGCAATGGGTATGAAAATAAAGATACAAGATCTGATCTTGTTCTATCTAGGGTTCACAAATGGCTACCAAAAATCCAAGAAAATAAGGAAGAATCCTTTCCCCTTGAGAGTGGATGCAATGAGAGAGAAAAAACCTTACTAGGTCAAAATAAAATTAATCAATTTATATCACTTGTTTAGGAATTATCGTAGTGGCCAAAATCCCCTTGGTTTATGGTATATTTTCAGCCTCCATCACTTCCTAATTAAGTGATTTAAATTAATTCAAATTCCTTTAGTATTTTAAATTCAAATTAATTTAAAATGGCATAAGACATTTAATCAAAGTCCAACACTTATTTAGAGATTTTGCACATGCCAAAATTCACTAGGATTTTACCCTTTGAATTTCGGCTACACTCTCTCCTAATTAAGTGTTTCATCTTGATTCAAATGCTATTAGGATTTAATACTCAATTACCTTAATTATACCAAGATAATTAATTAATTAACATTAAACCTAGTAATGCCGATTTTCCCTCTCTCATGGACCAAGATCCATTTAGCAATTTAATAATCATCCTTATATACTAATTCCTTTCTTGATATCCCAATGATACTGAACTCTTAGATAAATAATGATTACTCGTTAGTTCATCTCGGTATGGCCATATACTTCTCAGTTCACTGATCAAATGACCGATGATATTTTCTCTCTTATCGAGAGGGGTAATCCCTTTACTTATCTCATGCTCTCTAACATGAATTAGTGCATGCCCAATCATACCCATACTTGTCACCCTGTTATGAGTATATTAGGTGTATGTCAAAGTACACAGTAATTCATAAAGAGTTTTATAGAGATTTTAGGTCTAAGAACTCCAATGCAAAACTTGCACATGAGAAATACTTATGACTTGTACAATATAGTGTTCTCATGAATGGATCGAATCCAGATACCATGTTCTAAACATGTATCTATGATCTTTGATTGACACTTTAGTCCTTATGATCCGTAAGACAGAACTCAACTTATCAGAGAGAGCATACTAGTCTTAATTCATTTGTTATTCCCATAAGAATGACTGACTAGAGATATTTAGAATGAAGTCTCAATTATTTCAAGGTCTTACAACCATGTGCCTCACACATGATAACTTAAACTGAAACAACATTCTTAGATAGTTCCATCATTTGATATGCACAGGAATACAACAGATAAAATAAATGCCTCACTTATTAACCTAAATTTTTTATAACAATGTATTGGGGCTAGGGCTTACACTAACAACTAACACTACTTGTCTCACATTAGGTTTAGCCTTTAGCTGAGCTACCAAAGCACCATCAAATGCAAATTTCCATCTACTTTACTATAACATCATAGTTGCCATTGTCTTACGACTTAAGGCATCGGCTACAACATTAGCTTTACTCGGGTGATAATCCATTATACAATCATAATCCTTAAAGAAATCTAACCATCTACACTGTCCCAAATTGAGTTCCTTCTGAGTGAGTAAATACTTGAGACTCTTATGATCTATATAAATTCTGCATCTTTTCCTATACAAATAATGCCACCATATTTTCAAGGCAAATACTATTGCTGCCAATTCTAAATCATTTGTAGGGTAGTTTTGCTCATGTGGTTTCAATTGTCTGGATACATAAGCTATCACCTTGCCATTTTGCATTAGCACACAACCTAACCCAACTCCAAAAGCATCGTTGTACATGGCATACTCTTTACCCAAAACTAATTGTGTTAAAATTGGGCCTTCTGTCAACATCTTCTTTAACTGATCAAAACTTGCTCGACAATGATCAGTCCATTCAAACTTGATATTCTTTCTCAATAACTTAGTGAGTAGTGAAGCAATGATCGAAAACCCTTTCACAAAATGACGATAATACCCCGTTAAACCAAAAAACTTCTCAGTAACATTTTGAGGTGGCCTCTAATTCACAATAACCTTAAATTTAGCTGGGTCAACTCTAATGCCTATAAAAAGATACAATACGCCCAAGGAATGAAACTTTCTTAAGCTAAAAATCACATTTGCTTAATTTGGAAAACAACTAATTCTCCTTCAAAGTCTGTAATACTGTCCATAAATGTTTAGCACGCTCTCCTTCATTTCTGGAATAGACAAATATGTCATCTATGGATACCATAATAAACTAATCCAAGTAGGTTTAAAACACCATATTCATAAGGTCCATAAAAGCAGTTGGTGCATTTGTTAACCCAAATGGCATTACTTGAAATTTTTAATGACTATATCGAGTTCTAAATGCAGTTTTGGGAACATTCACATCCTTTACCCAAAGTTGGTAGTACGCTGATCGCAAGTCGATCTTGGAAAATACTCAAAATTGATCAAACAACTCTTCAATCTTGGCAATGGTACTTGTCTTCATTGTTACTTTATTCAGCTATCTATAGTCTATGCACATTGTCATAATACATCTTTCTTTTTAACAAAAAGAACTGGTGCACCCCAAGGCGATACATTAGGCCTAATAAAACCTGTATCAAGCAATACCTATAACTGAATCTTTAACTTTTTTAATTCCATTAGGGCCATCCTATACAGTGCCTTGGAAATAAGAGTTGTACCTAATAGAACTTCTATGGACAATTCCACATTCCTCTTTCAAGTGGAAGTCTAAATAAGTCTTTTAGAAATACATTAGGAAATTCATTCACCACTGGTATATCCTGAAGCTCTCCTTTCTCTCTATTTGAATTAAACACCAAAGCTAAAAATGCCTCACAATCCCTTTTTAAGAATTTGTCTGGCTTGCATAACAAATATCACATTATCTAAAGGTTTAGTTCAAATACCTTACACTATAACTTCTTTCCTATCAACATCTCTAAGTGACATTGTCTTCACCCTATAATTAACCACTGCATGATGCTTTAACAACCAATCCATACCCTATATAATATCAACATTCCCAAAATGGTAACTCAATAAGATCAGCTAGGAATTATATCCCTTCGATCAAAATGGGACATTCTTTATAAACTTTATTAACACTAAAGTTGTGCCCTAATTGGTTAGTCACACAAATATCATATTCCAATTCATGTGCAATTGACATATTTCTACCTATATCCCCAATGCAAATATAGGAATGAGTAGAATCAGGATCAATAAGGGTATAAATATCATAATCAAAGAGAGAGAAAATACTAGCTATTACTTCAAGAGCATTTCGATCCTCACGAGCCTTCATGCATAAGCTTGACTAGGAACAATTAGGGCTATAGGCTAATCAACTATCTAAGACACATTCCTAGACCGGAATCCTCCATGCTCTCTACCTTAGCCTCTACCAGATGAAGGTGCATTAGAAGCTCCCCTACTTTGCTATGTTTGCCCTTGCTCTTTCCTCGAAGGACAATTTGCCAAGTGATCAATGCTACCACACCTAAAACATACACCTGTAAGCTTTTTACAAGTAGCCCAATGCCTACCTCAAACAGTAAGGACATTCAGGTGACTGACCCCTACTCTATTTCATCGATGTTTCTTTACCAGATTTAGAAATTATAGACGATCTTTGCCATATACTCTTGTAACAAAACTGTAAATAGTTCCTTTGTGTCCTTTGAAATCTCTTCCTAGTGGAAGATCAACCTCTAGCCCTACTTTTTTTTATTCTCTTTCTCATTTAGCCCTACTCATTCTTCTCAACTCTCATAGCTACTAAGACAAGTTGATGGAAATCTACCAATTGCTAAGGATGTAGGTCCAATCAACTTTTCTTTAATTTGATCATTTAGGCCATCTTCAAACTATCTACACTTGAAAGCTCCTATTAGTATTGAGTTAATTAATATATTTATACAGACGACTGAACTATTTCTCATATTCAGCCATAGATATAACTCTCTACTTTAGATTTAGAAACTACTTCAATTTCTCTTCTTTGTATGCCTCAAGTAACATACTTCTTTATGAATTTAGCTTGGAAAAATTCCAATGTAAGTGGATTTGGTAACTGGAGTTGTTTTAGTACCAATTTCCACCAATACATAGGCTGATCCTTGGACTAAGGACACAATACAAGACAATTTATAACTAGCTAGACAATTAATCTAATCAAAGATTCTTTCCAATTTTTCCAGCCAAAGTTTAACTTCTTCAAACTGCTCCAAATTAGTACCCAAAAATTCTTGTGCTCCATACTTCCTAATCTCAAATATTGGGGCTTTAGGTGTCATCATCCGTTAAATAATTTGGGCCATATCTTAAGAAATTTTTAACAATACTTCACTGGGGATGGCCGCAGAAGCTCATTCTAATTAGATGACAAAGATCTAAGATCGAAAGGATTCATTCTAATCGGTAATTGCTTTTAGCTGATTCTTTTATAGCATCCCTAAAATTATCCATATGTGATCTATAAGAAAAATAAGGACATCTGCATTACGCCAACAAAGCGCTATACCATATAACAAAATTCTAAACTATTATTAACCAGAAAAGACTAAACCTTGGCTTTGATACCAAAATGTAACACCCCTAATTCTATTAACCAAACCATATTACTGTGTCATACATCGTTAATCGATTTTACTATGTTATAAAACCATTACGCATACTTTGATCATACTATCACATCATCGTACTAGTTATCATACATATTGATTAGGATTTACTATAGTTGTTCCATACTTTATCTCTTTTTTTTTTTTTGCTACACATACATATTAGCATTGTATAAGTTTTCTAGTACTTTTCACCTAGTAAATATCATATGCATTTCATGGATTACTATCATTATTCTCATGTTTTACTTGTTTGTACTTAAATGTGCATATATTACGTCAGTTGCTTTGCATCATACAGGTATACATTTACTGTTCTTTTTACAAAAATGAGCTTATACAACTTAACATGTCCAAACTAGATACATCCTTACATACATATAACTATTAATGCAAATTATACAAAATATTCATTAAGACATCCCTATATTAACTTCTTTCCTGACTTGTGTTGACCTTTCCTGATGCAGAGAACGTTCCTGAGCAAAAGTCTTATCTACTAAACCTACACTGATATAAATAACCCATGCTAAGCTATAAAGCTTAGTGGGGAACAATTTATGATGGATGACCACTCACAGTGGTTATCGACAAACACACTTAACATACATCACTATCATATTATAAGATCTCAATAATAATACAATATTAATAATGGAAACGTAACCAAGTATATAGTTAATAAGATAGCCAAGCTCATTATATAACCCAGCATGTATAAATCTTACATATGATTAATATAATCTATGCTTTATAAAATTGATGCATTCATGACATTTAGTGTAACATATAACACATGAATAACATCCAAGCATTTATTTTCTTAAGACATATTGGAGTAGTAATATCAATTGTAATTAGAGAAAATCATATTTTTAATTGATAACATTTGAATATTTATGCTTTGATTCAAATATTGTATTTATAACTATAACTATACTTAGCCTGTTTAAGTTCTAAAAGTGGATAATGGGAATGGTAGATACCCGTAGATATTGATCATGTAAATACCCATAGGTATTAAGTTTGATAGTTCTAAAAGGGGTCAAACGGTAGTCCCAAACGGGAACAACGGTAGACCAAAATAGGGCCAGACTGTAGCAACTGTGACTCAATCCCTATAGGCACCTATCTATCCATAATTGAACTCGATTTGTAGGCATTAACGGTGTTCATATGCTTTTCAATTATGTTTTCGTGCTTGAGCTTTATTGTGTAGTCTTACACATATACTATCATATACGAAGAAGCACAACCTCATATATATACATGTATAATAAATTTCAGGTATCAATACAAGTAAATGTAATTACATAATACTGTAATCATTTACGTTCACATGACAATCTATAACATCAGCATGTAAGCATATTCATATCCATTCAAATAAATAATATTCCTTATACTTGTTCATAGGCTTTTTGCATAATATGTTTCCTCAAGTCACATGTACATATAGCTTTAGTTTAAGGTATTATCATACCTCTTGGTCATATACATATATCATGTAACACCTATAGTCATTTATAAATTTATAATACCATAATTTTTAACTATAATTATACAACAAGCAACATCCTCATTTTATAATCAAATTACTAACAAAATAATATAAATACCTATAGTACATCTATACATCAAAGAATTAGCTTATAGAAAATAGGGTAGGTAGATTTCTGACTCTATTTTGCATCTTAATTTTGCCATACTAAATGGCTAAATAAACCAAATTGGTCTTCAAAAAAATAACTATTTATGTCTCTAGTTTCTCATGCTTTAAATATCACTTAATTAGGATTATTAAATTAAGAGTTATAACCCAATCATTACAGACTGTTCAAAAGCACATTTATTTCCAAAAATAGTTTGTGTGACTACTTTGAAAAATTCGTGGAGTAAAATAGGTATAGAATTAAACTAACATTTATTCATAAGAGTTGTCCTTCTATAAGTCTAATTTGTCCAAAAAATTTTCCCATATCATTTTGGCCTTTCTAACATGAGCTACATCCAAAATACTACAACCTGCTCATTGACACTAGACAACAATTCACAATACCAAAATAAGTTTTACTTTTAAATTAGAAAATTTGTAGAAGAAAATGGCTACAAAATTAAACAAATATTCCTTCACAAAAATTATACTCCTATATGTCTAGTTTGTCTAGAATTTTGCCTTATTGAAATTAAACTTCTCTATAAAGAATTATGTTAAGAATACAACAACTGGTCCTTTACAACTAGACAACAGTTCACTACAAACTTCAAGTGAAAATAAAGACTACTTAGGGGCATAATCAACCTCAGGTTTCTTCTAAAATATTGTAGGTACATTTCTTATGGGTAGTTTGAAACTATAATTACTTAAATTAGAGTTATGTAACTCAAGATATGCTAAATATACAAAAACTGGTTTAAGATTATTAAACACAATTTCAACAATTTAGTTATTCTTTCTTTGATTCCCCTTTAATACCATGAACACCCTATTCCTTATAATCAATCCAACCAAAAATACAACTCATTTAACACATTTACATTCATATAAATACACATACGAAACAAAATTTGCTCTTAAAATGCTCACCTTGGATGAATTTCATAAAAAGCCTCCTCCTTCACTCCTTTAGCACTTCCTTGCCTTTATTCTTTCTATTCTTTTCTTTTTCTACAAAGGACATCATCCATAAATTTTTAAAATTTTCCCAAATCAAAAACCCCTAATTGAAGAAGAAAATGATAGAGATGAAGGGTAGAATACATTACCTTAACAATTTCAACTTAAAATTTCTTGCATTAACAATTCAAAAGAGAAATTTTAAAGGAGATATGAGAGAGGATTCTTAATCTTTGAGAAAGAAAGAGGGAATGAAAGAAATCTTGTTTTTCCCCTTGTTTTTCCGTCCTCTTCTCATAAAGAACCACTAGATAGCTTTCTTTCTCCTTCTCCTTCATGCAAAAAGTTAGAATTTAAAGGGGAGAGTAAAGTATCCTTTAGGTCCTTTTATTCTTTACACGTTAAAAATCTACCTCTTAAATTTCAATCCTCTTAAATTGCCCCCAAAGCCATATTTCTCTATTCAAGTGCACCTTTAATAATAATAATAATAATAATAATAATAATTATTATTATTATTATTATTATTATTATTATTATTATTATTATTATTATTATTATTATTATTATTATTATTATCATCTTAGATAACTCACATAATTAACATCTCATAAATTTACTAATTTGCACCTACTATGACCCTAATCATTTCTTTTAATTCCCAATTAAACATTAATCAATAATTTTACCATTTAATCATGCATATATCAAATAGGGTCAAGGTAAGGGTATTACAGTTACCACCAGCTTGTCAACATTTTAACCTATGGTCAGGTAATTAACATCAGCTTGTTGATGTGTTAACCTTTGATCAATTGAGTGATTACCGCCAGTTTGTCGACATTTTAACTCTTGATCAATTGGGGTAATTACAATCAGCTTGTCGATATTTTAACCCTTGATCGGGTAGTTACCATCAGCTTGTCAATGTTTTAACCCTTCATTGACTGTGTAGTTATCGTCACCTTGCTGATGTGTTAACCCTTAATCAGGGAATCTAATTAGTCCATGCAGAATTAGGAAAGATGATGGATTAAATGCCTCACGAGAAGACTTTTTCCTTTTATAGGTATACCACCTCTTAAGAGCGTATGGGTACCTATGAAAAGATCTCGATATAAGTGTACTGCTATAATGAGGAAAATTTTTGCCTTTTATGGATTTGCATGATTGCTTTTATGTAGATCCATCTTTGAGCAAAAAGGGTTATCTTCTTGTAGTGCTATCAAGTGTAAGGCAATTATTTTTATAGTCTCGACACATAGAGGTTTCATTTTGATCTAATTATACAGCATGTGCAATGCCTATGTTAAGACCTTCCCTAGATCAAGATATATTGCTTAAATCACCATACTATATATTTTATTTGGTCCTTTTAATTAATTAATTTAATTATTATTATTATTATTATTATTATTATTATTATTATTATTATTATTATTATTATTATTATTATTATTATTAAATATACTATGATGATCATGTAAGTGGTTATTTTTCCTCTTTTGTTTGCTAGTCATATGGATAATTGTAAAGGGAAGAAACACCTATACATAAACACGATAAAGAAAATATTATCCATGCCTTACTTAAATAATATAAAATACCAAATCCACAAATGCAAATACAATTAGAAATAAACAACAATTTAGATAACCATTAAAAAACTTAAATATGTCTCCTCGAAAATCATCTCTAGTGTCTCAACCCCAAAAGACTTGGAGATCTCGCTGAGGGACCTAGTGGCAGTTGAAAAGGACCTACTTGGAAAGGATCAATAAGTGGTGGTGGTGGTTGAAGCACCTCAAACGCAAAACCCATTGCCCGAGCCAATGCAATTAGGATCTAGCCTAGAGCCCCATTAGGTGGACTACACTCTCATATAGCTCTCTCATAGTTATCTCCTGTTGACATATCGCCATCTCTATTCAAGTAAAATGTACAATGTTGTGCTCCCAGCCCTCTCCCGCACTCTTTGTAAGGCCCAAAACTTTTATCTCAACTCTCTATGTTATTTGTCAAATCGTGGTCACTAATGTGCCCACAATCTAAACATTTCAATCATAAAGACAACTAAATGCAGTAATCATCTCCTATACCCTACACAGGTCTCATCCTAGAACCCCGACAATGGTCTCCAAGTGAGTCAATTACTCTCTAAATCTGTTCTAGTGGGTACAAAGGAAACCAGAGTGGGTGGCACTAGCCCTCGGGAGGTGGATGCACCAGGATCACCAGGTGGATGGAATCTATAGGTCTCATATGACATCGGTATATGTAACTTGCCAGAACATCATGGTGGTATAGGCTGTGGTCTTATACACCCTACCGAATGGCTTGAATTGGATCTTATATCAAAGTTCTTACTCTCTACTGAGTGTCTGGTAAGGAGGAGAGGGATCTCCAAGTGCCCTATCCTCTGACTGCTCTTCATTAAACTATGCAATAGGTCACTATCTATGAATTCTCAAATCTCCATCTACTTCCTATATAGATATAGCCTGTACCTAGTGGGAGTTACGTCTAACCATATGCATATCTAATGCCATCTCAAAACTCACAAATACACTATTATTGGCCTATGGTCCCATCTCTAACTCAGGAACCCTGAATATTAGCAATAGTCGATTAACAATAGGCAATGGTGATACTCTCACCTATAGGCAAACCAAAAATCTTAGCAACATGTGCCCATAATAAGCTAAAGGGAATGTTAAGAACCCAAAATGTAACGACCCTTACCTTGATATCAGGATGCTAGTATCCTTGTTAGTGAAAAGTGGCTAAGAATTGTCTAACTACCTTAAGATATGTGGCAAATGCAAGTGAGTAAAAATCAAGCCAATCGGCTCATCCAAGCAACTCCTGTGCCTCTTTCTAGATACCTATGGTCTCGAGCAAATAGTAGCTTATAAACCTACAAGGCTAAATATATACACAAATAAGAGCCCGGTATCTATCAACCTGCTCTCATGTCATCGAGGTGGGTGCCTGAACATCTAGCTTTGCTTGCAACTATCTATGATGAGGCATTTATGGAAATATAAAATTAGTTAGCTTGTCTAACAAGGAAATCATGTCAAATAAATGTTTTAATTATAATTCTCAAATTGAGAAATAATCACGATTAAATGGTGTAAATAACCATAATAATATGCTAAACTTAATTAATCTAGATACAAACAAAATTGCCAAATGTTGCAAAAATAACATAATTTGCATTTTAATAAAATTGACAAAATTAGTCAATACAAGCCTTAATAAAACTATGAAAATTTGATAATTAAAAATTTCATGGAGACTACTAAAATGAGAGAGTTAAGATTTTTAGAAAACACAGGGGTATGTTAACCCGTCATTATCAACCAATTACATGGGGAAGTATACATTTATGTTCAATTTCAAAGTTCGAATTTAATTTCAAATATGGCATTGATAAGCTACATGTGGACTATATACAAGTACAAAAATTAACAACATATTCAAAAAAATCAGGCAGCATAATGGCTAGGAGTTAGAGGCTCTCTGTACAAGAATGGAGTAAACAATGCCCACAACTCATCTATTTTCATAAGCAATTCCATATGCAATCAAGCAAATTAAATCACATATTCAAGTGCATCTGCACAACTCGTTTGCTTTCCCATAGCTATTTTTCATTTTTGCGCAACTTTAAGGAGTCAAATGTACATATGAATTTGAACTTGAATTCTCTTTATTGTTTATGCTCATTACTTAACAAAATCATCTTCTTTTTCTTTCATGTAACTATACATGCATTAATAGTCAATGTACTAACTTTAAACTAGACATACTTACTTGACTCATTTTCTTGCTTTTATGTGTTAACACATTCTCTTGTTATATAAATATCTATTGTATGCCTTTATCTAGTTAAGGATACCACCTAGCTGCTGCACTATTGCACACATCATTTCAAAATCATGAACACACACAAAATGGCAATTTATAGCAATCACCTATCATAGGCTTTCTGCCGTCAGTTGATTCTTGCTTTTGTTTTGTGCTTGTTTTTTCCCTTTTACTTTCCTTTTTCTTTTTTCTACTACCTCTATCATTCTTCCTTTCTCGTTCTTCTCTTCCTTCCTTTCTTTTTTTTTTGCTTGCTTACTATTTCTTTCTTTTCCTAATTGCTATTCTCTCTTTTTTCCTTAATTATCCTAACTAATTAGAGATTTGGGTTATGCAATGATAAAAGTAAAAAAAAAAAAAGAAATTATGGTAAAGCAATTAAACAAAATCCAAACAAAAATACAAATAATATTTTTAAAATGTTATATATACATAATCAACTCAAATTAGGCAAACAATTGAAAAAAAACAAATAAGAGGACTCATAATAAATTGAAAAATATATGAAATAAGTGGAAAATTAAAGAAATACCAACTTTAGGCCTTTAATGGTGGTTTGAGTTTCAAAGGACGAAATTTAATGAAACTGGTGTTCGAACATATGCTCTTTGATTATGAACAAAATGGCAAAGATGATGCATGAACCGAAGCTCAAACAGAGAAAAAATGGCCAAAGACCGTTATAAAAGTCCGCGGATCATGTTTCAAGAGAGAGGAAAAAGATGAAGGAAAAAAGAAGAAGATAATGATTTGCTTTAAGAAATTTTTGATGAGTCACGGCTCAAGGGCGTGACTTGCTTAATGAGTCACAAGCTTAGAGCATGACTCAGAAACAAAATGGCACAGTAATGACTAAAAGAGGCAAGTCATGGGCCAAGGGTATGACTTGGCATACGAGTCATGGGCTTGAGGTATGACTCAGCCAAAACGGTCAAAAAAATCATTGATGGGCATGAAATGGCATTTAATACCATAAATATCCTAATTGAATACAAAGGTATTAATTAATTAACTTTTAATTTCTAATTAATTTCAAATCAATTTTAATTAAGTAATTTTCCTTCCCAATATAATTAAGACTAATTCTATTATGCACCAAATTTACTTTATATTATCAACATACACCACAAAAAAAAACTGGCAATTAGCGACTAAAATTGACAATGGAAGAAAAACAGTCATTAATTTGCAACGGAATTGCAATTGAATTAAGAAGCAATCGCAAAAATGTGCTTTTTTAAGAAGTTGCTATTGTTTGGGACGAAATAGCGATTAAATAAAGGTAACAATCGCTAAATTTTTGTGGCAACCATTAGCACCTTTTTTGCGACGAAAATTTCGTTGCTAAAATTTTTGTACTTTATTTAATTGTCAAAATTATTATTTTGGAATGCCACGATGGTTTTGTACTCACAAATTGGATGGTTGTATTTGCGACGGATTAGCGACGAAAATTTTAGTCGCAATTTATGGAGGGATTTTTTGGCTATTCTTTTTGCAATTGATTTAGCGATAGATTTAATTTAGTCGCTAATTATGGCATGTAATCATGGCCTATGTTATTAATTATTATTATTATTTTTTTCTGCTTGATCTCTATTAGGTATGATGCTGATTGATGATTATCCATGGTTAAGAGATTAGGGTGTTACATATAATATTTTTCTCTTAATAATAAATGGTTGGCAAATAACTTAGTTTTCTCTATTGATTTTTTTATTAAAATTAAAAACTCCTACATTCCTAAATGATTGAAAATTTATTATTATAAACACTGAAGACATTCTTTTTGGTACATAAGCGGATAATATCATTGCTAAAAACTAGCACAATATAGAGGTTTCAACCAGGAATTAACAAAGACTCGGTCAATGCCTAAAATTAAGAACATATATACACATTTGTGGATTTCTGATCAGATCACATCACATCCGATTAGTTAATCCAGTAGTGGCTATCATATATTGAATATCTGTAGCAATAATTTTTTTATTACCATTCACACATTTTTAAAAACAAAATTGCAACTTGTGAGCTAGTGGAAATAAAGCTTCCAATGGATACTTTTTACAAAATTAAAAATTAAGGAAATCCAATACGCAATTCAAATCTCAACTCACTATAAAATTAGACATAAACTTCATAGTTTTGCACTTAAGAAAAAAAGAAACCATTTCTTCCATGGAAACACATAACAATATTGTACGCTTGCTTCTGCTGCTACTTTTTCAATCTTTATCCATATATTGGTAGCACATACTGACAATTACATTATCCATATGGACCCAATTTATATGCACCCATTTGTAATGTTGAAGATGTTTCAATTGCACAATTCTTTTCATCACTCTTTGATTCAAAGGCCTTGAATAACCCTTTACCTACCAATTGAATCAGCCTTGTCGTTCTTAATACCAAGTGTCCTCCATATAAAACTTTTTGTAGCCTCACTAGGGTCATCTATTCTCAATGTTTTTGGAATCCAAAGGCATCTTCCATCTTTCTTTTCCTTTGCTTGTTCTTCTTCAATGTTGCTTTTCTTGGACCATATTTTATCACTTTCATTCGGCTCGGATGATTTGACTTTGTATGAAGATCTTGTCGCCTTAGCCACATTTGCAGCTATTGAGAAGAATATATTTGTCTCTACCTCTGCAGGAAACAACAGGGTTTTTTTTTATTTGCATGGAACCTAATCATAACCCATAACTTGGCAATTAGTATCTAATATCATGCTTTTACTACTAGATATGATTTCCTTACCGATCTAAGCGTGTTTGTTTTGCACTTCCTTTGATCTTTCTATTGAGAAGAATATATTTATAGATTAGTGCATAAGATGAGAAAATTTACCATAAATTTCAATTCTCACAAATCAAGCATAAACAAGTCGATTTCTATTAATTTCAAATAAGTGAGAAGAAGATGAAGCGAAAAGATCTCAACAACATCAATGATGATTTCTTCAATTTGTCTTTGTCTTCTCCTACCAGAAAAATTCGTCGATTGAACAAAAATCCAAAGAAACCCTACTATCGATCACGTCTTGGGCTAATCCTTTCAATTTGGGGCATTTTCGAAATAGTAACATTATAAAATGTATTTATGAAATAAAAAAAATCATTGATGAAATTTTATAAAATCAATAGGGCACTTTTGAAAACTAAAATGGAAAAGGGAGCAAATCATGTAATTTCCTCTTTATTATTTGGTTGAATTCATTTCTAATACCAACCAAATTGTTTCACAGTGCTAATTGGGCTTATTAAGAGTAAGAAAAAATAAATAATTCTGGATTAAAAAAATTTGAATGCAAATATAGAAACTAACGTCCAGCAACTTTCTTTTACTTGAATTCAACTGGCAGCTAAATTTTAACACCCAAAAGCAATAGAAACAATTCAACTCGTCGTACAACTTATCCTACAATTAGAATATACAATTAACATAATCAATATAACTCAACATAAACCAACCAACTTAATATAAAAAAAAATTTAATTCATAATCCAACTAATTTGGATTGGATTCAATTCATTTAAAAATTTAGATAAGTTGGATAGAAAATCAATTGTAATCCATTCAACCCATATTTGAATATCCCTAATTCTACTAGAACCAAAATGAATTAAATTCCAAAATCACTATTAGGGGTAAGTATTGACTAGTTAACTAGTTTATTAGTAATTTTTTTAATATGTCCATTAATATCAATTTTTTTAAAATAATTAGCCATTAACTAATCCATTAAATTCTATTAATCAAATCACCAATTCGATTTTTGCAGTTTAGTTAAATATTATATTTCGGTTAACCATTAAAATTTTTAAGATGCATCATAAAGAAAAAATAAAATAAAGTTTAATTCTATTTCAAATGTTCAAAATAATTTAAAATAATACTTACAAAACAAACATAATACTAGCCAAAAATCAATAGCTAATATTATAAAGTGGATTCGATATTTATTGAAAATTAGTATTCTTAATTTTTTAAGTTAAAGAAAAAATATTGAATAAAATTAAATGTTAAAATGTAAATTCTAAAACATAAAAAAAATGTCACTCAAAACTATCAAATGAAATATAAGCACCAACATACATAATAAAGCACCAATATATATAATAAAAAACAATATATACAAAAATTAACCATTTATTTTATATAAGTATTACTCTACATAATTAAGGAGAATGATGTATAATTTAAATATATTTTAAATTATTACTTTATATAACTTTTAGAGAGAAATAACAAAAAGAAAAATTTTTAGCATATACAAATAAAATTATAATATAAATATGAACTGGTTAACTGTGAATTAATGTTTAATCAATATTTAAAAACCGAATTTAAAATTGATCAGTGAAAATTTCAAAAATAAAAATCGAAATTAAATTCATTGAGACAATTAACCAAAAAATTGGATTCAATTTCAAATCGGTTTTGCGGTAACTGAATTTTTTAATTTTTTTCTTATCCCTAACTGCTACCATCCCTAAAGTTTTTTTGCGCAATTAATGGATTTATATTAAAATAATGAATTAAAATAATTCAAATTTAAAATATATATATATATATATATATATATATATATATATATATCTTTTAAAGTCATTTTAACAAAAATGAACTATAAAAAAAAGTTACAAAAAAATTACCACCAGTTCTCTTCTAACACTCTAATTTAGTGTAAAACCTCACACATAGGCAAGTATGTCACCAAATCATATAGAATATGTGCCATATCAAATTAAAATATGATATGATGACTGAATTAAGATTACGTCAAATTGGTATTGATACATATCCTACATAATTTGTTAATTAATGCATCTGCATGAGCTACTAAAAAAAATTTTTGAAAATAATTTTTTAAATTAAAATAAGTTTATGGTACAAAATTTTATTTCATTACCCTTATTTTGATATAACTTACGTTAACGTGAATCAAATTCACCCACACCCCCACTTTCGATAAATAACCCAGGAGTAAATCTGTCATTTTCTTGGAGTTAATGCACATTACAATTTGGCAAATAATTATATTTCATGCTAACACCTACCTACTTTCTATCTCTCTCTCGGCCTAACTCCCTGGTTTTTTTCATTTTGTAGAATATTTCTTTTGTTGAGACTGCAGCTTCTTCAAGAGTATCACTCTTGAGGCTTGCTATTGAGTGCCCATCTCCAATTTCTACTCCCCACAATGTCTTTTTTCACTATCAAAGCTTTGGTCGGGTTCTTCAAATTTTGCTCACTTTGATTCAAGAAAATTTACATATTTTTTGAAAATTTATTTCTTTGTTGAGCATTATTGTTTCGTTTTCTTGTTATTGACATTGGTTACTCGAACTTCATTCTTGTTTCTTAAGAGCTGCTTCAAGACTTTTTTTTTTGCATGTTTTTTCTGTGTATTTCATGCTTACTAGCTTTTGTCATTGATTTTGGCCAATAGGTTTCTGGGTTTTTGTTGCTTTATGCTAGATGCCAATATTTGATCTCGTTTGCTTTACTTACCATTTATAGTGAAATGGGTTTATGTCTTTAGCAACTCATTCAACTGGAAAGTTTTGTCTGTTAGCATGTTTCCCTTATAGTACCTTTTGGTTGGACATCTTCATTAATCCTGATTTCTTTTGAGCAATGTACTTTGACTCTCCTCCAAAATAGTCGCTGACTGTGACTATGCTACTGATTTCATTCCTTTACTAGTTGCTTCAAGGAAAGTGGTTCCAATGCTCTTCTTATCTCTCTGTATTTAATCTCAAATTAGTTCGTTTTCATCCTGTTTGGTAGACTTGAAGTTTAGGAATTGGGACTACTTTGAAGCAATGCAGATAAGTTGTTTGATGTTATTGATACTGGCTGTGAGTGCTTCTAGACAATCCGATTTTGAAGCACTTTTAGAGCTAAAGAAGGGCATTGAGAGAAATTCTTCTGGTAGAGTTCTTGATTCATGGGATTCTCAATCCTTAGCATCTGACAGTTGCCCTCAAAACTGGTATGGAGTTGTCTGAATTGATGGTCATGTGGCTTCCATTACTCTAAATGATCTTGATCTTATTGGAAACTTTAGTTTCCCAATTCTTATGGGCCTGCAAAAGCTTTGAAACATATCAATTTCGAATAACCAATTAACAGGAACTATCTCAAATATTTGTTCCATTGAATTCCTTTAGTACTTGGATCTTTTCCACAATTTATTTCATGGATTTTTACCTTCTGGCATCTTCAGTTTAAGGAATTTAGTGCTTTTGAATCTTTCTTCAAACAATTTTCAAGGCATGATTCTTTCAGGCTTTGGCAATCTTGAAAACTTGAAGAATTTAGACTTGGGTGCTAATAATTTTTCTGGAGATATAATGAATCTTCTTTCCCAGTTGGGCAATGTGGTTCATGTTAACCTAAGCAGCAATCATTTCACGGGTTCCTTGGATTTGGGACTTGGAAATGTTACCTTCATTTCATCAATTCAACATTTTAATATAAGTCATAATTCCTTAGTCGGGCAGCTCTATGTTCATGATGGAATGCCATTTTTTAACAGTCTCGAAGTCTTTGATGCCAGTAATAATCAGTTGACAGGTAGCATTCCTCCATTTTAATTTGTAGTTTCTCTTCAGATTATTAGGCTTGGAAGCAACCGGTTGTCAGGGTCTCTTCCAGAAGCTCTTCTACAAGACAAATCGATGGTATTGTCTGAACTGGATCTTAGCCTTAACCAACTTGAAGGTATCTTGGTTTAACAAGTCACTGTTATTTTTGTTGCAATTTGGTCTTCTTTCCTCATAGATGTGGTGAACAGATAACAAAATACAAAAATTCAAATTGCTATGTTTATTATTTATTCCACTGTTACACTTACATTTCAGTTTACTGCTATGATATTGTAAAGTATTCGCCACTTTAGGATTGAGATGTACAAAGAAAAGAAAGATATGCAGGTTTGCTTTCACCTGAGCTGGATGAAAACAAACCAGATGGCAAAAATTCAAAGGTTCTTTAACAATCATTTGAAGTGAAAAAAAGTGGTGATCTTTTTACAGTCATTAATGAGAAAGAGAGTACATCAACTTCTGCCAGTTATCACTGTGATTTATGTTTTAATGTCTTGCTAGGTTGGTCATTGATCATAACATTCCCTACATAGTTCACTTCTAATTTAAATCGCATTTAGCCTGCTGTTTTTTTTATAGTTAAACATAAAAAGTGAATACAAAACTGTGAAAATATTAATTGCAATCCTTTATTAGAATTTCTAAATTTTGTTTCAGTATTGTTGAAATTAGTATTACATTATACATATTTATTTCATCTAGCTATCTCAAACCTCTTGAGCATGTGTCAACTTCTCTTTGTCCTTATAATCTTGTAGGATTTCTGTATTTGTTGATTCAGTCACTAGCTTATTTGGAATTCATAGTCTTGTTGACCAGCACATCCTTGGTTTTAAACATATAAAATCTTTGGTAGGTCCAGTTCGAAGCATCACCTCTATGACTCTGAAGAAACTTAATTTGTCTTCGAATAAATTGTCTAGACCCTTACCTGCAACTGTTGGTTCCTATGCCATTGTAGATCTGAGTAATAATATGCTTTCAGGAGAATTGTCAAGAATGCAGAATTGGGGAAATTATGTGGAAGTTAGTCAGTTGAGTAACAACTCGCTAGCTGGACCTTTTCCCAACCAAACTTCACAATTCCTAAGGTTGACTTCACTGAAGATATCAAACAACTCACTAAATGGAGAACTTCCATCAGTTTTAAAATCATATTCACAACTCAAAGTGATTGATCTTAGCCATAATTTTATAAATGGATCTCTCCTTCCAAGCCTCTTCACGTCAACATCATTAACTTACTTCATCCTATCAGCCAACAGTTTCACTGGGCCAATCCCTCTGCAAGAAATACAAGGCTCTACTCAAAATTTGAGCTTGGTGTATCTTGATCTGTCATATAATTTCTTTGATGGTTATTTGCCTCTTGAAATCAGCAAGTTCCAAAACTTATTGTATCTTAACCTATCTAACAACAAACTCAAAGGCAATATACCGGACGATCTTCCATATGGACTGAAAGGATTTGATGTGTCTTCTAACAACCTCTCTGGTGCTATCCCTGATAACTTAAAGCGGTTTCCTGATTCAGCTTTCCATCCTGGAAATGCCTTGTTGATTTTTCCTAGTTTACCATTGTCTCCTGAGGGTGCTCCATATCTTACCTTAAGAGAGCATCAATCAGGCATGAAACATGCTATTAAAATTTCTCTAATAGCTGGAATGGCTGGTACTGCTTCTGTAATAGCTATTTTGTTTATGCTGATTTACTACAAGATTCGTTGGCAGAAACATGATAGGAGAAATGTAAAAATTGATGAGAGGCATGAAGGTATTGTACAAGAACGTTCTTCCCATTCTCATACCTCAGCAATTAACAAAAATTTGGACAGATCATCATCATTTAGTTTCCATCAAACCCTTTATCCAACATAACAATTGGGACCTGCTTATGATCAAGGGGATACATCATTTGTTCAAGGAAAGCTTAAAGATTATCCAGAATCAATGAAAAAGGATGAAGGGGTATCCTCTCCCTTGTCTCTTTTGTCATATTCAAATCCATCACCTTCTAAAAGCCAGCTTTTAACCGACATCCTGGTGCACTCCAGGTTTATTCTCCAGAAAAATTAGCTGGGGATTTACATCTGTTTGATGGCTCACTAGTGTTCATAGCTGAAGAACTTTTGCAGGCTCTTGCAGAAGTTATTGGGAGGAGTTGCCATGGTTCTCTTTATAAAGCTACACTTGGTTATGGCTATGTACTGGCTGTGAAATGGTTAAAAGAGGGAATAGCAAAAGGGCGCAAGGAATTCTCGAGGGAATTAAAGAAACTTGGGAACATCAAACATCAAAATTTAGTTTCTGTTCAAGGTTTTTACTGGGACCCAAAGGACAACGAAAAGATGATAATATCTAATTATGTCAATGGAAATTGTTTTGCCTTCTATCTTCAAGGTATCATACCAATTTTTAATGTCTTAGTTTCTCTATATCATTAGTCTGATCCAGTTTGTTTCCATTAGTTGGATCTATATTTCTCATGCACATATTTGTTGTTTCACCGATCTCATGAGAGAAAAGTTGAAGAGTTTTTTTTTTCTTTTAAATTATGAATGAGGTATGCATAAGTATGTCATTAGTATAACTTATAAGTTCAATAAATCCAATTGTTTGTTCTTAATGGACCACGTAGATTACTAATGAATCATGTTAGGTTGGTGCTAATTCATCAAGATAATCAGTTTTGTCAATATAACTCAAGGCATATTATAATGCAGAATGGATTAAATCAACCAATCAAACAATCAAACAAAAAATGAATTGGATAAATGGAGAAAGTAGATGATGAACTTCATTGATTAATTAACTGAAAAATACAAGAGAAAATAGTCTAGGAAGCTAGCTTCCCTCTCCACAACAATGGAGCCCTGCTATTGAGCAAAAAATCTGCTTAAATAATCAGCATGTCCCTCTAATTCCCCCTGTCCCAAATATAAAAAGCAACCCAAAAACCAAAAGGCAAAAAGCAAAACCGTTACAATTTTAGTACAGCTAAGCATAACTAATCCTTCCCTCATTTCCTAACAAATTAGTCAAGCCACAACTATATCAAATCAATTTCCTGGAGTGCCCCTGCTTGCTGTCACTTCTTTATGCGAGAATAGACCAACCACCTCCTAGGCCCACCTGCTGCTTGATCCATCAGTCCATCCGGATTGCCATCTTCTGCATCATTGCCGCCCCCTTGAAAAGAAATCTTATCCTCAAGACTTAGCTATAGATAGGTGCTCATTAAAAAGAATTCATCTTCCCATGTAGCATCTTCTACTCCCTTGGACTGCCACTACACTAGCCACTGGGACACGCACTCACCATCTCTGTAGACTATTCGTGATGCTAGCACTTTTGTTGGGATAGCTCCATCGCTCGGTTCTAGCTCTAACTCAGGTAGCAGATTGGGAGAGTTTTGTTGGGAGCCAATGGCATTTTTGAGCAATGAGACATGGAAAACGGGGTGAACCTTAGAAGATTCAGGGAGACACAACCGATAAGCCACTGTTCCTACCCTTGCTTCAATTTGGAATGGCCTGTAATATTGAGCCGACAACTTTGGGTAGACCCTTCGAGTCACAGATTGCTGCCTATGCGGCTTAAGCTTCAAAAAAACCCAATCCCCCACCTCAAACTGGACATCGCAACGATGCTGGTCAGCTTGAGCCTTCATCAGTTGCTGCAACTAAAGGAGATGATGCTTTAGATGGCTCAAGACTTCATCACGATCCTGAAGCTATTTAGCTACCGCTTCTACCTATTTCTCACCCGAAACATATTGTAGGAGGGTTGGGGGTCGCGTTCCATACACCACTTCGAAGGGGGTGACTCCGGTATTGTCATGAAAGGTAGTGTTATACCAATATTCAGCCCAGGACAGCCAGTAACTTCAATAGCGGGGCTGGTCGGATCTAAAACAGCGGAGGTAAGTCTCTAGGCATTTATTAACAACTTCGGTTTGGCCATCCGTTTTCGGATGATAGGAGGAGATGAACTTGAGCTGAGTCCCCTATAACTTAAACAACTCTTGCCAAAACCGACTCATAAAAACCGGATCCCTATCGCTAATGACCGACTTCGGGAACCCATGCAACCGAACAATCTCCTTAACAAACAACTCAGCTATTGTCCGAGCAGTGTAAGGGTGCTTCAAGGCCATAAAGTGGTTGTGTTTGGACAGCCTATTGACAATCACCATGATAGCATCATACCCTTTAGACTTTGGCATGCCAATGATAAAATCCATAGAAAGGTCTTCCCAAATTGCTTGCGGAATAGGGAGAGGTTATAGTAACCTGGCTGGAGCTAACGATGAAGCCTTGAAACGCTGACAAACCGAGCTTCTCTTGACATAATCTTTAATTTGTTGCACCATCCTTTCCAATAAAAACTTGTTGTAATTCTCCGGTATGTGTGATAATAACCCGAATGTCCCCCAGTAACTGTATTGTGGAATTCCTCTATCATGGTTGGAATCCATGCTAACATAGGCAAAATGACCAGCTTCCCTTATCGGTACAACACCCCTTGCTTCAGCTGATACTTTAGCTTTGCATTACGGTCAACCTCAAGGGCTCGTTTCAAGGCCAACAGCTGTGGATCCCGGTCCACCTCTTCAACCAAGCTACTGCCATCCATCCATGTAGGAGAGAATACAAATATCACAAATTTTGCATACTCTTATTGCCTGGATAGAGCATCATCGGCCTTGTTGAGTTTCCCCAGCTTATATCGAACTTTAAACACATATCCTATTAGCTTTGCGAGCCAATTTTGTTGATCCGTGGTGGTAACCCACTGTTGCAACAAGTATCGCAGGCTCTTTTGTTCAGTAAACACAATGAACTTCCTAGCGAGCAAGTAGGGATGCCAATGCTGAATAGCTAGGGCCAAAGCCATCAACTCTTTCTCGTAAGTCGACTTGGTGAGATTACGGTCAGCTAGAGCCTTGCTGTAGTAAGCAAGGGGTCTACCCTCTTGCATTAAAACAACCCCCAACCCCATTCCTAAACCATCGCATTCTATACTGAAGGGTTTGGTGAAATCTGGAAGAGCCAGCAGTGGTGCATTAGTGAGCATTTCCTTAAGAGCCTCAAAGGCAACTTGTGCTTTAGTGTTCCACTGGAAGCCATTCTTCTTGGTCAATTCAGTTAAAGGTTTGGCGATCTTTCCATAGTCAAAGATGAACTTTCTGTAATACCTGATCAGACCCAAAAATCCTCGAACTCCCTTAACATTCTTCGGTACTGGCCAATTCTGTATTCCTGTGATTTTAGACGGATCTACTGCCACCCCGTTGCTATGATATGGTGGCCCAAATAGTCTATTGAGGTCTGGCCTATGGAGCACTTCTTAGGATTAACCTTGAAGTCATTGTCTGCCAGCACCTTTAAGACAGTGGCCAAGTGCTCTAGGTGGTCGTCCCAAGTCCTGCTATAAACCAAAATATCATCAAAAAACATAAGAACTATATGCCTCAGCCAAGGGCGGAATATATCGTTCATCACACTTTGGAATGTAGACGGAGCATTAGTCAACCCGAACGGCATCACCAAAAACTCGTAATGTCCGTCATGAGTTCGAAATGCCATTTTATATTCATCCCCTTCTCGCATAACAGATCTGATAGAAACCGGATTTTAAGTCATTTCATGAAGAATCTAGCTCTATTTAATTCATCCAAAAGCTTGTGTATAGGGTACTTAACGTATATGGTCACCTTGTTGAGAGCCCTGTAATCAATGCATAATTGCCATGAATCATCTTTCTTCTAGACTAAAAAGGCTAGACTGGAGAATGGACTTTGGTTGGGTCGAATTATCCCTTGCTGTAACATTTCTTCCACCTATTTCTGTATCTTAGCCTTTTGTTGGTGCAGGTATCTATATGGTCGAACATTAACGGATTCACACCCTGCAACAAGCTGAATGGCATGATCATGCAAATGCCGAGGTGGTAAACCGATCATTGGTTGAAAGACTGTAGGAAATCAGTTCATGAGTTCTTTTATGCCCGCTTTCTGCTCTGTGGTGAGACCCTGCATGGAGGCTGGTAGTATGGGAGCATGCTGACGACACATGTGTTTGAGACTTCCCCCACTTAACCAAACCCGGAGTGCATCCCTTTTAGAGTCTGTCCCCTCACTTTCAACCAGCCTAACCTACTTCCCCCTATGTTCAAATTTCATCCATTTCTGCTCCCAATTGTGAGTCACATCACCGAGTGTTCTTAACCAATCAATTCCCAGAACCAAGTCAAGTGGTCCTAGCTCAAACACCAATGCTTCTAAATTCAACGATAACTCACCCAAACTCAGGGGAATGTCTTTGCATTTTTCAACAACTGTAACTAGGTATCCATCTCTTAGCTTGATATTAACAGGAGAGATAGATTTAATGTGCAAGTTCAAGGATCTTACCAGTTTGCGGGAGATGAAGTTGTGGGTTATGCCTGAATCCACGAGCAAAACGATGGGAATCCCTTACAGCGTTCCCTGTAACTTCATGATGCTGGGTGCCATTGTTGGATTTGCTGCTCCATAGAATATCTCAATGGAATTGCACTCTCCCACCACCTTTTCATCCTCTCCAATCAACCTATCAACTGCTACTTCCTCACCTGGTTCGTCAGCCTCCAAATACAAGTCATTCTTGTGGATGGTGAGTCACAACTCTCCCCCGTTGCATCTATGTTGTGGGCTGTAAGGATGGGCGCACCTGAAGCACAGGCCCAGTCATCGTCGCTCTTTAATCTCCTTCAGGGTTAGGTGGCGCGGCCTCCTATTACGGCCAGGCGGTGGAGTTCTGGTGCAGGGTGGATGTGGGATGGTGTGATTTGGGAGTAAATAGTTTGGGAAGTTCTTTAGGAGGTCATTGGGCTTGGGTTTGTAGGCTTTGGGGTGGGCTGACCCACTTCTTTGGGATTCACAGGCTGTTAGTTGAGGGGAGTGGCGGATATGAAGTCCGAGAGGCCCCGCACTGCCCCTCTCTCTGGTCGCTGACCAGCCTTCAGGAGGGCCAAATGTCATCTCTGCATCGTGAACAAGATCCACGACTTCCTCACAGGTTTGTGGCTTCAAGTACCTTACCCATCTCCCCACTTCCTCTCGCAAACCACCCATGAAGTACCCCAGGAATTGTGTTTCAGAAGCTTTGAGAATATATCCAGTAATCGCCTCAAACTCCTTTATATATTCATCCACACTCTCGGTTTGAAAAAGCACCCTCAATTCTTCGTAGGGATTTTGGGTTCTCCGTTTTCCAAATAGTCCATTAAGTTTCATTTTAAACTTCTCCCATATCATTTAAGGATTTTCCCGCAAGGCTTGAGAAAACCATGTTGTTGCAGGTCCTGTTATACACATTTGAGCAATGGTGAGTTTCATCCATTCTGGAGTCTATTGGATGCTGAAGAAAAGCTCAGCCTTAGCAATCCAGCTGCAGGGGTCTGGACCACTGAACTCTGGTAACTTCACTTTTGGCAAGGCTACGGTTCCAGCATCAAAATGGTTGGGTCTCATGCATGAATCCAATTGGGGATTAATAGGTTGCCCAAATTTGGAACTGGCATGAATAAAAACTCGCATGGGAGTATCTTCGCTTATTTCTATCGCATTAGTGTGTTGTTGTTCTTCTTCATCTTCTATGGGTTGTTTCTCTATTTTTCTCATCAGTTTAGCATCCAGGAATTCAAACTTCTCTTCTACCAATTTTTGGAATGTGGCAAGGGTTTGTTAGATTGCAAACAGAGTTTCCTCATGGCCATCAACTCGTTTCTGTAACTTGGCTTTGGTTTCGGATCATGTTTTGGGTGGGTCATTCATTTTGCTTAACCTTGGGATTAATTGATTTCCCACAGATGGCACCAATTGATGCAAAATGGATTAAATCAGTCAATCAAACAAAAAATAAATTGGATAAATGGAGAAAGTAGATGATGAACTTCGTTGATTAATTAACTGAAAAATACAAGAGAAAATAGTTCGGGAAGCTAGCTTCCTTCTCCACAACAATGGAGCCCTGTTATTGAGCAGAAAATCTGCATAAGCAATTGTTAGTATAAGCTCTAGCCCCAATACATTGTTATAAAATATGTAATTTAATAAATGAGGAATTTGTTTTATCTATTGTATTCCTGTGCATATCAATTGATAAAACTATCCAAAAATGTTGTTTTAGTTTAAGTTATCATGTGTGAGGCACATAGTTATAAGACCTTGAAACAATAGAGACTTCATTATAAATATCTCTAGTCAGTCATTGTTATGGGAATAACAAATGAATTAAAACTAGTATGCTCTCTCTGATAAGATGAGTTCTGTCTTACGGATCATAAGGACAAGAGTGTCAATCAGAGATCATAGATACATGTTTAGAACATGATATCTGGATTCGATCTGTTCATGAGAACACTACATGGTACAAGTCATAAGTGTTTCTCATATGCAAGTTTTTCATCAGAGTTCTTAGACCTAAAATCTCTATGAAACTTTTTATGAATTACTGTATGTTTTGACATACACCTAACGTACTCGTAACAGAGTGACAAGTATGGGTATGCTTAGGTATACACTGATTCATGTTAAAGAGAATGAGAGAAGTGAAGGGATTACCCCTCTCAGTAAAAGAGAAAATATCATTGGCCACTTGATCAGTGAACTAAGAAGTGTATGGCCATACCGAGATGAAATAATGAGAAATCATTATTTATCTGAGAGTTCAGTGTCACTGAAATATCAAGAAAGGAATTAATATATATATATGGATAACTAGTTTCATACCTTATATTAATTCTGATATTTAAGGATAAGGGACTATGCAAAATTGTATTAGGTCACTAAATGCCATTTGCATTTTCATTTAATTTGAAATGCTATAATATCTTACTAGAGAATATATATAGCCTTTGAATTAATTCATTAATTCATTACCAATATTAAATGGACTTATAGGATCGCACACAAAGCATTAGGCTTAAAATATTTAAATAAAAGATTGGGCATTAATTTGGGCTTTTAATTAAAGTCAAATTAATGTATGTAATGGATATTAAAATTGTTATTGGACCTTGGTCTATGAGAGAGAAAGATTCGGCCTAATAGGATTAATTTTAATTAATTAATTATCTTAGATTAATTAAGTTAATTGAATATTAAATTCTAATGGCATTTAAATCAAAATAAATTAATTAAATGGAGATAAGGTGACCGAAAATCCAAAGATAAATTCAATGGGAATTTCGGCAACTACATATCCTAAATAAGTGATGATTTTGATTTAAATGTCTTATGTTTATTTTAAATTAATTTGAATTTAAAATTTAAAGGAGTTTGAGTTAATGTATGTCACTTAATTAGGAAGTGATGGAGGCTGAATTTACTAGCTAAAAGATAGTAAAATTCGGAATTAACACTTACCTAAATTAGTGAGATATATTAATGAACTAAAACTAAAAACCCTAAGCGTGAATTGATCTCTCTCACACTCTTGGCTGAAATACACAAGGGGAAAGGATTTTTTTTTTGTTCTCTTGTGTTTTTAGGCAGCAATAGCAACCAAAAGGAAGTATAAGATCAGATCTTGTAACTTTAATCCATTACTATTACCAATTACTTTACATATAGAGCTAGCACTCTCAATTTTAAGCCTTCATTGCAATTGTGTGTGTGAATATAGAGAGGAGTGACGTAAAGGTTGTTTCTTTGGCATTGGTGATCAAGACCTGAAGCATATAATTTCATCCTAATTGCTAGTCATCATCAAAATCAAGTCTTGAAGTGCATCTAAAGTTGTAAGATTTTAAAACTCTAAAATTGCATGTTTTCTATTCTTGTTTATGGATTGCGTGGTATGTATGATCGATTTTATTATTTTTTCACTGCGTGATTATCATATATATGCCATGTCATATTCCATCAACAATCAGCATGTCCCTTTAATTCCCCCTGTCCCGAATATAAAAAGCAACCCAAAAACCAAAAGGCAAAAAGCAAAACCGTTACAATTTCAGTACAGCTAAGCATAACTAATCATTCCCTCCTTTCCTAACAAATTAGTCAGGCCACAACTATATCAAATCAGTTTCCTGGAGAGCCCCTGGTTGCTGTAACTTTATATTGTGAGAATAGACCAACCACCTCCCAGGCCCACCTGCTGCTTGATCCATCAGCCCATTCGGATTGCCATCTTTTGCATTATATTATTACCCATAACTGTATCTCATTTTTCTTATCAACCTTTCAATTTTAGCTGTCTTACAATAGGCACTCCACTTGACTATTTTTTTGTTAGTTTTCAGTTCAAAGAATGGGGGAAACTGGGCCGGAATTGAAACTGTTGGATTTTAACGGTTACATGCATCACATACATGAGCGGAATTTTAAAATTTTTTAACCATTAGATCTGATCTTGCCATGAATACACAATATAATTATATGAGAATAAGAAAAATCACCTTTGATTTTTGTTGAACAATTGATTTTACTTCGCACAGGGTTGTCGCAAACCACAGTGTCTAAAATCAAAAACCTCCAATGAGTAATCCACACTAGAGAGGGGTAAAAAGAACCAACAAATTGGTGTTTAACTAGGGCTGGCCAAAATTCCCAAGAGCTAGCTTAGGAGTTGGCGCAAAAGAGAGAGAGAGATTAAGAGAAAAGACTTTCTTTTTGTTTTAATCACTTAACCCTAATTCTCATTAGTTGGCCTTTTATAGTTAGGTTAAAATTCCAACTCCTTAATGAGATCGGGCTCTTTAAAATTGCTGGAGAATTATTAATTGGGCCTCTGGAATTAATTATAATCATTTGGGATTAATTAAATCCAATTTAAACCTTTTCATAAAAGTCTATGCACAAAACCCACAAACTAGGCCCTTTGTGCAACTAATTGGATTTAAATACCCAAATGGATTTCAAATCCAACCAAATTAAATATGTGGGTTCCATAACACTTATGTAACATATATAAATTAATTTGATCCATTAAATAGGCCATTAAGGCCTTCTGTTCTGAGGTAGGCGTGTGGCCCTTACAGAAGGCTTCCGCCAACTGCTTCATTCCTCTGGCCCTTAATAATTGCTCCAATGGACTTATTAATTATTATACCAGTCCTATAACACTTATAGAGTCCTAAAACACTTATAAGACAATAATAATTAATCATGAAATATATTATTTCAATTAGGTCCAATTTTGCAGAACATTTCTCAAAAGTTCCGCGGACAATTTTATTTGATCATAATTAATTAAACTCTTTAATTAATTATTATCATATTCTCTTCTCTACCTTTATAATAATATCAAATATTATTATCCTTGTCATTTTACCATTTTACTCTTTTCTCTATATGTGTGTGACCTATTGGGTTCCTGTCCATGTTGGCAGTATAATAAGTAATTGTGAGTTCTATTCAAAACTCACATGATTTAAACTCCTTTAGAACATATTATCAATCCCTATTGATACTTTTGATACATCATTATACAAGTCATGATTGGCCTCTAGCTAGGCATTATGACTACCCAAATGTCAGGAAAGTCATGTGGTTTGACTGTACCCTTCCATAGAAACAGTTACCGTACAATTACTCCTTTCACGACTTATATCTCAATTAGATTCTAAGTATGGATTTCTGTCAACTCATATAAATCTAATTATGTATGTTCTATTAATTTAACCATTGTTCCTAAAATTCCCTTCATGGATCTCCATCAATCTCGGCATATTACTCTGGCCAGAGATTCTTTGAACAAGGCAATTATAGAATCATGCAAGATAACTTCCCTTGTTAAATCTGGGATGGTGAATCCTTTGTCAATCACTCAACTATCTTCAAGTAGGTCATGATATACCCAATCTCCTAACTATGTTCACTCCCAGTTGGAAGTAATTAGTTATGGAGTCAAAGTATACCACTTGCTACTTAAGATAACTTTGGTGATCTCAAGTCTAAGGATACTTGCACAACCGCTATGAAGAGATTCCTCACTGACATAGATTTAATATCCATGTGAGGATTCTCTATGCAGGTCTCAGACCTCTATGCAGGAGTCAAAGTATACCACTTGCACTAGAGCCAATCACTCATATGTCTCAGACCCATGCTTTTCATATGGTGATCATGCTTAATCTAGGAAAGTGCTTTAGTGAGGGGATCCGCCACATTGTCATTTGTGGGAACCCTTTCTATTTTCACATCATTTCTAGCTACTATTTCCCTTATGAGATGGTAGCGTTTGAGAACATGCTTGGATCGCTGATGAGACCGTGGTTCCTTTGCTTGCGCAATGGCTCCATTGTTGTCACAATATAAAGGAATTGGATCAACAATGCTAGGCACCACTCCTAGTTCAATTATGAACTTTTTGATCCAGACTGCTTCTTTGGCTGCTTTTGAAGCAGCAATGTACTCAACTTCCGTCGTGGAATTAGCAGTTGTTTCTTGTTTTGAACTTTTCCAACTAACTGCTCCTCCTCCCATTATGAACAAATAACCAAATTGTGATTTACAATCATCTTTGTCAGATTGGAAGCTGGCATCTGTATACCCATTTACTTCCAAACTGCCCTCTCCATATACCAAGAATATATCCTTAGTCCTTCTCAAGTACTTAAGAATATTCTTGACAGCTGCCCAGTGTTCCTCTCCAAAATTAGATTGGAATTTGCTTGTGACACTCAAAGCAAATGCTACATCTGGACGTGTACATAACATAGCATACATGATAGAAGCAACTACAGATGCATATGGTATTCTATTCATGCTCTCTCTATCCTCTAGTGTCTGTGGACACATAGACTTAGAAAGGTGTTTCCCATGCACCATGGGTATAAACCCTTTCTTACAGAGATCCATATTGAACCTCTTCAATACTTTATCTATATATGTACTCTGAGAAAGACCTAGCAACCTATTGGATCTATTTCTATAGATCCTTATTCCCAGAATATAGGATGCTTCTCCAAGGTCTTTCGTGGAGAATTGCTTGGATAACCATATTTTAACAGATTGGAGAAGAGAAATGTCATTTCCCATGATTAATATGTCATCTACATATAGAACTAGGAAGACAATTGCACTCCCACTGACCCTTTTATACACACTGTTAGTGTAAGCCCTAGCCCCAATACATTGTAATAAAACACTTAGTTAATAAAATGAGGCATTTGTTTTATCTTTTGTATTCCTGTGCATATCAATTGATAGAACTATCCAAGAATGTCGTTTCGGTTCAAGTTATCATGTGTGAGGCACATGGTTGTAAGACCTTGAAACACATGAAACTTCATTCTAAAACATCCCTAGTCAGTCATTATTATAGGAATAACAATGAATTAAGACTAGTATGCTCTCTCTGATATTATGAGTTCTGTTTTACGGATCATTAGGACAAGAGTGTCAATCAGAGATCATAGATACATGTTAAAGAACATGGTATCTGGATATGATCTGCTCATGAGAACACTACATGGTACAAGTCATAAGTGTTTCTCATATGCAAGTTTTGTATCGGAGTTCTTAGACCTAAAATCTCTATGAAACTCTTTATGAATTACTATGTACTTTGACATACACCTAACGTACTCGTAACAGAGTGACAAGTACGGGTATGATTGGGTAAGCATTGATTCATGTTAGAGAGCATGAGAGAAGTGAAGGGATTACCACTCTCATTAAGAGAGAAAATATCATCGGCCACTTGATCAGTGAACTGAGAAGTGTATGGCCATACCGAGATGAAATAATGAGTAATCATTATTTATCTGAGAGTTCAGTGTCACTGGAATATCAAGAAAGGAATTAATATATATAAGGATGACTAGTTTCATGCCTTATATTAATTCTGATATTTATGGGTAAGGGACTATGCAAAATTGCATTAGGTCACTAAATGCCATATGCATTTTCATTTAATTTGGGATGCTATAATATCTTGCTAGAGAATATATATAGCCTTTGAATTAATTTATTAATTCATTGCCAACATTAAATGGACCTATAGGATCGCACACAAAGCATTGGGCTTAAAATATTTAAATTAAGTATTGGGCATTAATTTGGGCTTTTAATTAAAGTCAAATTAATGTGTGTAATGGGTTATTAGATTGCTATTGGACCTTGGCCAATGAGAGAAAAAAATTCAGCCCACAAGGTTTAATTTCAATTATTTAAATGTCCTGTGTTAATTTAATTAATTGAGTATTAAAGCCTAAAGGATTTTAATTAAATTAATTCACTTGATAATTGGATGGTGTGGCCGAAATTCCAAGATAATGTCAATGGAATTTCGGCACATGATTAATTCTTTTATTAAGTGATTTAGTTAATTATTATGTCTTACATTTATCTTAGATTAAATCAAAAAGGATTATCTTTTATTAAATGTATTATGTTTTATTTCAAATTTGAATTTTAAATTCAAAGGAGTTTAATTCAAAATATATTACTTATTTTTAGGAAGTGATTGAGGTTGAATTAATTATCTTGAGGTAGTAAATTCAGATCAAACACTTGCCAAAAAGATAATAATATATAAAGAAATAAAACCCTAGGAGAAAGTTGTTGGTTTTGGCGTGAAACCCTAATTCTCTCTAAGGTTGGCGTGAACTTCATCTCTCTCTCTCTTAATTCTTTTGGTCCAATTTTTCACAAGGAGAAAGGATTGTTCCTCATTCTCTTGTGTTATTGGGTAGTAATAGCAATCTCAAGAAGTACAAAATCAAGTTTTGTAGCTTCAAACTATAGCCATTACACAATACCTTAAAAGAGAGCTAGCAATCTCGATTTTAAGCCGACGGTGCAATTGTGTGTGTGAGAATAGAGGGAGTGGCGTAAAAGGCTGTTCCTTGGCATTGGTGATTGATATCTAAGGCGGATAAAGTCATCTTAGTTGCTGGGCATCACCAAATTCAATTTTCAAAAGGCATCATAAGTTGTAAGTTCTACAACCCTAAAATTGCATGTTTCATTTCTTGCTATGGAATTGTATGGTATGTATGATAAAAATTTTTGTTTTTCCGCTGTGCTATCATCACATTCATACCATGTCATATTCCATCACACACAAGGTTCATCTTCATTCTGTGAGAAACCAAACTCTTTGATTGTCTCATTGAATCGTATGTTCCAGCTCCTAGAGGCTTGCTTCAATCCATAAATGGATCTTTGAAGCTTGCATACCTTTTCGCCATTTCCTGATGTGAATTCTTCTGGTTGTGTCATATACACATCCTCGGTTAGATTTCCATTAAGGAAAGCTATCTTCACATCCATTTGCCAAATCTCATAATCATAATGAGCTACAATGGCTAAAAGTATTCTTATAGACTTAAGCATCGCTACAGGAGAAAAAGTTTCGTCATAGTCAATACCTTCTTTTTGATGATAACCTTTTGCTACTAAGCGAGCTTTATAGGTAACTATATTACCTTCCGTGTTAGTCTTCTTTTTGAAGACCCATTTGCACCCTATGGGTTTTATCCCTTCAGGTGGTTGAGTTAAAGTCCATACTTTGTTCTCATACATGGAGTCCATTTTAGACTGCATAGCCTTAAGCCATAAATCACGTTTTGAACTGTTCAAAACTTCTTGATAGCTTGTAGGCTTATTGTCCTCTACTACAGTTATGCCTCTATCCGAATCAATGTGAAATCCATATCTCACAGGGATAGAACGCATCCTAGTAGATCTTCTAGGATTTTGTGTATAATCAAGTTCAACTATAATCTCATCATTATGAAATTCAGTTTTGGGTTCAATCGGTTGATCATCTTCTATTTGTGGGTCTTGAACTTCACCAAGTTCAATTTTACTCCCACTGTCCTCTCGTAGGAGAAATTCTCTTTCCAAGAAGACAGCATGCCTTGAAACAAACACCTTTTGTTCTAAGGGATGATAGAAATAATATCCAAACGTTTCTTTTAGATATCCCACAAATAAACATTTGTCAGACTTAACATCCAGTTTGTCTGACATTGTCCTCTTCACATAAGCAGGACAACCCCATACTTTCATATGAGAAAGCGTGGGTTTCTTGTTATTCCACATCTCATATGGAGTAACATCAACCGATTTACTAGGAACTCTGTTTAAAACATAAATAGCAGTTTCTAGTGTATATCCCCAAAAGGACTTAGGCAAGTCTGCTCGGCTCATCATTGATTGAACCATATCTAATAGTGTTCAATTTCTCCTTTCAGATACACCATTGTGTTGTGGTGTATATGGAGGAGTCCATTGAGATAAAATCCCATTATCTCTAAGATAATCCTGAAACTCTTGACTTAAGTATTCTCCACCTCGATCTGGTCTAAGTGTTTTAATACTTTTGCCAAGTTGTTTCTCAACTTCATTTCTGAACTCTTTGAACTTTTCAAATGCTTCAGACTTATATTTCATTAGATAGATGTATCCAAACCTGGAATAATCATCAATGAAAGTAATGAAGTAGGAGTAACCTCCTCTGGCATGTGTAGTCATTGGACCACATACATCTGAATGTATTAAGTCCAAAACCATTTTAGCTCGTTCTCCTTTACCAATAAAGGGAGCTTTTGTCATTTTTCCCAATAAAAAAGATTCACATGTATCAAATGATTCATAATCAAATGATCCCAAATCACATGACTTGTGTAATTTGGTCATGCATTTTTCATTTATATGGCCTAAACGACAATGCCATAAGTATGAGGTATTTAGATTATCATGTTTCATTCTCTTGGTATCCACATTATGTACTTCTTTAATTAAATCAAGAACAAATATACCATTCTCAATGATAACTTTTGCATAAAACATATTGTTCTTAAAAATGTAACAACATTTGTCTTTTAAAAAAATATCATAATCGTTCATCAAACGACTGAAAGAAATAATACTTTTGGATAAAGCTAGAACATAATAACAATTATTTAATTCCAGTACTAATCCACTAGGAAGAGGCAAAATAGTAAGTCCCCACAACTGTTGTAGAGATGTTCTGTCCAGTAGCTGATTGCAAACATATCTCTGCCTTTCCAACTCTTCTAAAGCTTCTAAGCCCCTGTAGATCATTACATAAATGAGATCCACATCTGGTATCTAATACCCAAGATTGTTTTGAAGCAATAGAATAAGTATTAATTTCAATCATATGAATACCTGAAGTAGAAGCATCAGCTTGCTTCTTCTCCTTGAGAGAATTTAGATAGGCCTTGCAGTTACGCTTCCAATGACCATCCTTTCCACAATGGAAGCAAGTTCCTTTGGGATTCTCTTTCTTGGCAACCTTCTTCTTGGAGATCCCACCATTCTTTGGTTGCACCTTGGTTATCTTTTTCTTCTTCTGCTTCTTGCCTTTAGCAGAAGTGACAACCATGACACTTTTTGGATCCTTCTTAAATGATCCATCAGCTATCTTGAGCATATTGATTAACTTAGGAATGGATACTTGGATCTTATTCATGTTGAAGTTAAGTATGAAAGGTGCATAACTTGGAGCCAACGAGTACAAGATTAAATCTATGTATAGATCATTATCCATAACATAGCCAAGTCTACTCAAATGCTCAACATACCCATATATCTTAAATGCATGAGTAGCAGCTGAAGTGCCTTCCACTATTTTTGATGGAATATGACATGGTATGTAACGACCCGCCGTACCCCATGCCGATATTGTCCGCTTTGGAAGTGCCCGGTAGCTTGGGCCGGGTTTTGCCCACCCCCTCACGGTTTTGTTTCTCTCTTTCTGGAAAACGCGTCCACTAGGTTGTAAAGCGTTCGTACATATAAAGCCCAGTCACTTTCCCAAGCTAACCGATGTGGGATATTACAATCCACCCCCCTTGGGGCCCAGCGTCCACGCGGGATCACTGACACACTCGGAGCCCGGGTCGGCTCTGATACCAAATTGTAACGACCCGCCGTACCCCATGCCGATATTGTCCGCTTTGGAAGTGCCCGGTAGCTTGGGCCGGGTTTTGCCCACCCCCTCACGGTTTTGTTTCTCTCTTTCTGGAAAACGCGTCCACTAGGTTGTAAAGCGTTCGTACATATAAAGCCCAGTCACTTTCCCAAGCTAACCGATGTGGGATATTACATGGTATGAATGTGATAATAGCACAGTGAAAAAACAAAAATTTTTATCATACATGCCATATAATTCCATGACAAGAATCGAAACATGCAATTTTAGAGTTTTAAACTTACAACTTTAGATGCCTTTAAAACTTGATTTTAATGATGACCAGCAACCAAGAAGGATATGTCCACCTTAGATCTTCACCACCAATGCCAAGGAACAGCCTTTATGCCACTCCCTCTATTCTCACACACACACTTGCAAAGATGGCTTAAAATCAAGAGTGCTAGCTCTATGATTGTGTATTCGGCAATGGGAATGATTTGAAGCCACAAGATCTGATCTTGTTCTTCCTTTAGGTTACTGTTTCAGCCCGAGAACACAAGATAACAAGAAAGATTTCTTTCCCCTTGAGTATTTCGGCCAAGAGAGAAAAATAGCAAAACGGCATTTTTTTTTTCATTTAATTCATTAATATATATCACTTAATTTAGGTCAAGTGTGAGTGCCAAAAATTAAGTGTTAATTTCAGCCTCCATCACTTCCTAATTAAGAGATATATCTTAATTTAAATTCTATTAGAATTTAAATTCAAATGGCATTAGTCATTTAATCAAAACAAACTTACTTATTTAAGGTGATAAGTTGCCGAATTCAACTAGTATTTTAGTTTGAATTTTGGCTACTTTAATTCCCTCTCAAGTATTATATTTTGATTAAATACAAATTAGGATTTAATACTCAATTAACTTAATTATACATAGATAATTAATCAATTGAAATTAAACCTAGCACATGCCAACAAATTTCTCTCGTGACCAACTGTTAACAGATTTGCCTAAAACAGCAAGCTGTTTTAGGCAAAAAGACAGTTCAATATATTTGTTTTAGGCAAAAAACTCGTTTCACAGATTTGCCTAAAACAGCTAGCTGTTTTAGGCAAAATCGTGGCTTAACAGATTTGCCTAAAACAGCTAGCTGTTTTAGGCAAAATCGCACCTTGACAGTTTTGCCTAAAACAGCTAGCTGTTTTAGGCAAAAAAACTGTTTTTACAGATTTGCTGTTTTAGGCAAAAATCTGTTTACCCATTTTATGCATTAATTTGACTTTAAATAAAAGTCCAAATTAATTCCCAATACACAATTTAAATATTTTAAGCCCAATGCTTTGTGTGCGATCCTATAGGTCCATTTAATGTTGGCAATGAATTAATAAATTAATTCAAAGGCTATATATATTCTCTAGCAAGATATTATAGCATTCCAAATTAAATGAAAATGCATATGGCATTTAGTGACCTAATTCAATTTTGCATAGTCCCTTACCCATAAATATCAGAATTAATATAAGGCATGGAACCAGTCATCCTTATATATATTAATTCCTTTCTTGATATTCCAGTGACACTGAACTCTCAGATAAATAATGATTACTCATTATTTCATCTCGGTATGGCCATACACTTCTCAGTTCACTGATCAAGTGGCCGATGATATTTTCTCTCATATTGAGACGGGTAATCCCTTCACTTCTCTCATGCTCTCTAACATGAATCAATGCATACCCAATCATACCCGTACTTGTCACTCAGTTACGAGCACGTTAGGTGTATGTCAAAGTACACAGTAATTCATAAAGAGTTTCATAGAGATTTCAGGTCTAAGAACTCCGATACAAAACTTGAATATGAGAAACACTTATGACTTGTACCATGTAGTGTTCTCATGAGTGGATCTAATCCAGATACCGTGTTCTAAACATGTATCTATGATCTCTGATTGACACTCTTGTCCTTATGATCCGTAAGACAGAACTCAACTTATCAAAGAGAGCATACTAGTCTTAATTCATTTGTTATTCCCATAACAATGACTGACTAGGGATATTTAGAATGAAGTCTCATTTGTTTCAAGGTCTTACAACCATGTGCCTCACACATGATAACTTAAACTAAAACAACATTCTTGGATAGTTCTATCAATTGATATGCACAGGAATACAATAGATAAAACAAATGCCTCATTTTATTAATTTCAAGTGTTTCGTTACAATGCATTGGGGCTAGGGCTTACACTAACAATCTCCCACTAGCACTAGTCCCAATTGGGCATAGCCCTAAGACCGAACACTCTCAAATGAGCTTCGTGCAGATTTGGACGTAACTGTTTCGTCAAAGGATCTGCTACATTGTCTTCACTTGCTATCTTGCTACCCTTGACGTCCCCACGATCAATGATTTCTCTGATCAAGTGGTACCTCCTGAGTATGTGTTTGGATTTCTGGTGTGACCGGGGCTCCTTTGCCTGTGCGATGGCCCCGTTGTTGTCAAAGAAAATTTCTAATGGATCTAGGATGCTTGGGACCACTCCTAATCCAGTAATGAAATTTTTAATCCAAACAGCCTCTTTTGCAGCCTCACTTGCTGCAATATACTCAGATTCTATAGTTGAGTCAGCAACGGTCTCTTGCTTTGAGCTTCTCCAGCTGACAGCACCACCATTCAAAACAAAAACAAACCCAGATTGCGATCTAGAATCCTGAGTGCTGGTCTGAAAAGCAGCATCGGCATAACCTTGTATGACGAGCTCTTCTTGACCACCATACACTAAGAAGTGATCCTTAGTCCTTCGCAGGTACTTCAGAATCCCTTTTATAGCAGACCAGTGCTTCTCACCAGGGTCTTGCTGAAACCTACTAGTTATACTCAGTGCATGAGCAACATCCAATCTAGTACATAACATAGCGTATATGATAGATCCAATAGCAGATGTATATGGGATTCTACTCATGTTGTCCCTTTCCTCTTTGGTTTTAGGGCACTGTTCTTTAGTCAAAGGAACTCCCAAAGCTAAAGGTATGTACCCTTTCTTTGAGTCTCCCATACTAAAACGCTTTAGTACTTTGTCTATGTACTTTTCTTGACTTAGTCCCAAAAGCCGATTCGATCTATCTCTATAGATTCAAATACCAAGTATTGTCTCGGCTTCACCTAAGTCTTTCATTGAGAAACATTTTCCCAACCATTGCTTAACCTTTTGCAATGTTGAAATGTCATTCCCAATGAGAAGGATGTCATCTACATATAGGACTAGAAATACTACTATGCTCCCACTAACCTTCTTGTACACACAAGGCTCATCTTCGTTCTTGATGAAGTCAAATTCTTTGACTGCCTCATCAAAACGAAGATTCCAACTTCGGGATGCTTGCTTTAATCCATAAATGGATTTTTGAAGCTTGCAAACCTTCTTAGGATGCTTGGGATTGACAAAACCTTCAGGCTGTGTCATATACACATCCTCAAGTAAATTTCCGTTGAGAAAAGCAGTTTTGACATCCATTTGCCATATCTCATAATCATGATATGCAGCTATGGCAAGCAAGATCCTAATGGACTTGAGCATGACTACAGGCGAAAAGGTCTCGTCATAGTCTATACCATGAGTTTGTCGAAAACCTTTTGCTACTAGTCTACCTTTGTAGGTCTTATCAGCTTTTAGTTTGAATAACCACTAGCATTCAATTACCTTAGCACCTTCCGGTGGATCAACCAAGGTCCAAACCTGGTTATCGTACATTGATTGCATCTCGGATTTCATGGCTTCAAGCCAATTTTCCGAGTCTGGGCTTTCAATAGCTTCTCGGTAGGTAGTAGGATCCTTACGATCTACTAACTCAATAGTGTCACTGTCAGTGATTAGAAATCCATATCTCTCAATCTCCTGACGTACCCTACCAGACCTTCTAGGTACTTGTGTAATGGGTTCTTGTTCCACAACTGGTTGTGAACTTGATCCCATTTCCAACTCATCCTCTATAGGAGCTTGTGGCACTTGAATTTCTCCAAGTTCTACTTTACTCCCACTGTCTTTCTTGATAAGGAACTCCTTTTCCAAGAAAACAGCCTTGCGAGCAACAAATACTTTGTTCTCGGCTTGTGAGCAAAAGTAGTATCCCTTTGTTTCTTTGGGATAACCCACAAACAAGCAGACAGTCGATTTGGACTCTAGTTTGTCAGATGTTAATTTCTTAACATGTGCTTCACAGCCCCAAATCTTGAGAAAAGACATATTGGGTTCTTTCCCAGTCCATACCTCGTATGGTGTCTTCTCAACTGCTTTAGTTGGAGTACGGTTCAATAGAAACGCAGCAGTTTCTAATGCATAACCCCAAAAAGAGATAGGAAGATTAGCTTGACTCATCATAGATCGAACCATGTCCAAGAGAGTTCGATTTCTCCTTTCGGACACACCATTCCATTGAGGTGTTCCAGGAGGAATAAGCTGTGAAATAATACCACACTCCTTTAGATGACTGTCAAACTCTTGGCTTAAGTATTCGCCACCTCGATCTGATCGAATGGCTTTTATACTTTTGCCAAGTTGGTTTTCTACTTCGTACTTAAACTCTTTGAATTTCTCAAAAGTTTCAGACTTGTACTTCATTAGATAGACATAGCCATATCTACTGAAGTCATCTGTGAATGTCACGAAGTAGCTAAAACCACCTCTAGCATGTGTACTTAAAGGTCCACATACATCGGTATGTATTAGTTCCAATAAGCCATTAGTCCTTTCACCTTTTTTATTAAAAGGACTCTTTGTCATTTTTCCATGCAAACATGGCTCGCATGTGTCATAAGACTCTAAGTCGAATGACCCAAGCACTCCAGTTTTGTGGAGTCTTGAAATGCGTTTTTTCGTTTGCATGTCCTAAACGACAATGCCAAAAGTAAGTAGGGTTCAATTCGTTTGATTTAACCCTCTTTGTATTAATGTTGTATATCGACTCTTTGTTTTGTAAATCAAGGATATAAAGGCCATTTTACAACATGGCATTGCCATAAGAAATGCCTTGGCGACGAATATGAGCATTGCCATTTTTAATAACAAAATCAAATTCATCATTATCCAAACATGAAACTGAAATAATGTTTCTGCTCATAGCAGGCACATAATAACAATTATTCAAAATAATACAAAGTCTGGAAGGTAAAGTGAGGTGATAGTCGCCTATCTCCATGGCAGCAACTCGTGCTCCATTCCCCACACGGAGGTCCACTTCATTGTTCCCAAGTAACCGCCTATTTCTTAGCCCCTGCACATTTGAACAAATGTGAGAACCACAACCGGTATCCAATACCCAAGTGGTAGAAATAGAAAGGTTAATTTCAATAACAAAAATACCAGAACTGGACGCCTTGGCTCCATTCTTCTTTTGTTTTTCCTTGAAAAGAGCGCAATTCTTCCTCCAATGCCCTATCTTGTTGCAATGGAAGCAAGTGCTCTCACTCTCTTTGAGTTTTGGTGCCTTGGGCTTGGATTGGGCCTGAGGTGCACTCCCAACTGACTTGGGTTTTCCTTTTCCCTTTCCCTTTCCCTTAGCAGTTCCCTTTTTAATTCCCTTTTGAACCATAAGTACGGGATTGGTCTTTCGAATGTTCTCTTCAGCATTCTTAAGCATCCCATGAAGCTCAGTGACTGACTTGTTCATTGCATGCATGTTATAATTCATCACAAATGGATCATAAGCAGCAGGCAATGATCCTAAGATCAAGTCAGTGGCCAATTCCTTTGGCACTAGTACCTCAAGCTTCTCAAGAGTATCAAGATACCCTTTCATCTTGAGTACATGGGTACTAACAGGAGTACCCTCAGCCATCTTGCAAGAAATTAAGGCCTTTGTTGTCACGAACCTCTCGTGACGAGCTTGCTCTTGGAACATCTCCTTGAGGTGCACTATGATCGCATAAGCCTCTTGGTCCATAAATTGCTTTTGCAAGTCAGGCACCATAGTGGCCAGCATCAGACAGGTCACATCATTGGAGTCGCTCTTCTTGGTCTCAAAAGTTTCCTTTTGAACCGCAGAGGCGTTCCTTCCTGGTTCTTCAGGCAAGGGTGCATCCAAAACATACGACTTCTTCTCTTGCTTAAGAACTATTCTTAAGTTTCGAGACGAGTCTATGAAATTGGTGCCATTCAATTTGTCCTTTTCAAGGACCGATCACAATGAGAAATTATTGTTTGAAGATGCCATTTTCAATATACAATAAAATTTAGCAAGATTAAATGAGGTCTTATTAATGATCCCACAAACCGAATTAATATCCCTTTAAATAATTCGCGTTAGTGATTTAATGTGGGCCAAGATCCACTTTTCACAACAATTTATTAGTCAAGCTGAGCTTGTACACCTAACAAGTTAAGTTACTTAGGTAGGAAAACTCCAATCATGTCTCGTACATGACTCTTGGATCAAATGGGCTAACATCTTAAGATGTTATAGCACAACCCATTTATTAGTTGCCTAGGTCCGGGCATCCCTTTCCATGTTAAGTCCAACCTACATTCACAACCCATGCCTCACAAAGATAATCGGGCGCATCTAGGACTCCTAGTCTATGTGACAAATGATCGATGCCTTGACATGTTTCGAATTAGGAAGGCAACTTTGTGACTTACTATTTTAGGGATTCATTTTATTATGGATTACATGGCATACGCTTTGTCATCCATACATAGCATGCATATATATATAATTGCATAAAGTAAAGCGTGACAAACATGGGCCCAAAAACCTACAACTAAGATTTTATACTATTACATAAGAATCTTCGAGTTGGGCTTCTCCACTCTGGTGGGCTTCGTCTTGATTTACAAAGTCTTCAAGTATATTCTATTCTAAGAAATAAATGAAACTTTTACAATAAAACATAATGGCTCGCAGGCCATATTTAATTACAAAAACCCAGGGCCCATGAATGCACCATGCATATCCATTCATCACACCAAATTAGCAAATAAATATACATAGCATTCATGGATAAAACAAAGTCCAATTTTAATTAATTTAGCCAAGCCCATTAATGGAAATTGTGTACTTGAACCTTTAAGAGAAGACCCCATGATGGGACTGGGCCAAAGCCCAATGGACTAAATCCTCTTATTGAATAAGTTCTCTTAAAAGCCCAAAACACTAACTAGTTAGATTTGTGCTATAAATCAACTCTAGTATAATTTCCAATTTTGCCATTTTTAATTTTATGTCATACAGCCCATAAACATTAAAAATGCATATAATATGTGCTAACATGAATTAAAAATAAAATCATGAAGAACACATATATAGTATACGGCATTCATACAAAAACAAACAAACAACAAAAACTAGTTGTTTAATGCTTATGTAATGCCATAAAATGCACAAACATTTAAATCAATTTTATGAGTCATTTAATAATCTAAATAAGTCCATAAACATTGATTTAATATTCTGTACCATTTTAATCTAAATGTGTTTTTACCATTTTAATCAAAACAAAACAAACAATGTTGATTAAACATGTAACAAACACAAACTAGACATAGTTTTAAGTGATTTTAAAAAAAATCAATTAAATTGTCATGGACCAGAATTAAAACCAAATTTAAAACATGTCCAGACCTGTTATTTAATCTTTAAAAATCACTTACAAACATCCCAAAAACATTTTTACATTTAATTTTGAAAACTAGTTGTTAAACTAGCAATTTGCATGCCAACTAGCACCTAGTTTCATAATTAACATGTACCATCAGGTATAAATAATTAAATCCGACCATTACCAGCCCTAATAACATCTTAGGACAGTATATTAACATGTCATATTAATTATAATACCTATCTAATCAATTAAAATCGTTTTTACACCAAAACAATGCAAAAAACTCAAAACAGAAAATTTCAGATTTGCATGTTTTCATAATGACGATTTTTAATTAATTTTTTCATGCATCTAAAGCACTAAAATAAGCATGTTTAGGCTCTGATACCACTGATGGAATATGACATGGTATGAATGTGATGATAGCATAGCGAAAAAACAAAAATTTTTATCATACATGCCATACAATTCCATGACAAGAATCGAAACATGCAATTTTAGAGTTTTAAACTTACAACTTTAGATGCCTTTAAAACTTGATTTTGATGATGACCAGCAACCAAGAAGGATATGTCCACCTTAGATCTTCACCACCAATGCCAAGGAACAGCCTTTACGCCACTCCCTCTATTCTCACACACACACTTGCAAAGATGGCTTAAAATCAAGAGTGCTAGCTCTATGATTGTGTATTCGGCAATGGAAATGATTTGAAGCCACAAGATCTGATCTTGTTCTTCCTTTAGGTTACTGTTTCAGCCCGAGAACACAAGAGAACAAGAAAGATTTCTTTTCCCTTGAGTATTTCGGCCAAAAGAGAAAAATAGCAAAACGGCATTTTTTTTTCATTTAATTCATTAATATATATCACTTAATTTAGGTCAAGTGTGAGTGCCAAAAATTAAGTGTTAATTTCAGCCTCTATCACTTCCTAATTAAGAGATATATCTTAATTTAAATTCTATTAGAATTTAAATTCAAATGGCATTAGTCATTTAATCAAAACAAACTTACTTATTTAAGGTGATAAGTTGCCGAATTCAACTAGTATTTTAGTTTGAATTTTGGATACTTTAATTCCCTCTCAAGTATTATATTTTGATTAAATACAAATTAGGATTTAATACTCAATTAACTTAATTATACATAGATAATTAATCAATTGAAATTAAACCTAGCACATGCCAACAAATTTCTCTCGTAACCAACTGTTAATAGATTTGCCTAAAACAGCAAGCTGTTTTAGGCAAAAAGACAGTTCAATATATTTGCCTAAAACAGCTAGCTATTTTAGGCAAAAAACTCATTTCACAGATTTAGGCAAAAAACAGCTAGCTGTTTTAGGCAAAATCGTGGCTTAACAGATTTGCCTAAAACAGCTAGCTGTTTTAGGCAAAAAAACTATTTTTACAGACTAGCTGTTTTAGGCAAAAATCTGTTTACCCATTTTATGCATTAATTTGACTTTAAATAAAAGTCCAAATTAATTCCCAATACACAATTTAAATATTTTAAGCCCAATGCTTTGTGTGCGATCCTATAGGTCCATTTAATGTTGGCAATGAATTAATAAATTAATTCAAAGGCTATATATATTCTCTAGCAAGATATTATAGCATTCCAAATTAAATGAAAATGCCTATGGCATTTAGTGACCTAATGCAATTTTGCATAGTCCCTTACCCATAAATATCAGAATTAATATAAGGCATGGAACCAGTCATCCTTATATATATTAATTCATTTTTTGATATTCCAGTGACACTGAACTCTCAGATAAATAATGATTACTCATTATTTCATCTCGATATGGCCATACACTTCTCAGTTCACTGATCAAGTGGCCGATGATATTTTCTCTCATATCGAGACGGGTAATCCCTTCACTTCTCTCATGCTCTCTAACATGAATCAATGCATACCCAATCATACCCGTACTTGTCACTCTGTTACGAGCACATTAAGTGTATGTCAAAGTACATAGTAATTCATAAAGAGTTTCTTAGAGATTTCAGGTCTAAGAACTCCGATACAAAACTTGCATATGAGAAACACTTATGACTTGTACCATGTAGTGTTCTCATGAGTGGATCTAATCCAGATACCGTGTTCTAAACATGTATCTATGATCTCTGATTGACACTCTTGTCCTTATGATCCGTAAGACAGAACTCAACTTATCAGAGAGAGCATACTAGTCTTAATTCATTTGTTATTCCCATAACAATGACTGACTAGGGATATTTAGAATGAAGTCTCATTTGTTTCAAGGTCTTACAACCATGTGCCTCACACATGATAACTTAAACTGAAACAAAATTCTTGGATAGTTCTATCAATTGATATGCACAGGAATACAATAGATAAAACAAATGCCTCATTTTATTAATTTCAAGTGTTTCGTTACAATGCATTGGGGCTAGGGCTTACACTAACAATTTTGCAGCTAAATAGAGCTCGAGCAATCTCATACTGCTCATTTCTAGCCTGAGAAATATAAAGCTCCTCTAGATGCAAAATGATGGTTCTAGCATCCATCATTTCATGTTGCTTTTGAAGCTCCGAGGACACAGCACCCAACATCAGACATGCTGCTGCTTCACTATCCTCTATGTATTTTCAATAAATGCCTTTGATCTCATCAATGGCATCATCTGATGGAAGTGGTGGTGGATCTTTATCCAAGACATAGTGGATCTTTTCAGCTCTGAGAACAATTCTCACTTGCCTGATCTAGTCAGAATAGTTGTTGCCAACCAACTTGTTATCCAAGATTGATCGTATATTAATGTTTGATGTGCTCATGATGATGACCTAGATGTGAAAAAGAAAAGATATGAGAGTATGTTCATATATATGTATGCATTAATAAGGTCTTTAATTAATCCATTTACTCCCACTATTTTATTGCGAATTAATAGCCCTCACTATATAATCCGAGAAAATCCGATGGTTTTCTTAGTGAGCCAATATCCAATCCTTGATATGTAATTTGACCTTGACTGTGGTCAACAAGCCAAATTCCATACCCTTGAAAGGTAGGTATCTCTATACCAATTGTGTCTCTACACAACTATTGGATCATTAGATTATTAACTATTGATGCATGCATTGTTAGTGTAAGCCCTAGCCCCAATACATTGTAATAAAACACTTAGTTAATAAAATGAGGCATTTGTTTTATCTTTTGTATTCTTGTGCATGTCAATTGATAAAACTATCCAAGAATGTCGTTTCGGTTTAAGTTATCATGTGTGAGGCACATGGATTGTAAGACCTTGAAACAAATGGGACTTCATTCTAAATATCCCTAGTCAGTCATTATTATGGGAATAACAAATGAATTAAGACTAGTATGCTCTCTCTGATCTTATGAGTTCTGTCTTACGGATCATTAGGACAAGGTGTCAATCAGAGATCATAGATACATGTTAAAGAACATGCTATCTGGATTCGATCTGCTCATGAGAACACTACATGGTACAAGTCATAAGTGTTTCTCATATGCAAGTTTTGTATCGGAGTTCTTAGACTTGAAATCTCTATGAAACTCCTTATGAATTACTGTGTACTTTGACATACACCTAACGTGCTCATAACAGAGTGACAAGTACGGGTATGATTAGGTATACATTGATTCATGTTAGACAGCATGAGAGAAGTGAAGGGATTACCCCTCTCGATAAGAGAGAAAAATATCACCGGCCACTTGATCAGTGAACTGAGAAGTGTATGGCCATACCGAGATAGAATAATGAGTAATCATTATTTATCTGAGAGTTCAGTATCACTGGAATATCAAGGAAGGAATTAATATATATAAGGATGACTAGTTCCATGCCTTATATTAATTCTGATATTTAAGGGTAAGGGACTATGCAAAATTGCATTAGGTCACTAAATGCCATATGTATTTTCATTTAATTTGGATTGCTATAATATCTTGCTAGAGAATATATATAGCCTTTGAATTAATTTATTAATTCATTGCCAACATTAAATGGACCTATAGGATCGAACACAAAGCATTGGGCTTAAAATACTTAAATTAAGTATTGGGCATTAATTTGGGCTTTTAATTAAAGTCAAATTAATGTATGTAATGGGTTATAAAATTGCTATTGGGCTTTGGTCCATGAGAGAGAGAAATTCAGCCCATAAGGTTTAATTTCAATTAATTAATTATCTTGTGTTAATTAAGTTAATTGAGTATTAAAGCCTAAAGGAATTTAAATTAAATCAAATCACTTATATAATTAATGAAGTGGCCGAAATTCCAAGAGGGAAATCAAGGAATTTCGGCACATGTTGTTTATTTTATTAAGTGATTTCATTTAATTAAATGTCTTATGTTTTATTTCAAATTTGAATTTTAAATTCAAAGGAGTTTAATTCAAAATATATGACTTATCTTTAGGAAGTGATAGAGTTTGAATTAATTATCTTAAGGTAGTAAATTCAGATGAAAACACTTGCCTAAAAGATAATGATATATAAAGAAATAAAACCCTAGGAGCATTAAAGGAAGAAGTTGGCGTAAACCCTAGTTCTTCTATGCAATTGGCGTGAATTTCATCTCTTCCTCTCTCAATTCTTTTGGCCCAATTTTTCACAAGGAGAAAGGATAGTTCCTCATTCTCTTGTGTTCTTGGGTAGTGATAGCAACCTAAGAGAAGTACACAATCAAATTTTGTAGCTTCAATCCATAGCCATTACACAATACCTTAAAAGAGAGCTAGCAATCTCGATTTTAAGCTGATGGTGCAATTGTGTGTGTGAGAATAGAGGGAGTGGCGTAAAAGGCTATTCCTTGGCATTGGTGATCGAGATCTAAGGCGGACAAATTCATCTTAGTTGCTGGCCATCACCGAAATCAATATCTAAAAGGCATCTTAACTTGTAAGTTCTACAACCTAAAATTGCATGTTTTCGTTTCTAGGTTTTGGATATGTATGGTATGTATGATAAAATTTTTGTTTTTCCGCTGTGCTATCATGATTATCATACCATGTCATATTCCATCATGCATATCATATATGCATTCCCTAATCTTGCCTCTAGAACCATTAGCCTTGACTGTGGTCAACAAACTAATAGGCTAGCTAAGATAACCCATTTAATTAGATTTGAACATATTCGATATAATGTGAGTTTAACTATGGTCAACAACCCACACTATAAAGAACTCTGGTTCTCCTCAAATTAATGGAAGGCTTATATACCTTAGTATTTGTTTGAGGGTTTTAGTTAATTAAGTCTCGTCATACATGGTTGGCATACATTGGTATGCATCCTATATCTATCACATAAAAATAAGCATACAAATATGGTATAGTTATGGACTTCACTACATTGATTTCCCCGAGCCAAGAGGGAAATCAAAAGGTCACACCTAGGTAGTATGCATGATTCAAACAATAAAATAATTACATTATCTTCAAGCTTGTTGGATCTCCATCCGGCCCATCTTGCTCCTTGATATTGGTCTCTATCTCTATTTCTAATTCTAATCTAAGTAATCTAATTACATATTACAATTTGAAATGAAATACAAACCAAAAACAAGTGGCCGGGACATGAAAGTCCTCATTGGGCCAAAACATGCATTATGCTCAATCACATTGGGCTTTGTCCATAACTAACCATCATGCCAATCATACACCCTTATATGCCTCTCTAATGCATAAAGAAATAGATTACTAACTTTGTTTCAACCTTTGAAACTATATTTTGAGTTATTTTAATGATGTGATCAAATTAGAAAACTTTTTCCATTTTGGAAACTTTCATTCTAGGAAACCTTTTTGCATGCATGTGTTCTTGTCTTAATAATCAATCCAATTGATTATTAATTAATTATAAATTGATTATTTAATTAATTAATGATATTAAATAATTAAAAGAATCAATTTTGGGCTTAAAACAAATGTAGGCCGAAACCCACAGAAGAAAAACCCTAACTGTGTTCACACACAAACTAGTTTTGTGTCTTTTGGACCATTTGGGCCTTTTGGAATGAGCCAAGCCCACTCCAGCCCTTAAAACCCATTAATAAACTTAATTAATTTTTATAATGTTTAATTTAAATCAGCTCCGTGGGCCCACCAAGTCATTCACTAATTTAAACCAAGTCCATAAACATAATTAAGCCCATTAAATGGTTTTAATAAATTAAAATTAATCAAATTAATTTAAGGCCCATTTTAATTAATCCAATTTATTAAAAACACTTTAATATATCATATATATCAGATTTAGAAGATCAAAAGTCGTTCTAACCAAGAACACATCAAGAACACACGAAGAACACCAATTTATCGAACTTTTCAACTAAACTAGTTTTCATGCAAAACTTGTTCGATTTTAATTTCGTTCGATCCTACAGCTTAATATCCCATATTAAACACATAAAATATCATCTAAATGATGTTTTAATGGATCCATAAGAAATTAAATTAGAACAGCCCCTTAAATCACCTAGGATTTCACGCCAAACCCTAATTAGTTTCACGCCAAACCCTAATCACAATCCCTCAAAAATTTCGTTTTTGTTTCCACCAAATTTATTTGATCACACATACAACCAGAAATTAATATTTCTCATTCATGAACAATCAAATCTAATATTTTAAAGTTCATGAAATAAATAACTCAAAACAAAACAAAACAAAACTTATTCCGTAGAAAAATATAGAATTGTATATCCATGGCAAAATTGTGGCTCTGATACCATGTTGGATTTTAACGGTTACATGCATCACATACATGAGCGGAATTTTAAAATTTTTTAACCATTAGATCTGATATTGCCATGAATACACAATATAACTATATGAGAATAAGAAAAATCACCTTTGATTTTTGTTGAACAGCTGATTTTACTTCGCACCGGGTTGTCGCAAACCACAGTGTCCAAAATCGAACACCTCCAATGAGTAATCCACACTAGAGAGGGATAAATAGAACCAACAAATTGGTTTTTAACTAGGGCTGGCCAAAATTCCCAAGAGCTAGCTTAGGAGTTGGCACAAAAGAGAGAGAGAGATTAAGAGAAAAGACTTTCTTTTTGTTTTAATCACTTAACCCTAATTCTCATTAGTTGGTCTTTTTATAGTTAGGTTAAAATTCCAACTCCTTAATGAGATTGGGCTCTTTAAAATTGCTGGAGAATTATTAATTGGGCTTCTGGAATTAATTATAATCATTTGGGCTTAATTAAATTCAATTTAAACCTTTTCATAAAAGTCTATGCACAAAACCCACAAACTAGGCCCTTTGTGCAACTAATTGGATTTAAATATCCAAATGGATTCCAAATCCAACCAAATTAAATATGTGGGTTCCATAACACTTATGTAACATATATAAATTAATTTGGTCCATTAAATAGGCCATTAAGGCCTTCTGTTCTAAGGTAGGCGTGTGGCCCTTACAGAAGGGCTTTCGCCAACTGCTTCATTTCTCCGGCCCTCAATAATTGCTCCAATGGACTTATTAGTTATTATACCAGTCCTATAACACTTATAGTAGTCCTAAAACACTTATAAGACATTAATAATTAATCATAAAATACATTATTTCAATTAAGTCCAATTTTGCAGAATATTTCTCAAAAGTTCCGCGGACAATTTTATTTGATCATAATTAATTAAACTCTTTAATTAATTATTATCATATTCTCTTCTCTAACTTTATAATAATATAAAATATTATTATCCTTGTCATTTTACCATTTTACCCTTTTCTCTATATTTGTGTGACCTATTGGGTTCCTGTCCATGTTGGCAGTATAATAAGTAATTGTGAGTTCAATTCAAAACTCACATGATTTAAACTCCTTTAAATCATCTTATCAATCCCTATTGATACTTTTGATACATCATTATACAAGTCATGATTGGCTTCTAGCTAGGCATCATGACTACCCAAATGTCAGGAAAGTCATGTGGTTTGACTGTACCCTTCCATAGAAATAGTTACCGTGCAATTACTCCTTTCACCACTCTTATCTCAATTAGATTCTAAGTATGGATTTCTGTCAACTCATATAAATCTAATTATGTATGTTCTATTAATTTAACCATTGTTCCTAAAATGCCCTTCATGGATCTCCATCCATCTCGGCATATTACTCTGGCCAAAGATTCTCTGAACAAGGCAATTATAGAATCATGCGAGATAACTTCCCTTGTTAAATATGGGATGGTGAATCCTTTGTCAATCACTCAACTATCTTCAAGTAGGTCATGATATACCCAATCTCCTAACTATGTTCACTCCCAGTTGGAAGTAATCAGTTATGGAGTCAAAGTATACCACTTGCTACTTAAGATAACTTTGGTGATCTCAAGTCTAAGGATACTTGTACAACAGCTATGAAGAGATTCCTCACTGACATAGATTTAATATCCATGTGAGGATTCTCTATGCAGGTCTCCAATGAACTTGTTCTTCTAATGAGCATCCACATGTTAGCTTTTATTATCTTCCATAATCACAGTTATGAGAACCACTGCTTGAACCATTCAAGAAGCATAACATGTGCTAGTCTATCCGAATTAACAATGTCTTATCTTGTTAATTCTATGACTAGGGATATTTAGATATTAACACATTTGCATGCAATAGACATCTCACATCATGAACACCTTCATGATTGCCTTTGCACTGTGTTTATAATATATAGGACTTCATTTATTAATTTAAGATTTACAAACTCATGTATTCAAACATAGCATTAATAAATGAATGATGCCTTTTATTAAGAATATAAATTTCATACATATGAAAAATATCCCTATTACATGGGCTCTAGGGCATACTCTCTAACAAAAACTTCCTACACAATGAGAGTATTTTACCAATACACAAGTGGGAAAATACTTTTTCTAGCATCTTTTTCCTTTTCCTCCATTTTTTTTGGTGAATTCTTCCAAAATTTACCTTTTATTGTAATAATTCAAATTGAATAATGGTGTTCTATGGATTATCTAAGGTAACACCTAGGAGAGAACTATTCATGGATCCAATGGACCTGCCCAGCCACAAAAGGCCAGGTTCAGCATGGGGGTGGCCCTGGTTTGATGAAAACCTGCCTCTAAGCAATCAAGGCTTCAGATTTAGCTATCTTTGATTTCCAATGTTTTTGTGTTCCCGCAAGTTACTACTTAGGTTCAAGCATTGATCGTCTTTGGTCATACCATATGTTCCATTCTCCAGTAGATGCAGTCTAATCCACATTATGAAGAATTCTATCGTGGAGCTAAAAACTTGGCAGGAGAATGTTATTTCTAGAATAATGTCATCTACCCATTTCTTTTATGGGTTGTCAAGCTTTATGGCTCATGGATTTCCTGAAGTCAAATACAAAAATAAGGTTTTGATATCTTGGAATCATTAGAGGTTACTGATACGTCCTAATCTGTAGGACTTAGTCATGAAGTTTGTGATTTTATCTTTAGCTGAAAACAAGTGACTAGTTAATTTTAGGTAGAAAATGCTCATCTACGTTGTAGTTATTCCGCATTTTCCAGTTTTGCTGGATTTTCCTTTTTATTTTTTTGAAAAAGTCACTATACTTTTAATTTCTTGTGCAGAAACAGAACCAAGGAACCTACCACTATTATCTGTTGATGATCGGCTCAAGATTGCAGTTGGTGTTGCTCAATGTCTGAAATACCTACACAACTAGAGAGTCATACCCCATGGCAACCTGAAATCCACTAACATTTTACTAGAAACTGCAAACATGAACCCACTACTCACTGATTACAGCCTCCATCGAGTGTTGACATCAGCTGGAACAGCAAAACAAATTTTGAATGCATGTGGTCTTGGGTATCAGCCACCAGAATTTGCTAGCTCAAGTAAACCTTGCCCTTCATTAAAGAGTGATGTCTATGCATTTGGTGTTATATTGTTGGAGCTCCTAACAGGAAAAAGTTCTGGAGAGATTGTTTCTGCAGATGCAAGGGTAGTTGGTCTAACCGAATGGGTAAGACTATTAGCTGAAGAAAACTGGTCCATTAAGTGCTTTGATAAGTGTATTGTAGAAGAGACAAATGTGGAAGCATTCAGCGTTCTTGGACAAATGCTACAAATGGCTCAAAGATGTGTGTTACCAGCGTCCGAGAGGCCTGACATGAAAACAGTTTTTGAAGATCCTGCAACAATACTGTCATGAATGAAGCCTCTTGAGGCCCGACATGACCCTCTATCCCTAACCCAATTTGTTTTTCTCTTTTTATTATTTTTGAAGGGTTATTGGTCCTAATTGTCTTTTCTATCCGTATTAGTGTTTGCTAAGTTGGATTTCATGTTGTGCATAATGCTATTGGATGAGTATTTGTTTTGTAAAGGAAAATAAGATGTTTTTAGATTGGTGGGTTAAATTCATTCTTTTTAACCCATAATGTAATGTATAATCTCAATTGATGTTATTCAGAAAATTCATTCATTTGCCATCTCTCACTGTTTAAGGTTTATATTATGCATTTTCAGTTTTTTATTAATACATAAGCCTCCTGTGAAACCTGGAAATTTCCTTTTTTCAATAAGTGGAATGGTTGGTGGGCGGCACTCTTACAATCCAAGCCCACTTACATAAATTGATCAAAATTCAAAATAATAAATCGAGGGGTTTTTGCAAAAATATACACAAAAAAAAAAATAATAACCAAAAAAAATTTTCTAATTTTTTCATTAATACAACATTTTAAATTTTCAATATCAATTATACAACTTTTATTTTTGAAAAATACAACTTTTTGCATTCTTATTAATTTTTCTATTTTTACTTTCTCACTTTCCTAATTTTTTACCTTCCTGATTCAATACCGCCGCCTACTTTCACTCTTCTCTCTCCCGATAACTGCCACTTCCAGCCTCACTAATCACCAGCTACTCTACATCTCCATTGATTACCAATTTCTAATCATCGTTCAGGAGAAAAATGATTATCTCTTGAAAATCAAAATATGAATCTCATGAGGTTAGTTCTGATATCCTCTTTTTCTTCAATTAATATTTATACTTTATTTTTATTTTTATTTTTATTTTTATTTTTATTTTTATTTTTATTTTTATTTTTATTTTTATTTTTATTTTTATTTTTATTTTTATTTTTATTTTTAAACATTTTTCAGAAGATCGAATCTCTCAATTCTCTGTCAAAATTTGTGTTAGAATTTGTAAATTTCCCCAATCTCTTATAGCACAACTTTGTATATTTTATCGTTTGCTTTATTTGATCTTTATTGCATCTAGTTGCAACAATTGAATAGTTTATTGTTGACAGCTAGCCATTGATTGCTAGGTATTTTGTATGGAGAAGAACTTATTTTGTATCTTTGTTTTTTTCCACTTTGTTGATTAGTTTCTTTATTAATTAGTAAGGTTATGTATTGAAGCTTGTGTTTCTGCATTTGATTCTCTGTATTTCTCTACGTGTCATGTTGTTTTGTTTGGTCGGGTAGAAAGTAGATTAAAAAGTTAAATAATATTATTGTTTGCCTTTTATTTTGTTTTTGTGTTTATTCAAGTTTCTAATTGATATCGTTTCCCTAAGGAGAGAGAATTTAGTGGTTTGGCAAATTTTAAGGTAATAACTCTCTCTTTTTTTTTCTTTCTTTCATTTGACTCAAGAGATAAGCAATTAGACATTAAATTAAGGAGATAGATGATTGTTTATATCTGTAAATTTATTCTATATTGAAGGACAACCAAGTAAGGGAAAAGAGAAGGAAGAAGAAGGAGCTCAAAGAAAGGGTGTGGTGTTTACTAAAAAGGTTTGGAAGTTTTATTCTCTTTACTATATGTTTAATTTTGTTCGAATTGGTGTATGCGCTATAATTGTTTTATAACTGATGTTATAACTAATTAATAATGCTACTATTGCATGAGAATGGTGATTGTGCATGGAAAAGTGACTTAGTGAAAATTTGTCTTGAGGTTCATCTAAACCAGTTTTAATGTATAGACAATATACTACTCTTTAGATATATAAATGAAGTGATTCCAATTGGAGATAAAAGATAAGACACAGTTCTACAACTTTGTAGAAGAAATCGAGACCTAATTTTGTCTCTAAAGCCTTCATAATGTAACTTGAAGTTGAGTGATGTTTGTTGCCCCGTTATTAGGAGCAGTCTACATTATTTTATTAATATCTTGAGATTTATAAACTCAAATGGAATGATTTTTAATGTTTTGAAAACTAGAAACACATAGGAACAAATGTTTAAAAGAAAGTTTTTTTCAAAAAATAACGTTTGATAAGTCAAAATTAGTAAACAATTTGAATTTAGAAATTTGTCTATAGAATTCGTGGGGCAGAATGGTGCACGCGACAGAGACCATTTTGTCTCAGCTATGTGCACCCTTCTATATCAATTAGGACCATGGTATATGGCCAAGACCAATTTGTCTTAACCGTGTGTCTCCTCTGTTACAACTTATACTTGATTTTTAGGTCCATATGATTATTAAAACTTACCCAAACTTTCTCAAACACGTTTAGAATATTTTTAAACATAAAATGAAGGATAATATGTGGCATGAAATGTATGTAGAGCACAAGGAATTGTTGAAATAAAGTTATAGGCTAAACCTAACATAATAAGAACACAAGCACATGAATTTGAACAAGTAATGAATGAAAATGAACATGATTAATAATTATGCATAGAATTACATGCTACAGGATAAATGATAATCATGTGGAAGCATATCTTAAATGTAATTAAGTATGAATTATATAATAATATTGTTACATGCACTATCATATGTAATCACACTATGATCCTGATTGCATCCAAAGTGATATTATTGAGCGATTAAAGACTTTATTATAAGCCTGAATTTCACATAATAGTAGATAGATAAGTATGCATATAAGAAATAGTGATTGTAGTTGCTAGTATGGGCATTGAATGGTATTTAGAGTTGGTACCTTTTGGTATCTAATGACCCAAGACTTATGTCTCTAGTATTTTATATTGCTCACCAGTATCCGGTGTTTGTCCTGTTATCCACCATGAATGGGAATTCAAGCTATGAAATAATAATAATAATATAATGAGTGAATGATAGTGAATGAACAATTGTGTGAAAGTATTAGTGCCTCAGTGTAATGTTAGTGTTTCTTTTAACATTGTTAGTGTAACTAATTGTGATAATGACATTGAAATGTTACTAGATGAATGGAGTTATTACCATGAGTGTGTGCGTGCATTATAGTATAACAAAGTGTGTTATTCATCAAAAGTTATTATACAATAATAAATGGCATGTTGTGGTATTTGGGTCAGACTTTGTCAATAAGTCTATCTCTTTACTATACTCCCTACTAAGCCATTACTCAGCGCAGGTGTTCTTCCCATATAGGTACATAAGAGTAGAGTAAAAGTTTCAGCTTCATTTTCAACATCTGTAGGCCATAAGGAATAGAGCTTGAAGACAAATCCTTGGTTGATGGTTAATTTTTGTAATGTATAATGTAAAGATTATGTAATTCATGTAAAGTACAAATGATTGTAAATATATGTTAACTATTTTAAGCTCATATATGTACTTATTTGTGTAGTGAAGTGAAAAGTGTATGCAACTGAGTAAGAAAATTTTGAATATGAAACATCATGACTTAAAGGACATAAGGAACTCATGATTAGTATATGGTTTAAAAGTATGAATTCATTAAAACTCATGATGATCTTATATTCCTTCTAGGGGGGTATAAGGGTGTCTCAATTATATTATGCAATGATAATATAAAATTAATATAATATGATACAATGTTTCTTTGTATATTTATTATCATTGTAAATTTTATATATTTGTTGTATACTGTGTACTTGGTGTATATAGTGTGTGTACTTGATGTATATACTATGTACTTAGTATATATGCAATGTGTGTTCCTAATTTATGTAATGTGTGTACTTAGTGTATGCACTGTGTGTACTTGGTATATACACTATGTGTATTTAATTTATGCAGTGTGTGCATTTGGTATATACACTGTGTATACATTGTGTGTTCTTAGTGTATACAATGTGTGTACTCGGTGTATGCACTATGTATACTTGGTATATACAGTGTGTGTACTTGGTGTATATAGTACTTGGTGTATATAGTGTGTGTATTTAGTGTGTACACTAGGTGTACTTGGTATATACATTATGTGTACTTGGTGTATGCAGTGTGTGTAATTTGTGTGTACAGTGTGTGTGCTTGGTATATACAGTGTGTGTATTTGGTGTATACACTTGTGTACTTAGTATATACACTACGTGTACTTAGTATATACAGTGTGTTTACTTAATGTATGTTGTGTGTGTACTTTTTATTTATTGTGATTGTTTTTGTATACTATTTGGTCTATTATTATTGTTTTAAAAATTATATTTTTCTTCAGTTTGGAGAGTTTGTTGTGAAAAAAGATTATTTTCCATAGTATGCAATTTAACTTATGCATAAATTCTTCTATTGTTTCTCTCATAAAGAACAAGCTGACTATAGAACAATTTGAAAAATTTAGAAAAACATGTTTTGGGTACTTTTTAGATATGCCCGAAATAATTCTTCATGGTCAACTATTTTGTTCGTTATTTCTTAGAGAAGTACATACTAACAATGATAAAGAGTTTTGTTTGAGGCATGATGGAGTGGACTTGTTATTTGGTTTAGAAGAATTTGCCCTTATGGATGGTTTGAAGTGCAAAAGAAAGATGTGGAAAAATATGACATCTCGAAGTACTACATTGGTTGATAAATATTTTGATAGTTGTACAAAACTATCCAAATAGTCAATATTCAATTGTTTTATGAACGTGAATTTTGAGAATGATGAAGGTACCATGAAGTTAACAGTGTTATTTTTTATATACTATTTTCTATTCGCTCATAACAATCATAAAAGTGTTCCTAAGGAGGATATTAATTTTATTGATTGTGGAGACTTTGAAGATTATCCATGGGTAAAGCAAATTTGTTGTTTCAGTTTCAGCTTTTATGATTCCAAGATCATCTGAGCTTGTTTGGGAGCTTTCCCTTATTATAAAAACAATAAATAGCTTCATTATATTTTAGCTATAACACAAAATGCATAATCAAACAAAAAATATATCAACACAAGTATTTATGTCCTTTTATAAAATGAATACATGATATACAATATACAACACCAAAATAGTAGCAACAAACTTAATATATCATGTGTGTGTACTTGATGTATACTGTGCATGTACTTATGTATGTAGTGTATACTGTAAAGTACCTATTTTTCACTTCATCTCTATAATGCACATTGGATATGATTTGAAACATGGCTTTTTGGTTTTCAAGTCCAAATAAAAAAGCTGTGTGATATCATCCTTTATTCTAAGTTGGGGATACCCATCTCCAGTAGCATATTTGATGTCCAACATCCTATTTATATTATCGCCATTCAACTAATTATTTATAATATCCAACATATTATCATAGCTACAACCTTATGAAATTAGTATTCCATCAACTTGAACATCCTGATATTCATTTTTTTCACTCCATTTTCCATTATATTGCAACAGAATTGAAATGTCTCCCATCATTGTAAATATCCTACAAAATACAGATACAACTACATTCAAATTCTTATAAAATATTGCTTTTATAAGCACAACAATAAAATGTATAAACATTGTATAGGTGCACAATTTGAGGATCAATTCCTATCATTTTTTAATTACAACTCTAATGACAGCTGCACATACACATTCTATATGTTGCAGCATATTGAAAAAATAAAAAAACTAAAATGAACGCAAGGAGAAAAAAAATTAAATTAATCAGATATTTCATGAATGAAGGTCAAAAGATGAATTTAAGGGTAAAAAAACAGAGAGATATTAACTTTCCTAAAGTTAAGATAAACTGATGAAAAATAACAACTTGGTAGCATAATCATTTAATATCTATTTTTCTATTTTCCAAAGGATGGACTATTATCATGTGAACAATAATCTTCTTAAATAGTTTGCATGCGACCAATATTTGAGAATAGAAGAGGTAAGACATGGAGATTTTTGCTCTACCTCAGTCACTGTTAAATAAACCTATTGGTAACTTTGCTTGTAAACCATATGGTGCTTGAAATTGTTTTACCACAACAGATTGAACAAAACACTATACATTTTGAATCATGAAATTAGACTCATCTGATAAATATAATTTAATTAATATATGGATAACATATTTCTATAATCCTGAACCCTATGTTGTGATCCATGATGCCATGTAAAATGTCTACCTTTTAGTGTGTATTTTCTTTTATTTAAGTAGCTAAGTATGTAATATTATGTGTATTTTATGTATTTATGTTTAGTTTATGTGTTTATTTGTGTTTTTAGGTCAAAGTTGGTGTAAATGTGAAGTGAAGTTATGAAATGGTGAAGGTTTTAGATGAAGCTCAATAGTTGTGAAGAAGCTCACGAGTTGAACTGGAGTGCACGAGTAGTGAAGAGTCTCACGAGTGTCACAGAGATGACATGTTCATGAGTCATGAAGGAATTCAAGACTCGACAAGCAAAGTTGTAGGCATTCACGACTCGACAGGCAGTTCACGACTCGGCGGGAAGATCACGAGAGAAAAAGACCTGATAGAGTTCATGACTCGTGAAGATATTCATGAGTCAAACAAGGCACTTGTTTTCAAGCGATGCCACTTTTTTGCAACCGATTTCTCAGCCAACCATCAAGACTTTTCAGGGCAGCTTTTCATGATTTACAATCATTTTGAAGGAACATGTTTGTAGAGTTAATCTCTATAAATATAGGAGTGAAGATATGAAAAAGGGATCGAAGGAAATTCATTAGTTTACTTAGAATATTTTTAGTTATTTTTGGACAACTCTCTCTACTTAGTTTTTAGATGATGACAAAAGAGCAAAGTCAAAGACATAAGAGATTTAATTAGAAGGAAGCAATAAGAGGAACTTAGATTGTAATTAGAAGGAGAACAAAGTGCTAAGTTGGAGGAAAGTCATAATATTCCAATTATGGTGGGAGAAGAAAGGAGAATGCTTGGTGATTTTCCCATGCCCAATATTTCGAAAAGTTTTGGAGGAATAGTGGCACCGACTATCTCTAACAACAATTTTGAGATCAAACCGGCAGTCATACAAATGATGCAAAATAATCAATTTTGAGGTTTGCAAGGGGAAGACCCTTATGCTCGTATCCTTGCTTTTCTTAATGTTTGTGCTACATTTAAAATTAATGGAGTGAGTAATGATGCCATTAGACTTAGGCTATTTCCATTTTCTTTAAAAGAAAAAGCACAAATTTGGCTTGCTAGTATACCTAGTGAAACAATCACTACTTGGGATCAATTTAAACAAGCTTTTCTTCATAAGTATTTTTCACCACATAAAACAGCAAAATTTAGAAATCAAATATCTACTTTTAAAAAATTGCCTAATGAAACTATTTATACATCTTGGAAAAGATTTAAGGAACTCCAAAGGCAATGTCCTCACCGTGGGTTGCCGGATTAGATGATTCCTCAAATCTTTTACAATGGGCTAATAGAGGAAAATAGAAATATTGTGAATGTTGCATCAAGTGGAAAATGGTTGGAGAAAACTATCAAGGAAGCTGAAATTTTGTTGGAAGAATTAGCCTCACAAGGGTATATGGGAGAAGAACCTACTATGGCGAAGGCTAAGGGATTTTTGGAATTGGATTCCATTAATCTCTTGATGGCTAAAGTTGAAGCCTTGACTAAGATGGTAAGTAATTCTCATTCTAATATTGAAAATGTGAGTCAAGTATGTGAAAAATGTGGTGGACCTCATATGTATGCTAATTGTAGTGAGGGATCTAGTGAGGATGTAAGTTTTGTTCAAGAAAATTATAATCAAAGTATAATCCTCAATGGAGGAACCATCCCGATTTTTTTTGGTCTAACCCAAATGCCCAATTGAACCATCCAAATAGTAACCTTATGACCAAATTACCTAACCCTTGCTTTTCCAAATAAACTACCTTTTAACCCCTAACAACCTAAATCCCATCTTGAGAGTTTGATGGAGCAATTTGTTAACCATCAAATGACCACTAACAAGCAAAATGAGGAACAATTTAAGCAAATAAATACCAAAATTGACCAACTTGTTACCAACAATAAAATTCTTGAAACACAATTGGCTCAACAAGCCACTTCTACTGTTAAACCATTAGGCAAACTCCCAAGTCAATCTACATTTTTTCCTCATGAATCGGTTCAATCCATTATATTAAGGAGTGAAAAAAAGATTGAGAGTAATATTAGAGGTAATGAGGATCTTATTATGAATGATGAGCATGTTTTAGATGCAAGTAAAAATATGATGGAATATGTCATGGTATGCATATAAAGATCACACGGTGGAAAAACAATAAAATTTGATCATACATGCCATACAATTCCATGACAAGAATCAAAATATGCAATTTTAGGGTTTTAAAACATACAACTTTAGATGCCTTTAAAACTTGATTTTGATGATGACCAGCAACCAAGGAGGATATCTTACCCTTAAACCTTCACCACCAATGCCAAGGAACAGCCTTTTACGCCACTCCTCTCTATGTTCACACACACAATTGCACCGACGGCTTAAAATCGAGATTGCTAGCTCTCTTTTAAGGTATTATGTAATGGCTATGGTTTGAAGCTACAAAATTTGATTTTGTATTTCTCTTAGGTTTCTATTACTACACAAGAACACAAGAGAATGAGGAACAATCATTTCTCTTTGTGAAAAATTGGGCCAAAAGAATTAAGTGAGAGAGAGATGTAATTCACGCCAAAACCAAAGCTAGGGTTTTTCACGCCAAAACCTAGTTGTCTCACTTAGGGTTTTATTTCTTTTCATATATATATCCTTATCTTTTGGCAAGTGTTTGATCTGAATTTTACCATCTCAAGATAATTAATTCAACTTCAATCACTTCCTAAAAATAAGTAATATATATTGATTTAAACTCATTTGAATTTAAAATTCAAATTTGAAATAAAACACAAGACATTTAATTAAATAAAATCACTTAATAAAAATAATGAACATGTGCCGAAATTCCTTGATTTTCATCTTGGAATTTCGGCCTCTCCATCTATTATTTAAATGATTTAATTTAATTTAAATTCTTTTAGGCTTTAATACTCAATTAACTTAATTAACACAAGATAATTAATTAATTGAAATTAAACCTTGTGGGTTGAATTTTTCTCTCTCATGGACCAAGGTCCAATAGCAATTTTAAAACCCATTACACACATTAATTTGACTATAATTAAAAGCCTAAATTAATGCCCAATACTTTACTTAAATATTTTAAGCCCAATGCTTTGTGTGCAATCCTATAAGTCCATTTAATATTGGCAATGAATTAATAAATTAATTCAAAGGCTATATATATTCTCTAGCAAGATATTATAGCATTCCAAATTAAATGAAAATTCATATGTCATTTAGTGACCTAATGCAATTTTGCATAGTCCCTTACCCATAAATATCAGAATTAATATAAGGCATGGAACTAGTCATCCTTATATATATTAATTCCTTTCTTGATATTCCAGTGACATTAAACTCTCAGATAAATAATGATTACTCATTATTTCATCTCGATATGGCCATACACTTCTCAGTTCACTGATCAAGTGGCCGATGATATTTTTCTCTCTTATAGAGAAGGGTAATCCCTTTACTTCTCTCATGCTCTCTAACATGAACCAATGCATACCCAAGCATACCCGTACTTGTCACTCTGTTATGAGCACGTTAGGTGTATGTCAAAGCATACAGTAATTCATAAAGAGTTTCATAGAGATTTTAGGTCTAAGAACTCCGATACAAAACTTGCATATGAGAAACACTTATGACTTGTACCATGTAGTGTTCTCATGAGTGGATCCAATCCAGATACCATGTTCTTTAACATGTATCTATGATCTCTGATTGACACTCTTGTCCTTATGATCTGTAAGACAGAACTCAACTTATCAGAGAGAGCATACCAGTCTTAATTCATTGTTATTGCCATAACAATGACTGACTAGGGATATTTAGAATGAAGTCTCATTTGTTTCAAGGTCTTACAACCATGTTCCTCACACATGATATCTTAAATTAAAACAACATTCTTGGATAGTTCTATCTATTGATATGCACAAGAATACAATAGATAAAACAAATGCCTCATTTATTAACCAAAGTGTTTTATTACAATGTATTGGGCCTAGGGCTTACACTAACAATCTCCCATTAGCACTAGTCCCAAGACCGAATGCTCTCAAATGAGCTTCATGCAGATTTGGACGCAACTGTTTCATCAAAGGATCTGTTACATTATCTTCACTTGCTATCTTGCTAACCTTGACGTCCCCACAATCAATGATTTCTCTAATCAGGTGGTACCTCCTGAGTATATGTTTGGATTTCTGGTGTGACCGGGGCTCCTTGGCCTGTGCGATGGCCCTGTTGTTGTCACATAAAATTTTTAATGGATCTAGGATGCTTAGGACCACTCTTAATCCAGAAATGAAATTTTTAATCCAAACGACCTCTTTTGCAGCCTCACTCGCTCCAATATACTCAGATTCTATAGTTGAGTTGGCAACGGTCTCTTGCTTCGAGCTTCTCTAGCTGACAGCACCACCATTCAAAACAAAAACAAACCCAGATTGCGATCTAGAATCCTGAGTGCTGGTCTGAAAAGCAGCATCGGCATAACCTTGTATAACGAGATCTTCTTGACCACCATACACCAAGAAGTGATTCTTAGTCCTTCGCAGGTACTTTAGAATCCCTTTTACAGCAGACCAGTGCTTCTCACCAGGGTCTTGCTGAAACCTACTGGTTAGACTCAGTGCATGAGCAACATCCAACCTAGTACATAACGTAGAGTACATGATAGATCCAATAGCAGATACATATGGGATTCTACTCATGTTGTCCCTTTCCTCTTTGATTTTAGGGCACCGTTCTTTAGTCAAAGGAACTCCCAAAGCCAAAAGTATGTACCCCTTCTTTGTGTCTTCCATACTAAAACGCTTTAGTACTTTGTCTATGTACTTTTCTTGACTTAGTCCCAAAAGCCGATTCGATCTATCTATATAGATTCGAATACCAAGTATTGTCTTGGCTTCACCTAAGTCTTTCATTGAGAAACATTTTCCCAACCATTACTTAACCTTTTGCAATGTTGGAATGTCATTCCCAATAAGAAGGATGTCGTCCACATATAGGACCAGAAATACTAATATGCTCCCACTAACCTTCTTGCACACACAAAGCTCATCTTCGTTCTTGATGAAGTCAAATTCTTTGACTGCCCCATCAAAATGAAGATTCCAACTTCGAGATGCTTGCTTTAATCCATAAATGGATTTTTGAAGCTTGCAAAACTTCTTAGGATGCTTGGGATTGACAAAACCCTCAGGCCATGTCATATACACATCCTCAAGTAAATTTCCATTGAGGAAAGCAGTTTTGACATCCATTTGCCATATCTCATAATCATGATATGCAGCTATGGCAAGCAAGATCCTAATGGAATTGAGCATGACTACAAGTGAAAAGGTCTCGTCATAGTCTACACCATGAGTTTGTCGAAAACCTTTTGCTACTAGTCTACCTTTGTAAGTTATATCAGCTTTGAGTTTGCATAGCCACTTGCATTCAATTACCTTTGCACCTTCCGGTGGATCAACCAAGGTCCAAACCTGGTTATCGTACATTGATTGCATCTTGAATTTCATGGCTTCAAGCCAATTTTTCGAGTCTGGGATTTCAATAGCTTCTTGGTAGGTAGTAGGATCCTCACGATCTACTAACTCAATAGTGTCACTGTCAGTGATTAGAAATCCATATCTCTCAATCTCCTTACGTACCCTACCGGACCTTCTAGGTACTTGTGTAATGGGTTCTTGTTCCACAACTGGTTGTGAACTTGATCCCACTTCTAACTCATCCTCTATAGGAGCTTGTGGCACTTGAATTTCTCCAAGTTCTACTTTACTCCCACTGTCTTTCTTGAGAAGGAACTCCTTTTCCAAGAAAACAGCCTTACGAGCAACAAATACTTTGTTCTCAGCTTGTGAGTAAAAGTAGTATCCCTTTGTTTCTTTGGGATAACCCACAAACAAGTAGACAGTGGATTTGGACTCTAGTTTGTCAGATGTTAATTTCTTAACATGTTCTCCACAACCCCAAATCCTGAGAAATGACATATTGGGTTCTTTCCCAGTCCATACCTCATATGGTGTCTTCTCAACTACTTTAGTTGGAGTACAGTTTAGTAGAAATGCAGCGGTTTCTAATGCATAACCCCAAAAAGAGATAGGAAGATTAGCTTGACTCATCATAGATCGAACCATGTTCAACAGAGTTTGATTTCTCCTTTCGGACACTTCATTCCATTGTGGTGTTCTGAGAGGAGTGAGCTATGAAATAATACCACACTCCTTTAGATGACTGTCAAACTCTTGGCTTAAGTATTCGCCACCTCGATCTGATCGAATGGCTTTTATACTTTTGCCAAGTTGTTTTTCTACTTCGTTCTTAAACTCTTTGAATTTCTCAAAAGTTTCAGATTTGTACTTCATTAGATAGACATAGCCATATCTACTGAAGTCATCTGTGAATGTCACAAAGTAGCTAAAACCACCTCTAGCTTGTGTACTTAATGGTCCACATACATCGGTATGTATTAGTTCCAATAAACCATTATTCCTTTCACCTTTCTTGTAAAAAGGACTCTTTGTCATTTTTACATGCAAACATGGCTCGCATGTATCATAAGACTCTAAGTCGAATGACCTAAGCACTCTAGTTTTGTGGAGTCTTGAAATGCATTTTTCGTTTGCATGTCCTAAACGACAATGCCAGAAGTAAGTAGGGTTCAATTCGTTTGATTTAACCCTCTTTGTATTAATGTTGTATATGGACTCTTTGTTTTGTAAATCAAGGATATAAAGGCCATTTTGCAACATGGCATTGCCATAAGAAATGCCTTGGCGACGAATATGAGCATTGCCATTTTTAATAACAAAATCAAATTCATCCAAATCCAAACATGAAACTGAAATAATGTTTTTGCTCATAACAGGCACATAATAATAATTTTGCAAAACTAAACAAAGTTCGGAAGGTAAAGTAAGTTGATAGTCGCCTATCTCCATGGCAACAACTCGTGCTCCATTCCCCACATGGTGGTCCACTTCATTCTTCCCAAGTAACCGTCTATTTCTTATCCCTTGCACATTTGAACAAATGTGAAAACCATAACCGGTATCCAATACCCAAGTGGTAGAAATAGAAAGGTTAATCTCAACAACAAAAATACCAGAACTGGACGCTTTGGCTCCATTCTTATTTTGTTCTTCCTTGAAGAGAGCGTAATTCTTCCTCCAATGCCCTATCTTGTTGCAATGGAAGCAAGTGCTCTCACTCTCTTTGAGCTTCTGTGCCTTGGGCTTGGATTGGGCCAGAGGTGCACTCCCACTTGACTTGAACCGAGCCAGGTCATTCTTGGGTTTTGTCTTTCCCTTTCCTTTTCCCTTAGTGGGTCCTTTTTTAATGCCCCTTTGAACCATCAATACGGGATTGGTCTTTTGAATGTTCTCTTCAACATTCTTAAGCATCCCATGAAGCTCAGTGACTGACTTGTTCATTGCATGCATGTTATAATTCATCACAAATGGATCATAATCATCAGTCAATGATCCTAAGATCAAGTCAGTGGCCAATTCCTTTGGCACTTGTACCTCAAGCTTCTCAAGATACCCTTTCATCTTGAGTACATGGATACTAATAGGAGTACCCACAGCCATCTTACAAGAAATCAAGGCCTTTGTTTTCACGAACCTCTCATGACGAGCTTGCTCTTGGAACATCTCCTTGAGGTGCACCATGATCGCATAAGCCTCTTGGTCCATAAATTGCTTTTGCAAGTCAGGCACCATAGTGGCCAGCATCAGATGGGTCACATCATTGGAGTTGCTATTCTTGGTCTCAAAAGTTTCCTTTTGAACCGTAGAGTCATTCCTAGCAGGTTCTTCATGCAAGGGTACATCCAAAACATACGACTTTTTATCTTGCTTAAGAACTATTCTTAAGTTTCGAGACCAGTCTATGAATATGGTGCCATTCAATTTGTCCTTTTCAAGGACCGATCACAATGAGAAATTGTTGTTTGAAGATGCCATTTTCAATCTACAATAAAATTTAGCAAGATTAAATGAGGTCTTATTTATAATCCCATAAACCGAATTAATATCCCTTTAAATAATTCACGTTAGTGATTTAATGTGGGCCAAGATCCACTTTTTACAAAAACTTATTAGTCAAGCTGAGCTTGTACACCTAACAAGTTAAGTTACTTAGGTAGGAAAACTCCAATCATGTCTCGTACATGACTCTTGGATCAAATGGGCTAACATCTTAAGATGTTATAGCACAAACCCATTTATTAGTTGCCTAGGTCCGGGCATCCCTTTCCATGTTAAGTCCAACCTACATTCACAACCCATGCCTCACAAAGATAATTGGGTGCATCTAGGACTCCTAGTCTACGTGACCAATGATCGATGCCTTGACATGTTTCGAATCATGAAGGCAACTTTGTGACTTACTATTTTTAGGGATTCATATTATTACGGCTTACATGGCATATGCTTTGTCATCCATACATAGCATGCATATATATATAATTGCATAAAGTAAAGCATGACAAACATGGGCCCAAAAACCTACAACTAAGATTCTATACTATTACATAAGAATATTCGAGTTTGGCTTCTCCACTCCAGTGGGCTTCGTCTTGATTTACAAAATCTTCAAGTAAATTCTATTCTAAGAAATAAATGAAACTTTTACAATAATACATAATGGCTCGCAGGCCATATTTAATTACAAAAACCCAGGGCCCATGAATGCACCATGCATATCCATTCATCACACCAAACAAGCAAATAAATATACATAACATTCATGGATCAAATAAAGTCCAATTTTAATTAATTTAGCCAAGCCCATTAATGGAAATTGTGTACTTGAACCATTAAGAGATGACCCCGTGATGGGCCTAGGCCGAAGCCCAATGGACTAAATCCTTTTATTGAATAAGTTCTCTTAAAAGCCCAAAACACAAACTAGTTAGATTTGTGCTATAAATCAACTCTAGTATAATTTCCAATTTTGCCATTTTTAATTTTATGTCATACAGCCCTTAAACATTAAAAATACATATAATATGTACCAACATGAATTAAAACACAAAATCATGAAGAACATATATATGATACACGGCATGCATATAAAAACAAACAAACAACAAAACTAGTTGTTTAATGCTTATGTGATGCCACAAAATGCACAAATACTTAAATCAATTTTATGAGTCATTTAATAATTAAAATAAGGTCATAAATATTGATTTAATATTCTGTACCAATCTGATCTAAATGTGTTTTTACCATTTTAATCAAAACAAAACAAACAATGTTGATTAAACATGTAAGAAACACAAACTAGTCATAGTTTTAAGTAATTTTAAAATTAATCAATTAAATTGTCGTTGACCAGAATTAAAACCAAATTTAAAATATATCCAGACCTGATATTTAATCTTTAAAAATCACTTACAAACATGGCAAAATCGTTTTTACATTTAATATTTAAAACTAGTTGTTAAACTAACAATTAACATGCCAAATAGCACCTAGTTTAAATATTAACATGTACCATCAGGTATTATTAATTAAATCCGACCATTAACAGCTCCTAAAACATCTTAGGACGGTATATTAACATGTCATATTAATTATAATACCTATCTAATCAATTAAAATCATTTTTACACCAAAACAATGCAAAAAACTCAAAACAGAAAATTTCAGCATTGCATGTTTTCAAAATAACGATTTTTAATTAATTTTTTCATGCATCTAAAGCACTAAAATAAGCATGATTAGGCTCTGATACCACTGATGGAATATGTCATGATATGCACATAAAGATCACGTAGCGAAAAAATAATAAAATTTGATCATACATGCCATACAATTCCATGACAAGAATCAAAACATGCAATTTTAGGGTATTAAACCTTACAACTTTAGATGCCTTTAAAACTTGATTTTGATGATGACCAGAAACCAAGGAGGATATCTTAGCCTTAAACCTTCACCACCAATGCCAAGGAACAGCCTTTTACGCCACTCCTCTCTATATTCACACACACAATTACACCAACAGCTTAAAATTGAGATTGCTAGCTCTCTTTTAAGGTATTGTGTAATGGCTATGGTTTGAGGCTACAAAATTTGATTTTGTACTTCTCTTAGGTTTCTATTACTACCCAAGAACACAAGAGAATGAGAAACAATCATTTCTCCTTGTGAAAAATTGGGCCAAAAGAATTAAGTGAGAGAGAGATGTAATTCACGCCAAAACCAAAGCTAGGGTTTTTCATGCCAAAACCTAGTTGTCTCACTTAGGGTTTTATTTCTTTCCATATATATATCCTTATCTTTTGGCAAGTGTTTGATCTGAATTTTACCATCTCAAGATAATTAATTCAACTTCAATCACTTCCTAAAAATAAGTAATATATATTGATTTAAACTCCTTTGAATTTAAAATACAAATTTGAAATAAAACACAAGACATTTAATTAAATAAAATCACTTAATATAAATAATGAACATGTGCCGAAATTCCTTGATTTTCATCTTGGAATTTCGGCCACTCCATCTATTATTTAAGTGATTTAATTTAATTTAAATTCTTTTAGACTTTAATACTCAATTAACTTAATTAATACAAGATAATTAATTAATTGAAATTAAACCTTGTGGGCTGAATTTTTCTCTCTCATGGACCAAGGTCCAATAGCAATTTTAAAACCCATTACACACATTAATTTGACTTTAATCAAAAGCCTAAATTAATGCCCAATACTTTACTTAAATATTTTAAGCCCAATGCTTTGTGTGCGATCCTATAGGTCCATTTAATGTTGGCAATGAATTAATAAATTAATTCAAAGGCTATATATATTCTCTAGCAAGATATTATAGCATTCCAAATTAAATGAAAATGCATATGGCATTTAGTGACCTAATGCAATTTTGCATAGTCCCTTACCCATAAATATCAGAATTAATATAAGACATGGAACTAGTCATCCTTATATATATTAATTCCTTTCTTGATATTCCAGTGACACTGAACTCTCAGATAAATAATGATTACTCATTATTTCATCTCGGTATAGCCATACACTTCTCAGTTCACTGATCAAGTGGCCGATGATATTTTTCTCTCTTATAGAGAGGGGTAATCCCTTCACTTCTCTTATGCTCTCTAACATGAATCAATGCATACCCAAACATACCTGTACTTGTCACTCTGTTACGAGCACGTTTGGTGTATGTCAAAGCACACATTAATTCATAAAGAGTTTCATAGAGATTTTAGGTCTAAGAACTCCAATACAAAACTTGCATATGAGAAACACTTATGACTTGTAACATGTAGTGTTCTCATGAGTGGATCGAATCCAGATACCATGTTCTTTAACATGTGTCTATGATCTCTGATTGACACTCTTGCCTTTATGATCCATAAGACAGAACTCAACTTATCAGAGAGAGCATACCAGTCTTAATTCATTGTTATTCCTATAACAATGACTGACTAGGGATATTTAGAATGAAGTCTCATTTGTTTCAAGGTCTTACAACCATGTGCCTCACACATGATAACTTAAACTGAAACAACATTCTTGGATAGTTCTATCTATTGATATGCACAGGAATACAATAGATAAAATAAATGCCTCATTTATTAACCAAAGTGTTTTATTACAATGTATTGGGGCTAGGGATTACACTAACAAAATGATGATGTGATGCAAAAGTCTAATGAATCTAAAGAAAAGATAACCTCATCTAGGGAAGATGACCCTAAAGTTAATTTGAATGTTTTGCCATTCCCTCAAAGACTTATTAGAAGGAATCTTGACAAGCAATTTGGAAAATTTTTGAATTATTTGAAGGAACTTATTATAACTATACCCTTTGTGGATGCGATTAAGGATATGCCTTCATGGGCAAAATTTTTAAAAGAAATTGTAAGTCACAAGGGTAAGCTTGAAGAACATGGTTATGTTTCTTTAGTAGAAAAGTCTAAGGCTATGTATTCCAAGTATCCACCTAAGCTAAAGGATCCGGGTTGTTTTACAGTTCCTTGTGTTATAGGTGGCCCACATTTTGATAAAGCTTTATGTGACATGAGTGCAAGTGTTAGTCTTATGCCTTATTCTATTTATAAAAAGTTTGATTTAGGTGAATTAAAGCTTACTAATATGTGCTTATCTATGGCAAACAAGTCTATTTCATACCCTCTAGGCATACTTGAAAATGTTCCTACCAAAGTGGGCAAATTTGTGATTTTTGCTGATTTTGTTATGCTAGAAATGGATGAAGATCCTGAAATTCCTATTTTGTTTGGTAGGCCTTTCTTAATTACTGTTGGGGCTATTTTTGATATGAAAAATGGGAAAATATCTCTTGAAGTTAATGGTGAAACAATTGAATTTAATGTGTTGGGATGGTTAAGACTTCACCATTAGAAGTGGTGAATAGAATTTATGCTTATGATGTTCTTGATGAGTGTATTGATAGTGTTGTTAATGATTGTGTTAGTCAAAACCCTATCGCACCTTATAGTTTAAATGAAATTTGTGATGAGGTTTTGCAAGTTGCCTCATATCCTTTCCAAGAAAGATTCTTAAAGTTTAAGTCTTTGAGAAAGGATGAGGATATGCCATCAAAGACATCCAAGGAGGAAGTTAAACTTGAACTCAAGCCATTACCAACAAGTTTAAGGTATGATTATTTAGATCCAAAATTTTAATTACCTTTTATTGTTAATTCTTCAATTGATAAGCATAATGTGAGTGCTTTACGTGATATTTTGCTTGCTCATAGAAATGCCATAGGATATTCTATAAGTGATTTAAAAGGAATTGCACCTAAGGTTTGTATGCATAGGATCTTATTAGAAGAGGATTCTAAACCTTCTATTGAAGGTCAAAGAAGGCTTAATCCAACTCTTAAGGAGGTAGTGAGAAAAGAAATAATTAAATTGCTTGATAATGGCATAATTTATTCTATAAGTGATAGTAAATGGGTGAGTCCTATTCAAGTTGTCCCTAAAAAGGATGGCTTAACTGTTATTCGTAATGATAATCATGATTTAATTCCTGCTAGAACTATCATGGGATGGCGTATGTGTGTGGACTATAGAAAATTGAACCAAGCTACAAAAAAAAGACCATTCCCTTTGCCATTTATTGACCAAGTCATAGAAAGATTAGCTAATTTTTCTTATTTTTGTTACTTAGATGGTCTAAGTGGTTTCTATCAAATACCTATACATCCACATGATCAATTGAAGACAACTTTTACATGCCCATATAGAACTTTTACATTTAGGCAAATGCCTTTTGGTTTGTGTAATGCACCAACCACCTTTCAAAGATGCATGTTCTCTATTTTTAGTGATCTTATTGATCAATGTGTAGAAATTTTCATGGATGACTTTAGTGTGCATGGTACTACATATATTTTTTTTATCTAATCTTTCTAAGGTGCTTGATAGATGTATGGAGCATGGTTTGATTTTAAATTGGGAGAAGTGTCATTTCATGGCACAAGAGGCTATTATCTTAGGACATTTAGTCTCTAGTAGGGGGATTGAGGTTGATAGAGCTAAAATTGAAATTATTACTAATTTGCCTCCTCCTAAAAATGTTAAAGATGTTAGAAGCTTTCTAAGTCATGCTGGATTTTATAGAAGGTTCATAAAAGATTTTTTCAAGATAGCTAAACCTTTGTGCACATTATTAGGCAAGGATGTTGATTTTCATTTTGATGAGGCATGTCTTAAATCTTTTGAAACTCTTAAACGTGCTCTTATCACTTCATTGGTGTTGTAACCACCAAATTGGGAGCAACCGTTTGAATTAATGTGTGATGCTAGTAACTATGCGGTTGGGGCTGTTTTAGGACAAAGAATAGATGGGAAGCCTTCTGTTATTTAATATGCTAGTAAGTTACTAGATGATACCCAAATTAATTATTCCACAACTAAAAAAGAACTCTTGGCCATTGTATATGCATTTGATAAATTTAGGGCATATCTTGTAGGGAAAAAAGTCATTGTTTATTCTGATCATGCTGCCCTCAAGTATCTCTTGACTAAAAAAGATGTTAAGCCTAGGTTGTTAAGATGGATTTTGATGTTACAAGAGTTTGATTGGGAAATAAGAGATAAAAAGGGGAAAGAGAACTTAGTTGCTAACCATTTATTTAGGTTAACCCAATGTGTTTTGAAAGATAATGATGATGAGGTGCCTATTGATGAAGCATTTCATGGGGAACATCTTTTTAGTGTAGTTTCAAAGGAAGTTCCATGGTTTGCTGATATAGCAAACTATTTAGTAAGTGGTGTGCTTCCCTATGCTCTAGATTATAGGCAAAGGAAGAAATTCCTTCATGATGTGAAGTTTTACTATTGGGAAGAACCTTTGTTATATAGGAGATGTGCTGATGGGCTAATTAAGAGGTGTTTACCTCATGAAGAAGTTAGTGATGTGATAGCTCATTATCATTCCTATGTTGTAGAGGGTCACTTTGGGGTTTCTAAAACAACTTCCAAGGTGTTGCAAGCTGGATTTTGGTGGCCTACTTTGTTTAAGGATGTCAAAGCCTTTGTACTTAGTTGTGATAAGTGCCAAAGAATGGGAAATTTATCTAAGAGGAATGAAATGCCTTTAAATGGCATTTTAGAAGTTGAATTGTTTAATGTTTGAGGTATGGACTTTATAGAACCATTTCCTAGTTCTCTAGGAAATATATATATTTTGGTCATGGTTGATTATGTATCTAAATGGGTGGAAGCAATTCCAACCATTGCTAATGATGCTAAGGTGGTTAAGAAGATGCTTAAGAAAGTTATATTTCCTAGATTTGGAACACCTAGGGCAATTATTAGTGATGGTGGGTCTCATTTTTGTAAAAAAGTATAGAGCAATTATTAAAGAAGTATAATGCAATCCATAAAATTGCTACACCTTATCACCCTCAAACTAGTGGACAAGTTGAAATTAGCAATAGAGAGCTTAAGTGGATATTGGAGAAAATAGTCTCTAGGTCAAGAAAAGATTGGGCACTTAAGCTAGATGATGCTCTTTGGGCATATAGAACAACTTTTAAAACTCCCATAGGCCTTACTCCTTATCAATTAGTTTATGGTAAATCTTGCCATTTGCCTGTGGAAATTGAACATAAAGACTATTAGGCAACTAGGATGTTGAACTTTGATATGCAACAAGTTGGTAGGAGGAGATTGCTTCAATTGCAAGAACTTAAGGAGCTTCGTATGAATGCATATGAAAATGCTAAGCTAAATAAGGAAAGAACTAAATCATGGCACGATAAGCATGTATTAAAGAAAGAATTTAAAGTTGGTGACATGGTTTTGTTGTACAACTCAAGATTGAAGCTATTTCCTGGAAAATTAAAGTCAAGATGGTCGGGTCCTTTTAAGGTGGTTCAAGTTTTTCCTTATGGAGTTGTTGATATTGCTAATGAAAAAAGAGAGGTCTTTAAAGTTAATGGACATAGATTGAAACCCTATTTCATTGGTGATGCATTAGTTCCTACTCAAATAGTTTCTTTATTACATTCCTCTATTACACAATAATAATTTTGTTTAGGATTAGCTCTTTTAGTTTGGATTTATTTGTTCTATGGTTTGTTTTTTGTTAAGTTTTCAGTCTTTTATAGTTCTCATTTTTATTGACTTGTTTTCTTTTGTAATTTTTAATTTTGGATTAAGTTTGGTATGTTTTGCAAAAAAAAATTGTAGCACTAGGACATATTCACGAGTGAGGTTCAACTTGTGAAGATGTTCACGAGTGTTCCAAAAGTAGCAGCCTACTTAGTCATGAAAAACTTACCAAGTCGTGCATCACTGGATCGACTCATAAAGAGTTTCATGAGTAACACATATAGGAATTTTTCACGAGTCATGAAGGTTGGTTTGACTCGTGAACATTTGTACATGTGCTCAAATCTCATTTTTCACGAGTCGTGAAATTTTGTCCGACTCGTGAATATATTTTTTTTACATGTGCTGACTAATCTCATTCTTCATGAGTTGTGAAGTTTCCTCCGATTGGTGATTCACTATTCTCGATTTTACCGAGTTGTGAATTTTAACTCTTTTTCTTTCTTAATTTGTTTTTCTTTCTTTCTTAATTATTTTACTTCTTCATTCTTTGCGGTTTTAATTTTAATTAACTACCCTTAATTCATTTAAAACAAAAGGGGGGAAACGATTACAAATCAAAAACTAGGGTTTTTGAAACAACATATCGTTTCACTCTTCTCCCTAATTTTTCTATAAATACTACAGTTACTCTTTTCTTTCCTTTCACAGTTCTTTTCTTTTATTTCACTCGTGCACTTAGTTGGTTTTGACTTTTGTCTTTCATTTTTTTCCTTTACTCGTTTTTCCTCTCTACTACTCATCTATCTGTGTGTTTCTCTTCCTCATTTTCCTCTTTCACTTCTACGTTTCTTGTTTTTCTTCTCTCTTTGTCTTTCTCTTTTTCCATTATGGTGAGAACCAAGAATGTTTCAACTTCAAAGGGACAACAAGGTGCAGATGCAGTAGAGCCCGAAAGTCTCTTAACACAATTTGGTGCTCCATTCCCCATTTCATCTGTGCATTAAGGTAATCGTTTCCTTGCTCTCAAGGATAGGGCAATTTTCCAATGTAAGTATTTTCCAGACTCTCTCCTTGAACAAGTGGGATTACTTGATGCTATAAATGATATGTTATCTCAATGTGGCTTATTTCGTTTTGTTAATATGCATGAACACTTTTATACTGATTTGGTCTTGGAGTTTTATACTAATTTGAAAGAGAATGTAGAAAATCCTAGGCTAGTGGACTTTCGTTTGAATGGCATTGATTATACACTAACTTATTTTATGATGCATCGCATTTTTGGCTTTAAACAATCTAGATTATGTGATCCGCTTAAGTTTTATAGACCTAATGAGTTTTGGCATTTTCTGACTAGATTGACTGCACCATTTAGGGCTAGAGAGGCTAAATCAATGTTCATTACAGATTTGAAATACTGGATTTTGCATAAGATATTAGCTTCTATTGTTTTTAACAAGCCTGAGTTCAATAGAGTGTCGCATCACGAGTTGTTTTTGATGTGGTGTGTGCATACTTGCAAATCTGTGTGTTAGTCTTATTGGATTTTCAATCAATTATTGCAATGTGTTGGTCGTCCAGAGTCTCCTATCACCCATGGACATGTCATATCTGTTATTGTTAGAGGTCTTGATATTGATTTGTGTACTTATGATCCTGTCCTTCAATACTTATATTTTTCCAAACATCTTTTTGTTCGGGGTGAAATTGTCAATAATTCCTTTCAATTTATTCCACCGCTTTCACGATCTTGTTGGAAGGATTTTGCAGAACCATCTAGTCCACAAGGAGCTGCTGTGGAAAGCACTTCAAATGAGCCAATGCAAGAGGAGCAAGGGCATCATGATGATATTATGGCTGATGTTCCTAGTGAAGAGGCTGCTCTTTCACCCACTGATGGATCTTTCTCAAATACTATCCATTCCATGTTCAATTAGTTACTGCAAAACCAGTCCACCATACAACATCAACTCACATCCTTGGAGCAAGTTACATCAAATTTAGTTTGCCATCAACGCTGCTTTGAGCATAAGGTGGATACCTTTATTGTCCAAGCGGGCTATGTGGTGCCCTCTCCTCCCCATTCACTATGATCTTTAGGGGAGTTTTCTTTCCTCTATTTTGTTTAGTTGTTGGTTTTTGTTTTTGTTTTTGTTTTTGTTTTTGTTTTTGTTTTTGTTTTTGTTTTTGTTTTTGTTTTTGTTTTTGTTTTTGTTTTTGTTTTTGTTTTTGTTTTTGTTTTTGTTTTTGTTTTTGTTTTCTTGTTCTTGTTCTTGTTCTTGTTCTTGTTCTTGTTCTTGTTCTTGTTCTTGTTCTTGTTCTTGTTCTTGTTCTTGTTCTTGTTTTTGTTCTTGTTTTTGTTTTTGTTTTTGTTTTTGTTTTTGTTTTTGTTTTTGTTTTTGTTTTTGTTTTGTTTCTTCACATTGAGGACAATGTGTGTTCTAAGTGTGGGGGAGCATATGTTGTGTGTTGTATGTTTAGCTTCACATTGTTATGTTTGTTTGGTTGTGCCTCATTTTCTTTATTTAGACTAAACTTTTTAGTAAGTTTTATTATAAGTATTGCTCAAATTGTATATAATATAGGTTGTTATGAAGACTCATTTGCCCTTTATGCTCATTTGATTAGTTTTTCAAGGCTTTTGGCATGTGTATTATGTTTTCAAGTCATCTCTTTTTACTTCTTCCAACATTTTAGGTTATTTAGTTTGCTTTACTAACTATGCTTTAAGGTTAGAATATGCTCATTTAGTTTAAGATTTTAGGATTGCTTTTGCCTTATGGAAACTATAGCCATAATGCTTACCTTTACCTTTCAATAATGGATGAGGGCTAGCAAAAAGAAAACAAATGATGAAATAAAATAAACAAAGCAAGATGTATACTTAAAAGTTCAATAAAGTATGGGATGGAGCGTAAAATGCACCCATTACTATATTTTCTTGCTACTCTAAATACATGGATAAAGCTTTAAAGAATTCCCATGCTAAAAGAAAAACAAAAAGAAAAAAATGCAGTCTAAAAATGCCATGAGATTGGTTTAAAGGTATGTGTGCTTGCAAATTATCCTAAAAGGTAACTATAGTCTTAGAATCTTAAGTTTTATGATCAATATTCTCTCTTGAGCATGGTTAGTTTTGAAACTTTTATTATCTTGATGTTGGGTTTAGTAAACTTAGGTGACTTGGTAACTTAGAATATATGTCTTAAAATTTGATTTACTGATATTTTGAGTGTTTAAAGTATATGACTTCATTTGAATCTTGTTTAAAGTGAATATTGAGCAATGCTTTATATATAACTTACTTAGTTTAACTTGGAATTAAATTTTCTCATCCTTCTCTTGCTTGAGGACAAGCAAGGTTTAAGTGTGGGGGAATTTGATGCCATGTAAAATGTCTACCTTTTAGTGTGTATTTTCTTTTATTTAAGTAGCTAAGTATGTAATATTATGTATTTATGTTTAGGTTATGTGTTTATTTGTGTTTTTAGGTCAAAGTTGGTGTAAATGTGAAGTGAAGTGATGAAATTGTGAAGGTTTCAGATGAAGCTCATGAGTCGTGAAGAAGCTCACAAGTCGGACTAGAGTGCACGAGTAGTGAAGAGTCTCACGAGTGTCATAGAGATGACATGTTCACGATGTTAGAGAGTATGCCCTAGAGCCCATGTAATAGGGATGTTTTTCATATGTATGAAATTTATATTCTTAATAAAAGGCATCATTCATTTATTAATGCTGTGTTTGAATACATGAGTTTGTAAATCTTAAATTAATAAATGAAGTCCTAGATATTATAAACACAGTGCAAAGGCAATCATGAAAGTGTTCATGATGTGAGATGTCTATCGCATGCAAATGTGTTAATAACTAAATATCCCTAGTCATAGAATTAACAAGATAGGACATTGTTAATTCGGACAGACTAGCACATGTTATGCTTCTTGAATGGTTCAAGCAATGGTTCTCATAATTGTGATTATGGATGATAATCAATGCTAACATGTGGATGCTTGTTAGAGGAACAAGTTCATTGGAGACCTGCAAAGAGAATCCTCATATGGATATTAAATCTATGTCAGTGAGGAATCTCTTCATAGCGGTTGTGCAAGTATCCTTAGACTTGAGATCACCAAAGTTATCTTAAGTAGCAAGTGGTATACTTTGACTCCATAACTGATTACTTCCAACTGGGAGTGAACATAGTTAGGAGATTGGGTATATCATGACCTACTTGAAGATAGTTGAGTGATTGACAAAGGATTCACCATCCCAGATTTAACAAGGGAAGTTATCTCACATGATTCTATAATTACCTTGTTCAGTGAATCTCTGGCCAGAGTAATATGCCGAGATGGATGGAGATCCATGAAGGGCATTTTAGGAAAATTGGTTAAATTAATAGAACATACATAATTAGATTTATATGAGTTGACAGAAATTCATACTCAGAATCTAATTGAGATAAGAGTGGTGAAAGGAGTAATTGCACGGTAACTGTTTCTATGGAAGGGTACAGTCAAACCACATGACTTTCCTGACATTTGGGTAGTCATGATGCCTAGCTAGAGGCCAATCATGACTTGTATAATGATGTATCAAAATATCAATAGAGATTGATAAAATGATTTAAAGGAGTTTATGGAACTCACATATTTAATTTGGTTGGATTTGGAATCCATTTGGGTATTTAAATCCAATTAGATGCACAAAGGGCCTAGTTTGTGGATTTTGTGCATGGTCTTTTATGAAAAGATTTAATTTGGATTTAATTAAGCCCAAATGATTATAATTAATTCCAAAAGCCCAATTAATAATTCTCCAGCAATTTTAAAGAGCCCAATCTCATTAAGGAGTTGGAATTTTAACCTAACTATAAAAGGCCAACTAATGAGAATTAGGGTTAAGTGATTAAAACAAAAGGAAAGTCTTTTTCTCTTAATTCTCTCTCCACTTTTGCGCCACTTCCAAGCTAGCTCTTGGGAATTTCGGCCAGCCCTAGTTGAACACCAATTTGTTGGTTCAATTTACCCCTCTCTAGTGTGGATTACTCATTGGAGGTGTTCGATTTTGGACACTGTGGTTTGCGACAACCCGGTGCGAAGTAAAATCAACTGTTCAACAAAAATCAAAGGTGATTTTTTCTTATTCTCATATAGTTATATTGTGTATTCATGGCAAGATCAGATCATATGGTTAAAAATTTTAAAATTCCGCTCATGTATATGATGCATGTAACCATAAAAATCCAACATGGTATCAGAGCCACGGTTTTGCCATGGATATACAATTTTATATTTTTCTGCGGAATAAGTTTTGTTTTGTTTTGAGTTATTTATTTCATGAACTTTAAAATATTAGATTTGATTGTTCATGAATGAGAAATATTGATTTCTGGTTGTATGTGTGATCAAATAAATTTGGTGGAAACAAAAACGAATTTTTTGAAGAATTTTGATTTGGGTTTGGCGTGAAACCCATTAGGGTTTGGCATGAAACCCTAGGTAATGTAGGGGCTGTTCTAATTTAATTTCTTATGGATCCATTTAAAAATCATTTAGATGATATTTTATGTGTTTAATGTGTGATATTAAGCCGTAGGATCGAACGGAATTAAAATCGAACAAGTTTTGCATGAAAACTAGTTTTGTCGAAAAGTTCGATAAATTGGTGTTCTTCATGTGTTCTTGATGTGTTCTTGGTTAGAACGACTTTTGATCTTCTAAATATGATATATTAAAGTGTTTTTAATTAATTGGATTAATTAAAATGGGCCTTAAATTAATTTGATTAATTTTAATTCATTAAAACCACTTAATGGGCTTAATTATGTTTACGGACTTGGTTTAAATTAGTAAATGACTTGGTAGGCCCAAGGAACTGATTTAAATTAACTATTATAAACATTAATTAAGTTTATTAATGGGTTTTAAGGGCTGGAGTGGGCTTGGCTCATTCCAAAAAGCCCAAATGGTCCAAATGACACAAAACTGGTTTGTGTGTGAACACACTTAGGGTTTTTCTTCTGTGGGTTTCGGCCTACACTTATTTAAGCCCAAAATTGATTCTTTTAATTATTTAATATGATTAATTAATTAAATAATCAATTTATAATTAATTAATAATCAATTTGATTGATTATTAAGGCAAGAACAAATTCATGCAAAAAGGTTTCCTAAAATGAAAGTTTCCAAAATGGAAAAAGTTTCCTAATTTGATCACATCATTAAAATAACTCAAAATATAGTTTCAAAGGTTGAAACAAAGTTAGTAATCCATTTCTTTATGCATTAGAAAGGCATATAAGGGTGAATGATTGGCATGATGGTTAGTTATGGACAAAGCCCAATGTGATTGAGCATAATGCATGTTTTGGCCCAATGAGGACTTTCATGTCCCGGCCACTTGTTTTTGGTTTGTATTTGATTTCAAATTGTAATATTTAATTAGATTACTTAGATTAGAATTAGAAATAGAGATGGAGACCATTTTCAAGGAGCAAGATGGGCCGGATGGAGATCCAACAAGCTTGAAGATAATGTAATTATTTTTCTTGTTTGAATCATGCATACTACCTAGGTGTGACCTTTTGATTTCTCTCTTGGCTCGGGGAAATCAATGTAGTGAAGTCCATAACTATACCATATTTGTATGCTTGTATTTATGTGATAGATATAGGATGCATACCAATGTATGCCAACCATGTATGATGAGACTTAATTAACTAAAACCCTCAAACAAATACTAAGGTATATAAGCCTTCCATTAATTTGAGGAGAACCAGAGTTCTTTATAGTGTGGGTTGTTGACCACAGTCAAGCTCACATTATATCGAATATGTTCAAATCTAATTAAATGGGTCATCTTAGCTAGCCCATTAGTTTGTTGACCACAGTCAAGGCTAATGGTTCTAGAGGCAAGATTAGGGAATGCATATATGATATGCATGCATCAAGAGTTGATAACCTAATGATCCAATAGTTGTGTAGAGACACAATTGGTATATGGATACCTACCTTTCAAGGGTATGGAATTTGGCTTGTTGACCACAGTCAAGGTCAAATTCCATATCAGGGATTGGATATTGGCCCACTAAGAAAACCATCGGGTTTTCTCGGATTATATAGTGAGGGCTATTAATTCGCAATAAAATAGTGGGAGTAAATGGATTAATTAAAGACCTTATTAATGCATACATATATATATGAACATACTCTCATATCTTTTCTTTTTCACATCTAGGTCATCATCATGAGCACATCAAACATTAATATACGATCAATCTTGGATAACAAGCTGGTTGGCAACAACTATTCTGACTGGATCAGGCAAGTGAGAATTGTTCTCGGGGCTGAAAAGATCCATTATGTCTTGGATAAAGATCCACCACCACTTCCATCAGATGATGCCATTGATGAGATCAAAGGCATTTATCGCAAATACATGGAGGATAGTGAAGCAGCAGCATGTCTGATGCTGGGTGCTATGTCCTCGGAGCTTCAGAAGCAACATGAAATGATGGATGCTAGAACCATCGTTTTGCATCTAGAGGAGCTTTATTCTTCTCAGGCTAGAACTGAGCAATATGAGATTGCTCGAGCTCTATTTAGTTGCAAAATGGTGGAAGGCACTTCAGCTGCTGCTCATGCATTGAAGATGTATGGGTATATTGAGCATTTGAGTAGACTTGGCTATGTTATGGATAATGATCTTTACATAGATTTAATCTTGTACTCGTTGGCTCCAAGTTATGCACCTTTTGTGCTTAACTTCAACATGAACAAGATCCAAGTATCCATTCCTGAGTTAATCAACATGCTCAAGACAGCTGATGGATCATTTAAGAAAGATCTAAAAAGTGTCATGGTTGTCACTTCTGCTAAAGGCAAGAAGCAGAAGAAGAAGATAACCAAGGCGCAGCCAAAGAATGGTGGGATCTCCAAGAAGAAGGTTGCCAAGAAAGAGAATCCCAAAGGGACTTGCTTCCATTGTGGAAAGGATGGTCATTGGAAGCGTAACTGCAAGGCCTATCTAGATTCTCTTAAGGAGAAGAAGCAAGCTGTTGCATCTACTTCAGGTATTCATATGATTGAAATTAATACTTATTCTATTGCTTCAAAACAATCTTGGGTATTAGATACCGGATGTGGATCTCATTTATGTAATGATCTACAGGGGCTTAGAAGCTTTAGAAGAGTTGGAAAGGCAGAGATTTGCTTGCAGTCAGCTACTAGACAAAACATCTCTACAACTGTTGTGGGGACTTATCATTTGCCTCTTCCGAGTGGATTAGTACTGGAATTAAATAATTGTTATTATATTCCAGCTTTGTCCAAGAGTATTATTTCTTTCAGTTATTTAATGAACGATTATGATATTTTTTTAAAGGACAAATGTTGTTACATTTTTAAGAACAATATATTTTATGCAAAAGCTATCATTGAGAATGGTATATTTGTTCTTGATTTAATTAAAGAAGTACATAATGTGGATACCAAGAGAATGAAACATGATAATCTAAATACCTCATACTTATGGCATTGTCGTTTAGGCCACATAAATGAAAAACGCATGACCAAATTGCACAAGTCAGGTGATTTGGGATCATTTGATTATGAATCATTTGATACATGCGAATCTTGTTTATTGGGAAAAATGACAAAAGCTCCCTTTATTGGTAAAGGAGAACGAGCTAAAATGGTTTTGGACTTAATACATTCGGATGTATGTGGTCCAATGACTACACATGCTAGAGGAGGTTACTCCTACTTCATTACTTTCATAGATGATTATTCCAGGTTTGGATACATCTATCTAATGAAATATAAGTCTGAAGCATTTGAAAAGTTCAAAGAATTCAGAAATGAAGTAGAGAAACAACTTGGCAAAAGTATTAAAACACTTAGATCAGATCGAGGTGGAGAATACTTAAGTCAAGAGTTTCAGGATTATCTTAGAGATAATGGGATTTTATCTCAATGGACTCCTCCATATACACCACAACACAATGGTGTATCCGAAAGGAGGAATCGAACACTATTAGATATGGTTCGATCAATGATGAGCCGAGCGGACTTGCCTAAGTCCTTTTGGGGGTATGCACTAGAAACTGCTATTTATGTGTTAAATAGAGTTCCTAGTAAATCGGTTGATGTTACTCCATATGAGATGTGGAATAACAAGAAACCCACGCTTTCTCATATGAAAGTATGGGGTTGTCCTGCTTATGTGAAGAGGACAATGTCAGACAAACTGGATGTTAAGTCTGACAAATGTTTATTTGTGGGATATCCAAAAGAAACATTTGGATATTATTTCTATCATCCCTTAGAACAAAAGGTGTTTGTTTCAAGGCATGCTGTCTTCTTAGAAAGAGAATTTCTCCTACGAGAGGACAGTGGGAGTAAAATTGAGCTTGGTGAAGTTCAAGACCCACAAATAGAAGATGATCAATCGATTGAACCTGAAACTGAATTTCATAATGATGAAATCACAGTTGAACCTGATTATACACAAAATCCTAGAAGATCTACTAGGATGCGTTCTATCCCTGTGAGATATGGATTTCACATTGATTCGGATAGAGGCATAACTGTAGTAGAGGACAATGAGCCTACAAGCTATCAAGAAGTTTTGAACAGTTCAGAACGTGATTTATGGCTTAAGGCTATGCAGTCCGAAATGGACTCCATGTATGAGAATAAAGTATGGACTTTAACTCAACCACCTGAAGGGATAAAACCCATAGGGTGCAAATGGGTCTTCAAAAAGAAGACTGACATGGAAGGTAATATAGTTACCTATAAAGCTCGCTTAGTAGCAAAAGGTTATCGTCAAAAAGAAGGTATTGTCTATGACGAAACTTTTTCTCCTGTAGCGATGCTTAAGTCTATAAGAATACTTTTAGCCATTGCAGCTCATTATGATTATGAGATTTGGCAGATGGATGTGAAGACAGCTTTCCTTAATGGAAATCTTATCGAGGATGTGTATATGACACAACCAGAAGGATTCACATCAGGAAATGGCGAAAAGGTATGCAAGCTTCAAAGATCCATTTATGGATTGAAGCAAGCCTCTAGGAGTTGGAACATACGATTCAATGAGACAATCAAAGAGTTTGGTTTCTCACAGAATGAAGATGAACCTTGTGTGTATAAAAGGGTCAGTGGGAGTGCAATTATCTTCCTAGTTCTATATGTAGATGACATATTGATCATGGGAAATGACATTTCTCTTCTCCAATCTGTTAAAATATGGTTATCCAAGCAATTCTCCATGAAAGACCTTGGAGAAGCATCCTATATTCTGGGAATAAGGATCTATAGAGATAGATCCAATAGGTTGCTAGGTCTTTCTCAAAGTACATATATAGATAAAGTATTGAAGAGGTTCAATATGGATCTCTCTAAGAAAGGGTTTATACCCATGGTGCATGGGAAACACCTTTCTAAGTCTATGTGTCCACAGACACTGGAGGATAGAGAGAGCATGAATAGAATACCATATGCATCTGCAATTGGTTCTATCATGTATGCTATGTTATGTACACGTCCAGATGTAGCATTTGCTTTGAGTGTCACAAGCAGATTCCAATCTAATTTTGGAGAGGAACATTGGGCAGCTGTCAAGAATATTCTTAAGTACTTGAGAAGGACTAAGGATGTATTCTTGGTATATGGAGAGGGCAGTTTGGAAGTAAACGGGTATACAGATGCCAGCTTCCAATCTGACAAAGATGATTGTAAATCACAATCTGGTTATGTGTTCATAATGGGAGGAGGAGCAGTTAGTTGGAAAAGTTCCAAACAAGAAACAACTGCTGATTCCACGACAGAAGCTGAGTACATTGCTGCTTCAGAAGCAGCCAAAGAAGCAGTCTGGATCAAAAAGTTCATAACCGAACTAGGAGTGGTGCCTAGCATTGTTGATCCGATTCTTTTATATTGTGACAACAATGGAGCCATTGCACAAGCAAAGGAACCACGGTCTCATCAGCGATCCAAGCATGTTCTCAGACGCTACCATCTCATAAGGGAAATAGTAGCTAGAAATGATGTGAAAATAGAAAGGGTTCCCACAGATGACAATGTGGCGGATCCCCTCACTAAAGCACTTTCCCAGATAAAGCATGATCACCATATAAATAGCATGGGTCTGAGACATATGAGTGATTGGCTCTAGTGCAAGTGGGAGATTGTTAGAGAGTATGCCCTAGAGCCCATGTAATAGGGATGTTTTTCATATGTATGAAATTTATATTCTTAATAAAAGGCATCATTCATTTATTAATGCTGTGTTTGAATACATGAGTTTGTAAATCTTAAATTAATAAATGAAGTCCTAGATATTATAAACACAGTGCAAAGGCAATCATGAAAGTGTTCATGATGTGAGATGTCTATCGCATGCAAATGTGTTAATATCTAAATATCCCTAGTCATAGAATTAACAAGATAGGACATTGTTAATTCGGACAGACTAGCACATGTTATGCTTCTTGAATGGTTCAAGCAATGGTTCTCATAATTGTGATTATGGATGATAATCAATGCTAACATGTGGATGCTTGTTAGAGGAACAAGTTCATTGGAGACCTGCAAAGAGAATCCTCATATGGATATTAAATCTATGTCAGTGAGGAATCTCTTCATAGCGATTGTGCAAGTATCCTTAGACTTGAGATCACCAAAGTTATCTTAAGTAGCAAGTGGTATACTTTGACTCCATAACTGATTACTTCCAACTGGGAGTGAACATAGTTAGGAGATTGGGTATATCATGACCTACTTGAAGATAGTTGAGTGATTGACAAAGGATTCACCATCCCAGATTTAACAAGGGAAGTTATCTCACATGATTCTATAATTACCTTGTTCAGTGAATCTCTGGCCAGAGTAATATGCCGAGATGGATGGAGATCCATGAAGGGCATTTTAGGAACAATGGTTAAATTAATAGAACATACATAATTAGATTTATATGAGTTGATAGAAATCCATACTCAGAATCTAATTGAGATAAGAGTGGTGAAAGGAGTAATTGCACGATAACTGTTTCTATGGAAGGGTACAGTCAAACCACATGACTTTCCTGACATTTGGGTAGTCATGATGCCTAGCTAGAGGCCAATCATGACTTGTATAATGATGTATCAAAATATCAATAGAGATTGATAAAATGATTTAAAGGAGTTTAAATCATGTGAGTTTTGAATAGAACTCACAATTACATATTATACTGCCAACATGGACAGGAACCCAATAGGTCACACACATTATAGAGAAAAGGGTAAAATGGTAAAATGACAAGGATAATAATATTTGATATTATTATAAAGGTAGAGAGGAGAATATGATAATAATTAATTAAAGAGTTTAATTAATTATGATCAAATAAAATTGTCCGCGGAACTTTTGAGAAATGTTTTGTAAATTTGACCTAAATGAAATAATGTATTTCATGATTAATTATTATTATCTTATAAGTATTATAAGACTACTATAAGTGTTATAGGACTGATATAATAATTAATAGGACCATTGGAGAAATTATAGAGGGCCAAAGGAATGAAGAAGTTGGAGAAAGCCCTCCAGAAGAGGGCTACACGCCAACTCCATACAGAAGGGCTTAGAGGGCTTTTTCTTGGACCAAATTAATTTATATATGTTACATAAGTGTTATGGAACTCACATATTTAATTTGGTTGGATTTGGAATCCATTTGGGTATTTAAATCCAATTAGATGCACAAAGGGCCTAGTTTATGGATTTTGTGCATGGTCTTTTATGAAAAGATTTAATTTGGATTTAATTAAGCCCAAATGATTATAATTAATTCCAGAAGCCCAATTAATAATTCTCCAGCAATTTTAAAGAGCCCAATCTCATTAAGGAGTTGGAATTTTAACCTAACTATAAAAGGCCAACTAATGAGAATTAGGGTTAAGTGATTAAAACAAAAGGAAAGTCTTTTTCTCTTAATTCTCTCTCCACTTTTGCGCCACTTCCAAGCTAGCTCTTGGGAATTTCGGCCAGCCCTAGTTGAACACCAATTTGTTGGTTCAATTTACCCCTCTCTAGTGTGGATTACTCATTGGAGGTGTTCGATTTTGGACACTGTGGTTTGCGACAACCCGGTGCGAAGTAAAATCAACTGTTCAACAAAAATCAAAGGTGATTTTTTCTTATTCTCATATAGTTATATTGTGTATTCATGGCAAGATCAGATCATATGGTTAAAAATTTTAAAATTCCGCTCATGTATATGATGCATGTAACCATAAAAATCCAACACACGAGTCGTGAAGGAATTCACGACTCGATAAGCAAAGTTGTAGGCGTTCACGACTCGGTGGGAAGATCACGAGAGAAGAAGACCTGTTGGAGTTCACGACTCATGAAGATATTCACGAGTCGAACAAGGCACCTGTTTTCAAGCGATGCCACTTTTCTGCAACCAATTTCTCAACCAACCATCAAGACTTTTCAGGGCAACTTTTCATGATTTACAACCATTCTGAAGGGACATGTTTGTAGAGTTAATCTATATAAATATGGGAGTGAAGATATGAAAAAGGGATCGAAGGAAATTTATTAGTTTACTTAGAATATTTTTAGTTATTTTTGGACAACTCTCTTTACTTAGTTTTTAGATAGTGACAAAAGAGCAAAGTCAAAGACATAAGAGATTTATCAGAAGGTCTTATTAGAAAGTAAACCCTAGGGAGTGATGATGTTTTTTTTCTCTTATTCCTTTTCATTTCAATTGTGTATTTGGCTTAGTTATTTTGTTCATTATAATTATGCAATATAATTTGATTGGACATATTTTATTCTCTTTATGTTTGAAGTATCATTTAAGTTTATTTGGGTGCATTGATTTGCTTATTATGCTTGATCACCATAATTAGCATATTAGTCAATTAATTCACAATGAGAATTGGAATTCTTTGATGGAAAGACAAATAAATTTACTTGAAGCATTGAATTCACTTAGAGATAAGGAATTCACTTTAAGGGGTTAAAGAATTGGCATAGAACTTCATAGTTTTTATTTATCTCTATAATGTCATGAGAATGCTTATAGACTCTAAGTAAAAACACTTTTAATGACAATGAGAATTGCTTTAAAGAAACTTGGCTAAATTCTCCAATCATATCATTCATACAATTGTTTAAGTGGTTCATAGATGAAATTGTTTCACTTAGTTATAATGTATGTTTACACCATCTTTTAACTTATCTATTATCCAAAATTAACTTAATATATTTTAAGTAGTTTAGTTATTACATTAATTGCATGATTCCAATTGAATTTGTTACCTATCCATCTATATATTGTTATTTCAATACAAAATTACTCCGTTCCCTTTGGAACGATACCCTACTCACTCTATATGCAGTCTAGTAAGACTAAGGGTTCAAATTAAATTCCCATCAATCCACATAACATAACATCAATCAACCATTAAAGGACCATATTATAAGGCAATTGAAAATTTTCACAACTACTTTTAATTTAAAATTGAACTCTAAGGCAATTTTGATCAAGATAGATATAACACCCTAATTCTTTAACCATGGATAATCATCAATCATCATCATTATAAACCTATTAAAGACTAGGCAATAATAATAATAATAATAATAATAATAATAATAATAATAATAATAATAATAATAATAATAATAATAATAATAATAATAATAATAATAATAATAATACAAGCCATTATTACATGCCACAAATAAATAAATCAAACTTATGGATAATTAATCATAACATAAAAGGCCTTCAAGCATCTTGAAATCCTCAAGGCAATTGCATCTTGCCCAATCCTCTAGTGTTTCTCTTGAAACCTACACGGATAAACAAACTCGTGCTAAGCTATATAGCTTAGTGGGGAACAGATATATATATATATATATATAATACTCTTTTAACTGAGTCATATTATCATGCATAAATATACACAACCCCTTTTTATCATATAACACCAAATAACATATGAGTTTATTGTACTGATCATTTGAGAAAGACTTTAGCCTTAACAACGAATACCCTGTTACACTAATCTAGAGTATTTACTTAAACTTAGCTTGACCCTGCTTAGAATAGTTGTTTCACAAACATCATCATAGCATACTATTCAGGTCAAACTATTATCATTCATGCATTTCATAATTCTTTCTTTTTACAACTCAAGAGATCATGATTATTGATCGTATAAGCTTGACTTGCTTTAATTAGTCGATATGGCATCCTTAAAAAAGTGTTTATGCCATACAACACCCCTTTTCATATTGTTAGTCATGATTTCTTCTTATAATAACTCAATTCTCATTCATGTTTCTTGCATATGTGTTCCTAAATGTTATCTTAACATGGTAACTTAAACCTCTTACAACACCAATTTATATCATATGTTGCACTTAGTTAGGTTAATGTTATCATTATGCATATGAGCGTGCAAACCTCTATATACCTCTTATAATCCTTTTTATCAAGAGGCTAAACAATATAGTTATTAATGGTACAAGATTTCTACTTACCGCATCAAATTACTTTATCCACCTAAGATAGGCATTCAACCTTAATTCACAATATAAGAGATATGCTTAGGTCATATAGCATCTACAAGTAGTCATGGTAGGCATAATTACATCACATATATCATGAAATTCTCATATTAGATTCATAGACTTTACATCCTTCATGTTATCTTAACATGGTAACTTGACTCCTTTACAATCATTAGTTTATGTCATGCATTGCACTTGGTTAAATGAATGTTATCATTAAGCTTACATGTGTGCAAACATTTATATATATAATTAAATAGACTGGCAGAGTTGCATATGATCACAAAGAACAAGCATTACATATCATGATTACAAGACAAGGTCTCGATGCCATATGTATGCATTTTATTAGAAGTGTACATGAGACTTAGTGTACCTATTACAGTCTATATAAGTTCTAGTACAATAGTGTACACTTTGGGGTCCATATATTCTCTGTGGAACCCACCGATGGAATTCAACTCACACCAGCACTCACACGGGAACCTTCCTCATGGTCAAGGTGATATACATATCTTACAATCATGATATATTGAACATGGCATCTCATTTCATAAAGACAGTTATAGCCAAAAGGAGTTCAAGATAAAATGACACAATACAATAAGTCATTCATCATGCTTATGTTAACTACATGAAGAAATCAATGCATATATATGTATATCACTTTATTTCTTGTACTTTTGATCATCTTTAATAGCTTGCCTAAGTACTAGTTCGAAAGGTGGATAACGGGAGTAATGGATACCCGAAGGTATCAACTATGGATATCCGAAGATATCAAACAATAAATCCAAACGGGGTCAAACAATGGTTCCAGTAAGGAACAAATGATAGACCCAAATAGGGCCGAATAATGGTTCTATTAAGGAACAAAACCCAAACGGGGTCAACTATGGCAGCTGCAACTATATCCCTTTAGGCATGCCTATCTAATCCACAACTAAACTAAGACCCACAGGCTTAACCACTTAAGAACATCTTTAATTTAACATATCCTTCTTTACTTAGTACATCAATTGGCTTAAAGCCACTTTTCATAAAAAGAATGCATATCATTCATATCATACTTCAAACATTGAGCTCTAGGCTTCAATACATATGGATGCTATCATATGATCATATAGTTGCATCAACTTTCTTTCTTTCATATCGTGATGGTCACAGGTTTATGAAATTAATAATAACATGTAATCTTTCATTATTAGCATTGTGTGTGTCCACAAGTGCATATACATATATATGAAGTTTAAATCATGAAAATACAGGCTTTTATTACTCATACTTGTTCACATGTTGAATTAAACTACTCATCATAGCATGCTCATACTAACTATACAATATATAGTACTTACATAACCCATAGAGAGTTCTTGATGACATACCTTGTTGCTGCTCGCTATGAATAGTTTCCCTATTCTTACACTTATTCACATCAATACATAAACACACACACATATATATAGCAACACTCAAGCATTTATTATCCATATAATAAAATAAGTAGGTTCTCTGATAGCTTAAGGTCACTACTTGTTCATATTTGATCCCTTGATTCACTTTCATGATTACCAGATTAGAAACCACACGTGACATACTATAACACAGTCGTATATACTTTAATCATCTTACTTGTATTTTTCATCTTATAATATTTTATACTTAGGTGAGTTGTGTGAGGTTATTTCATCTTAATCGTTAGTCCATTACTAGCAGACTTACGGTTTTCATATTATATCATGGGGCAGGATTAAATAAGTAAGTAAGTTCTCTTTCCTCAAAGCTTATCATTAAATTCCTATTATGGTTTAAAGCATAACCAAACTTCTATAGTTCCACCTTTGATTGTCAATAAATATTCCATCTCTTTTAACTTAGTCATGCACATCATAACTATCTTCTTAATGTTACTAGATCATAACTTGGTAATCTCTTGCCATTGGAAACAAATATATATATATATATATATATATATATATATATATATATATATATATATATAGTACTTGGGCAAAGTCAGTTACTTTGTTTGAGTTCGCATCGATGCCAAATCCATATGATACATTAAATAGCATATACATGTTAGAGCCATTAGGTTACTTCTTACTGTCCTTATTCATGTGCTTATTATATTGTCTCTTACTCTCGTTAGTTATGTGTCCGCATGGCACCAATTATACATTCTTAACATTCAAATTCAGTTAATAGACCTTCCTGTAGTCACACATTTCTAAACTATATATATTTACTTAAAATCTTAGAATTAAAAGACTTTTAGAACTATAACATCTCTTGGGTAATTCATTAACATACCATTCATCACTTGCATGCTCAACTATTATCAACCTTTCCCATTACTAGCTTAATTCCTCCTTACTATAGCATTATACTTATAAACATGGCTATATAATGTTGTGCTCTTGGGGTGGAGAAGAACCATTAAAATTGAAGTGTATAAATGGCCGTGCACTTCCAAGAGGAAATCAATGAGTGGTCGTGTGTGGGAAAGAAAGCAAGACAGGTGGCCATGTATTCTCATGCATAAAAGAGTGAGTGCCCATATATTTTGAAGGAGAAACCAATGAGTGCCATGTACAAGGAAGAGAGACATCACGTGGCCATGTGCAAGAAATGAGACAAACTCGTGTGGCCGTGTTCAAGAAAGGAAGCAACGTGCATGGCCACTAGTGGGAAAGAGGAAAGCTTCGCGTGGCCGTGTCCAAGAAAGGAAGCAACATGCGTGGCCATGGGTGGGAAGGAGGAAAACATCGCGTGGCCGTGTGTCATGAAGAACAAACACACGTGGCCACAGGTTAGGAAGAGCAAACTCACCCATGGCCGTGTGTGGGAAAGAAAAGAGGAAAAACCAGAATCCCGATCGTGCATAACATGAATTTAAACCCCAAATCTCACTTTCCCTCTTGCTTACATAATCATTTAGGTTACTAATCATGTTATAATCATCAAACATATTAGTTTAAACCCTTAATCTCATTATCAAAGCACATACAATATGAGAGGGAAAACATGTACAGTAACCATAAAAAATGAATCATGTACCTCAAAATCAAGCTTCATCTCCTTCAACATCCATTGATCTAGCTCTCTTTCTCCTTCATTTCCTTATACACAGAGACAACAAACATGACTTATCATCTCTTCTTACAACCCTAAGATCATAAATCAAGCATGGAAGAAGAAATCTATGGAAGGAAGACATTACCTTCATACTAAAACACCAAAACCCTAGAGCTTCTTCTTTAATCCCATGACCAAGAGAGAGAGAGAGAGAGTCCATTCCTCATCTCTCCAAGTGCCCCAAAGTAAATGAATGGGGAAAAATATCTTCCCAAGTAAATCTCCAAAATGCCCTTAAGCATAATTAAACCTCATTATTTCAATTTCTTCCAACTTAATCCCAAGACTTTCTAATTCATTTCAATTACACCATTTTCTTTAATTATAATTTAACTTGACCCATATGCTTACACGCTGAAATTACCAAAATACCCTTGTCGAGACTTAATCTCGATAATTGCAAAATAATTCAAAATTTGCCTTAATTAATGATGTCCTCATTAATTAACAATAATCCAATTTAGGTCATGATTGGGTCCTTACAATAGAGACTTAACAAAATGCAAATTTATATAAGATATGGTAAAGTTATCAATTACACATCCTTATCTTACATTCAACTCTTTAAGACAAGTGATTATTCCTATCAGAGCATTATTTTGTATCTTTTTTGTCATAATTTGATGAATCATCGATCAGAGTTTTCTAAATAAAATAAAATTGTGAACTTAACAAATATTAAGACACCATATAGCATGTGCAAGAATATTAAGACACTATCTTTTTTCTTAATTAACTCATTGAGTACAAATAAATAAAAAATTTATTTCATCGTCTACCACAAAATGGTAAGGCTACTCCTAATATCTACCATCTTCTATACACTTGCTTTATATTGCTCTTTATAGCCTTTTATAACACTATTATCTAACATCAAACTATATAATATAAAAAAATTTAGGACATAAAGGAAAATGCATGTTGTAATTAAGTCATAAGTTGGAACAACAAAATTATTCAATCAATTAAAGTTTCAGTCATATCTTATTATCTCTGGCCTAATATCTTCAACTATTTTAAAAAGGGAAAAGGTGCAAAAATGCCTCCCGTGTTGTCTCAAAGAAGCTAAAATGCCTTTAACTTTTTTTTTGGAGTAAAAATATCCCTGATATTTTAAAATCAGTAATAAAATGTCCTTTTGTCAAGTTATCATCAACTCCGGATTAACAATGCTATCTAGCATTGACATATGGCAATATATGTCATGTGTATTTTTAATTTAAATATATTTAGAGGCATTTTAGCACTATATAAAAAACTTTAAGGACATTTTAGTACTTTAAAAAAGACATTAAATGTATTATAGTACCCTAATAAAAACATTAAGAGCATTTTTGTACTGTTAAGAAAACGTTAAAAATCAATATTTGTCACACTAGATATTAATCAATATTTTATTACATTAATTAATAATTTTTTTACATAAATGTACAAATAAGAAAAATTATAAATAAATTATATAGCTCAATAATATTTATTAATTAATTTTTTAATGAATATAATATTAAAATTTGACTACAAAAATGCATTTAGGCTCATTTTTATTAAGATTATTAAAAATGTATTAAACAAATCTTTTGCATAATTATTTTACATGTGATAAATATTTTAAATAATGATATTGTTATTTTAATACTTATAGTAATGTATATACTTTTTTTTATATTAAACTTAATTGATTTTAACTAGTTCATAAAATTATAAATATTTCCACAAAAAATATTAAAAATAAAAATAAAAAATTTAATAGTTGCATCAAGAGTTTAACTATTATAAACAAAAAAATTGTATCAACTTCTTGTAATATATATATATATATAAGATGTTAGTGTTTCACCTTGATATATAATCATTTTTCTTAAAAAATGATGGGATACATTGTCTCAAAAATAAAATTTAAATATTTATAAGCAATTAAACAATAAAATAATATATTTGTATACAATAAAATGTATAAACCAACAAATAATGAATTATAAAGATGTTAAATAAATTCTATAACATGTTTAATAGTTTGTTCAAATTTTTGTCTTAATTAGCAATAGGGGTGAGCATGGTTAACAAAAATTTCAGTTAATCGAAAATCGATCCGATTTTTAGATTAATCCAATCGAAATTTTATGTTTATAATTTTTACTTTAAAAATCGGTGATTAATTGATCCGAAACTGAAACCGAATATATACATTTTATGAATTATATTTTAAATTTTACACTTATATTTTTCAGTTTTTGTGTAATTTATAAATATTATAATATATAATTTTATAAAATATTTATTTTTAGTAAATAAACATTAAAATTATGTGCATAATTAACATTTTGTTGTTAGTTTTATATTGAATATTTTTAATTTTTATAATTAATTACAAAAATTTTATTTTTATTTTGATTATTTTAATGGATATTGTTTTTAATTAGTAAAATTTTATTTTTATTTTAAATTTTTAATGGATATTATTTTTAATTAGTATTTTTTCATTTTTAAAGCATTTTAACTATTAAAAATAATATTATAAATTATATAATTTATTAAATTTATATATTAAAAATTTTTTATGGTTAACCGAAAAATCGATCCGAAAAACCGAATTAAAAACCAAAACTGATATAATTGTTAACCGATAATAATAGACTGGTTTAAGAAAATTGTTAATGAACCAGTTAACCGGTCTATACTCATCCATAATTAGCAATAGTCATATTATATATTTAAACACCAATTTATTCAAATTTTATAATTTAACAAATTTTTATAAAAATAATTTAATTAATATCACATGTAAATTCTTATAAGTTATTCCGATTGCTTTAAATATAAAAATATTTAGTGACATTTTTTAGTTGAATTTCAATATTATATTCATTAAAAAATTAATTAATAAATATTCTTGAGCTATATAATTTATTTATAATTTTTTTTATTCGTACATTTATATAAAAAGTATTTATTAATTAATGTAAAAAATATTGATTAATATCTAATATAATAAATATTAATTTTTAATATTTTCTCTAAAGTATAAAAATGTTCTTAATATTTTTCATTAGGGCACTGTAATCCCTTAATGTTTTACTCAGAAAACAATGCTAAAATATTTCTGAATATGTTTGGATTAAAAATACACGTGGCATTGACGTACCATATTTTGTCACTTGTTAATATCACGTCAGCGCTCTTAATTTAAAGTTGACGATAGCTTGACAGAGGAGTATTTAATATCGATTTTAAAATATTAAACGCTTTTTTACTTCAAAAAAGTTTAGGGACATTTTAGCTCATTCGAAACAACATAGAGAGCATTTTCGTACCTTTTTTCATTTTCAAAAACATGGCAATAAATATTAAACATACAATATAATTAAAAAAAGTCATATTTGCCCTGCATCAAGTCTTCAACATAGAAGAACAAAATCCAAAACAATAACCATCAGTAGCAACAAAAATTAAAACCATTATTAAAGACATTGAATTCAACTTCAATCAAAATAGTAATGGCAATAACTTTGATTTCAGTACATCTAGCAACAACCTAAATTATATGGAAAAAAATAAAATTATGAATCCAAAATAATAACCAGGAACAAATCCATTAAAAATGAAGAGGAAAAAAACATTCAAATTCAATGAAATCTTGTTAGTTGGAAATTAATTCAAATCTCAACTGCATATATATTATAAGTTGAGAATTTATATTATAATTCACGCAAGATTCATCATAATATCTAATGCAATTTTGCAGCTAGCAATTACATAAATTGATAAAATAGTATTATACTTTGAATTTCAGTCGATTTATATCTTCTCTATCCTTTTTCTACATCAAATGGATTAACATTTGCCACACTGTATTAATTACCGACAACAAAGATAAAATTTTTTATCGTCGAAAAAAGAAAAAAAATGCCAGTATGTATTGGAGAATGAAAAATATGATAAAAAGGATGAAAAGCCAACAATAATAAGGAAATGGTTTTGTTTTAATTAAAGAAGGTTGTATTTTTGAAAATAAAAATTTAAAAGATGAGATGTATGAAAAAATATGAAAGAGGTTTATTTTAAAAAACAAAAAAAAGTTAAAAAATCGGTATTTGGGGGGAATTTTCTCTAAAAATTGCTGTGGCACAACAAATAAGCCCCCAAAAGATGCCCACATCACTAATTTGCTTAGCAGGATAGCAGCCTGCACCGCGGTCAGAATTCTTTTTGAAAAGGGTCAAAGATAAAAAAAAAAAGGAAAAATTAATTTTACTCTTCTAGTGGCAATGGTCAGTAAATTTCCCCAACTCCGGCCCTGTTTCTCAACCGTACCCCTCCTGTTTAATATGGCGCACTTGCACAGTCCTCCACTTTCCATCAAAAGCGAACACAGAATATTATCACAGGGAATGGAAAAACAGAGAGAGACCTGAAAATCCTGAAACTGATTGCTGCTGAAGAAGGCGACATCTTAAAAAAAGAGGTCCCCTTTTCTTTGTTTATTTTCTTCCCATTGAAGTTCCTCAAGTTCTGTTTCTGCTTGGAAATGGAGCAAATCGAGGCTACTTTCAACCTGGAAGCTCGTGGCATAATTTAAAACTTCTTGTCCTGCTTTTTTCTTCTGAGAAAACTACATATTCCGTTTTTTTTTCCTTTTTATATATTTTTTAAAGTGTCGGTGGTGGGGATGGGTTACCGGAGAATGATATCGGGGAACTTGGATCCAGAAAGGAAGAGAAGCGGCGGACTGAGGACGAAGCAGGCGGGGAGAGGATCATGCAGCGGAAGTTAGGACATCATTTGCATTTGCAATAGGAATTATCTTAGTTATCAAGCACTGCAAATTATTGCATGTTTTTATCGGTGCTTTTTGCTACTTCTATTAGTTGTTTGATTGAGAGATTATGGGTCTTTTGTTGAGAGAAGTTTTAAAGACTCTCTGCGGTGTTAATCAATGGTGCTATGCTGTATTCTGGAAGATCGGCTGCCAGAATACTAAGTAAGTTTTGTTTTCTTTTGATTGGTTTTTGAGAAGTGAAAGGAAAAAGATAAAAAGAAAGAAAAAGTGAAGTAGACTATGGTATACTATTCTTGTAGTTATCTTTCCTGCTTTTTGGTACTTCGCAATACAATGGGGGATAAGCATACGGGAAAAATATGTTTTTATTGCGAAAGTATCTTCATCTACAAAGCTTAACTTATACTTTTAGCTGCTCAAGTGATGAATATTTTTGTCATATGTGGGTATTATTCACTGGATTTTCTCGGCGACCAAACATGTGATGTATACTGGTCTATTGCCGTTTCCGCTTTTTATCCAGGGCGACTGGTCCAGTGCCCCCACATAATGAGAATTTTAAATGTGTACATGGATTTTTCATATATTTTCTCGGTGACCAAACAGGGAGGATCTATGTTATTTTCGATTTTTTAACATTTTCCTCTAAAAATTGTTGGTTTATTATTTTTCCAAGGTGAGAATCCCCCTTTCTCTGTCTGATTTTCCCCATGTCTTTCTACTGTGGATGATGTGTTAAAAGTTGGATTTGTTACTGTCATTTTATAAGATTCGTAATCTTGTATATTTTTCTCTTCCTAGTTTTGGAGCCATTTGTTTTAGTTTATTCTGTTTTGTCTTTAAGAATCTCAGCCAAAGATGATTGTATTGGTTTGACTAAACTCTCCCCGTCTTGAACCGATTTGCTGTTCTTAAATCTACTGTTTCAGGCCTTTTCCTAATTTGTTTGATTCTAATCCGTCTCACTCTCTTGTTTTTAAATGAGAGACAATTTACCACTTTCTTTTATTTTTTTTCCTCCAATTTTTGCAACCGGAGTAGACTGGACTTTTTTCATGCCCCTTGGCTTCAAATTCTTGAAAGTTTCCCTATATTATTATGACATTGAAGGATTTATCCCTTTCTCATAATTTGTTTGTAATTTACAGGTTGTTAATTTGGGAAGAATGTTACTATCAACCCCTGTCAAGTGTAGTTCTTCCACAGACTTCTGGAATTGAAAACCCTGCGTTGCCTTTGGTAGGCTGGGAAGGACATGGGGTGTCTGATGTTCACTCCCAGCTTAGAGTTCATACTGGTAACAGACTCCATGTACTTATTAACAAAATGATGATGAATAATCAAGTCATTGTCGTTGGCCAAGGGTATCCTTCCCTCTTTCCGTTTTCCTCTTAAGCTTAATTATTAGAGTTATATTTTAAGTGCTTTTTCCATTTAGTAAGAAGATACATGAAGCATTGGTTTTTGTTATTTTCCAGAATAGTTGGGCGAGCTGCATTTACAGGCAATCATGAGTGGATCCTTGCTAAAAGTTACGTAGGAGATACTCATCCACCAGAGGTATGGTAGAAAACTTTTTTCTTCTATTGCCTATTTCAGATAGTTATTCATTAATAAAGATAGGCTGATCAATGTTCATTGTATGTTTTTTAGTTGAACATGCTCTAACTTTTACCTTCTGTATATACTTTCAGGTTTTAAGTGAGATACATGACCAATTTTCAGCTGGCGTGGAGGTTTGAAATATTTCCATGTGTTTTTATTCCTCTTCTTATCATCAACTTGCTCACATTTATGTACTTTGCATCTGATTGCAGACAATTGCTGTTATACCTGTTTCTCCTCATGGCGTAGTTCAGCTGGGTTCTTCCTTGACTGTAAGTGCTTTCTGTTACACTCTGTTTGGATGACTGTTTCTAGATTGGTTTGTAATTCATGGTATAGTGTTTCATTGACTGTATCGTGTGGTTTTATAACTGTTTTTTGTGTATAATATTTGGATAGCCTGCATGGTGTTTGTTAGGATTAATTCCTAACTTGGGTTGATTCTTGAATTAATTCTAGAATTCAAATCTGAATCGGGAATGGGGGTTTGAGTGAGTAGAGGAAGAAGAAAAAGAAGAAGAAGAAGAGTAGAGAGGAAGAGTTGAGAGAGAAAGTAGAAAGTTCTCAATTGATTTAGTCTAGTGGTCTCCCTAGGGAATTCGGTTACAATAAAAAGAGAAAAGGACAATGATGAGCTGCACTAGAGGACAAGAGAGCATGCAATTCTTTTCTCCCTTAGAAAATGCAGCCACCAAAAACAACTGGATAACAAAATCCAGCCGCCAACTCGAAAACATAAAATTACAATTGAAAAACTGAAAATAACTGAATTAACTAACTCTCCATCAAATGACTTAAATACCCTTCTTCCTACGTGAATATGTAACAATACCCCCCCCCCTTGAGAGAATTCTTGTCCCCAAGAATTGATGAAGTGAGGGAATTGTTGTTGCATGTAGGTGAGTGCTTCCCAAGTGGAGTCTAGGGATGGGAGGTTTTGCCATTTGATCAAGAGCTGTTGAACATGTGTGTGTCCCACTAGAATAGTTCTAGTATTAAGAACCTTCTCGGGCTGAAGAAGAAATTCACCATCGATGAGGTAGTGAAGCTTTGGAGAGAGAAGGATGTGATGGCCAACATGTTTCTTCAGTAGGGAAACATGGAAAACAAGATGGATTTTGCAGTCAGGAGGTAGTTAAAGGCGGTAGGCTGCTTGATCAATCTTCTCCAGGATAGGATATGGCCTGTAGTACTTGGGAGAGAGCTTCAATGATTTTCTGACAGCCAAGGAAAGTTATCGGTAGGGTTGAAGCTTGAGATAAACTTGATCCCCAACTGAAAATTCTCTAGGAGTTCTGTGTCTGTCGGTAGCCTGCTTCATTCGGTTTTGAGCCCGTGCTAGCTGCTCCTTGAGGTAATTATTCATAGCCTCTCTTGATTGAAGGAATTCCTCAACTGCTGCAACTGAGGATGGAAGTTGTGGCAAGATTGGCAAGGGTGGGGGAAAACCATAGACAGCTTGGAAGGGATTGATGTTAAGGGCAGAATGATGGCAGGTGTTATACTAATATTCTGCCAAACTAAGCCATTTAGCCCATTGTTTATGCTTGTGGAATGTCATGCAGCGGAGATAAGTTTCTAGGCATCGGTTGAGCCTCTCGGTCTGGCCATCACTTTGAGGGTGATAGGCTGTAGTGAGCTTGAGTTTAGTGCCCAGCAGCTTGAAAAGCTCTTGCCAAAAATTGCCAGTGAAGATTTTATTCCTGTTAGAAACTATAGAGTGAGGTATGCCATGTAACTTAAAGATGTGATCCATGAAAGCTTGAGCCACCATGGAGGCAGTATAAGGGTGGGAAAGAGGGATGAAATGTGCCATTTTGGAGAAGCGGTCAATAACTACCAGGATGGAATCAAAGCCTTTAGATTTAGGTAGTTTGTCAATGAAGTCCATTGAAATGTCTGTCCAAATTTGGGAGGGGGTGGGTAGGGATTGAAGAAGTCCTGGGGAAGCTACTGTTTCTGGTTTGCAACGTTGACAAGTGTCACAGCAGGAAATCCAAGTGATAACTTGGTGCTGCATCCTAGGCCAGTAGAAGGTTTGTTGTAATTGGTGGAGAGTGGCTCTAATTCCTGAATGGCCCCCAAGTGGAGAATCATGGTACGAAGCAATTAGTTGCTGCCTGAGGGAGGTATTTGCCCCTATGTACAGCCGGCCCTTGTACTTAATAATGCCCTTGTGCAGTGAGTGGTTGGGGAGAGAGTTGGGGGAAATAGATAGGGAGACAAGGATATCCTGTACCTTAGAGTCTCCTTGGTAGGAATTGAGGACCTCTTGTACCCAATGGGGGGTGATGGTAGAAGTGGTAGAGAAAAATAGTTGGCTGGTTAGGGAAGATTCCCCTTCAAATTTGTGAGATAAGGCATCAGCCACCCTTTTGTTAATCCCTCTCTTATACTGGATGCTATAGTCTAACCCCAACATCTTGCTGATGCCCCTCGCTTGGATGTAATTGTGTAGGCGTTGCTCTAGTAAATGCTTGATACTCTCATGGTCAATGTTGATTATGAAGTGCCCTTGCTTTAGGTAGTGCCTCCACTTGGTTACAGCAAATAATATGGCTAAGAGCTTCCTCTCATAGGCTGATAGCTGCTGGTTTTTAGGACTTAGTGGTTTCGAGATATAAGAAAGAGGTCGACCTTCCTGTATAAGCACATCTCCTATACCTGTGTTGCTAGCATCGCATTCCAAAGTGAATGGTTGCTGGAAATTTGGTAATGCCAGTAAAGGAGCTTCGGTTATGAGGGTTTTGATTTGCTTAAAGGCCTGTTGAGCTGTCGGGTTCTACTTGAATTGGTCCTTTTTAAGGAGATCAGTAAGTGGTTTACAAACTAAACCATAACCAGCAATGAATCTTCTGTAATAACCCGTTAATCCTAGGAAACCTCTCAAGCTCTTGAGATTCTCAGGGGTAGGCCAAGAAACCATGGCTTCAACTTTGCTAGGATCGGTTTGTACCCCATCGGCTGAAATGAGATGGCTCAAGTAAGAGATAGTTTTCTGCCCAAATGCACATTTAGACTCCTTGGCATAAAGCTGGTTGTCTCTAAGGATTTGCAGGATTGTTTTGATATGTTGGACGTGGGTTTTCTAGTTGTGGCTGTAAATCAGAATGTCATAAAAAAAAACCAGCACAAACTTTCTTAGGTAGGATTGGAATAGTGTGTTCATTAGGGATTAGAAGGTGGCAGGAGCATTGGTCAACCCAAAGGGCATTACGAGGAACTCATAATGGCCTGAATGAGTCCTAAAAGCAGTCTTGAATGTGTCTTCCAACCGCATTCTAATTTGGAAATAGCCAGACCTTAGATTGATCTTAGTAAAAAACATTGCCCCAAGTAATTCATCCAACAGGTCTTCAATGAGAGGGATAGGGAACTTATCTTTAACTGTAAGCTTATTAAGCTCCTTATAGTCCACACAAAATCTCTAGCTTCCATCTTTTTTTTTGACTAGGAGCACTGGGGATGCATAAGAGCTGTTGCTGGGTTGGATGATGGAGTTGGTGAGCATCTCTTCCACCAATTTTTCAATCTCATTTTTCTGGTGATGGGAGTATCGGTAGGGCCTAATATTGACAGGTTTTGAGTGTGGTTTAAGGGGTATTGAGTTGTCATGGGTTTTAGGAGGGGGCAGCCTTTTGGGTAGTTGAAAGACATCAGCATAGGAGTGCAGCAAGTGCTGCAATTCTGGTGATGTGTGGGCAGTAAGGAATTCAGTGTTGGGGGTGGCTAGTGGGGATAGGGTGAGTAGGAAAAATTTGGATGCAACTCTCTTCTATCAGTGAAGCACTAGCTTATTGATAGTCTTGGTAGTAATAAGCTTGAGGGTGGTTTTTTCACTAAGCCCTTTGAGTTCCAATTCCTTCCCTTCCTTCCTAACTCCGAGCTTATTTTCATCATAATCAAAAGTAACAGGAGAGTGGCACTTCATCCAATCTGCCCCTAGTATGAGATCATAGTCCCCCAAGTCAAAGAGCCTTAGATCAAATGCAAACTTGTGTCCCTGCATGCTCTAATTGCACCGGTTGCACTTCTCCTGCACAGTGACTCTCCTCCCATCAGCCACAGTAATAGTAGTTGGGGTAACTTTTGCCAATTCGAGGTTGAGCTCCTTGGCAAGCTTCCCATCCACAAAACTGTGGGTACTTCCGCTATTGATTAAAATCATGATAGACCTCCCACCTAGTTGTCGCTTGAGCTTGAGAGTGTTGTCTCTTAGTCTCCCATCCACAGCATTGAGGGATAGTTGAATTTTCTCAGCATCAGTAGGCTCCTCTGGAAGTTTGGAATCCAAAACATCCTGCCATTCTTCCTCATCTTGTCCAGCAAAATCTTCTATTGCTTGGATTGCCATGAGCTTCTTTTGGCTGCATTGATGGCCAGGAAAATATCTGTCTCCACATCAAAAACAGGCTCCGGGAGATCTTCTTGGGGGAATGGGAGGCTGTTTTTGGGTGGCCTCAGGTCTTGGGTTGGTAGGTGTAGTGTTGGAGGAGGGTTTGGGTGGCATGGGGTGGTGAGTTCCAAGGCTTGAATGAGGTTTGGGGTTTATAAGGAATTTTGGTTTTGCTAGCTTCTAGGTGACTTTCCTGCAACCTGGCTTGCTCGATTGCTGTGTACAGCTCAATGGGTTTAAACATTTTAACTACACTTCTTATTTCATCCTTTAGACCACCAATGAAGTAGGATATAAAGTAGGATTTAGGTTGTTGGAGGTTGATAAAGATTTGGATGACAAGGAAAACAATAAATACCACAATGAATAAAAGAGTATATTGTATATATTGATTGAAGAACAAACCAATACAATATTCAGTATTCTTGTGTATTACAAACAAAGAGAAAGAAAATAACAAACACAAATACAGCAACAGCCTAACAACAAAGAGGGTAGCTAACACAACTCTTCCTCTTCCCTTACTCTACACGCTGTTCTATTAAGTAAATCCCTCAACCTTCCTTCCTCATTCCCTCTTTTCCCTCTTATACTTTATTTTCCTAGTAACAGACTATTTGCCAGCTTAGCTCTGCTCCTCTTCCCCTGCATGCATCTTGGATCGCCTTTCATAAACCCCCCATATGTTGGGCCTGTGGGCTTGGACTTCCTGGTGCATAGCAGTATCTTCATCATTGCCATCGGGTGGGGAAGCAATCTTGTCCTCAAGACTGAAATGGAGACGCCGGAAAAAATCCGCTTCAAGATTCCTCCTCCAATTCATCAACATTGCCTGATACACTGTAATAGCATACAAGTGCAATTTACCATCCTGGCCACCTATGATTGCTTCACTTCCAATAGGTGTAATTGCAGATGCTGTTGCAGAAAAACCAAGATTGATCGTTGACACCACTTTTGTACCACGAAACATGATAACACCTGAATCGATCGCAAACTCTGGATTCAAATGAGCAAGACGCAAATCTTTTGGTGGACTATCAATGTCAACAGAATCAGCACCTCCACACTGATCCCCATGAAAAGAAACTCTCCGTATTCTATTATCAAATCCAGATGTGACAATTTCTTCTTCTACAGCAGCTAACCACATGATTTGCGTGCTGGCTTTTCTCTCTACTTTACTGATATATGCAGTGCCTTGAATCCAGTTACTTATCAGACCATCATAACTGCTGGACAGTATAGTTTTTGGGACACTTTTAAGCACCTCTAATGATGTAACATTCTTCATGTGTCTAGATATTTGTCGGGAAGCTTTATCAAGATCACTTGCTGAGAAGATACTAATTATGCCACTAAGAGAGATATTTACAACATAATCATTTTGCTAGAGGCAACCGACTAACATGTCATTCAAACCACCTGAGCCAGAACTTGTCAACTTTTTCTTTAATCCATTACCATCATCACAGTTCCCCCATACTTTTGCTGACTTGTCTGCAGAAACTGTCATCACGGTTTTTGTTGTTCTGAGTGCAACGACATTCTGTCCATCCATGTGAAATGTGTATGCAAGAGATGTTGCAGCCGCCAAAAAGAACACAACCCAATCTGAACCTTCAACATTCAACTTCTTGTTGTCCATAACTGTTAGAAATGAATGCCAAACAATCATTTGTTTCAAATCTTGCTCAAGCTCTTCAAAAACGCTTTGAGGCAACTTTCGGATCAAGGGAAGAACAGAGTCAATTATCAAGATGATACTCTCCAGTAACTTTACAACCGCTTGATTGTCAACCTGAGTTTTGAGATATGATTGTTGAGTGAAGACAAACTGGGAAGGGTCAGAAGTTGGTGCACAAAGTTTAGCATTTGCAACACAAAAAGCATGCAATGCCAACACATAAGGCAGTGTGCTCAACTCCACTTCCATGCTGCTCAATTCCTCTACCTGCAATGTCCTTTCTAGTAAGCACTTGCACATTAACTCGCAGCGCTTACGAACTGACGCAAGTGATACAAGATTGATCCCGATGGCTTTAACAGATTGTGGGAAAAAATCAAGGGCTAGGTTACGCTTGATGACAGTGACCAAAAGATGATGACCTGACATCCTCCTCAACATCTCAACAATTTGCTCGGTCTCCTTAGCTATCTCTAGGGCAACAGAACTACCATCGCCAAAATACTGTGTCTGCACACTAGATGGTTCCTCGAACCAAAATTCATATAAAGTCTTGCAGACTATATCCTGAATACTTGACTCCTCATCAGTAACGCAAGAAATGATTTCAATGCAAGAAGTTATAAATTCGGCAAAGTTGGCATTTGAGGTGCTCATATCTTCGATAACCTTAATAGCTCGTTTTCGAACACTCACTCCTGTATCTTTTATTCTCTTAGCAACTTTCTCAAAATACTTCAGCCCAACATCAGGGTGTGTGGCAATATGCCCTCCAACAAGTTCAAGTGCTGCTTCTCTTACAGATATCGCAGAATCACAAAATCTTCCTTCAACAGCCAATTGCACACGTTTGTCACATAATACCTCTGGATCAGCTTCCACAATAATACTCACTGCTTGCAACGCCTTGGCCCTAATCACAGGGAAGTTCTCCCATAAACTCGCCTTATGGCTCAAGACCGACACTAACCGGGGGAAAATGAAATTGGGTGTTGCTCCATCATTGGTCAACATCCACGTGGAGATCTCGTTGGCGGTCCCCTCCAACTTAATGGTGTTCATCTCGTCGCCTTTCCCTTCGAAACAATCTCCCTCTACCTCGACAGCCTCGTCACCGCTATACGTCAAGACGATCCTCCTCAATGACGACGTCGTTTCAAGCACAGCAATTCTCTTGCGAAAAATACGCTCCTTCCTGCGTCGCCGTGCCTTCCACTCAGTTTTGTTTCGTTGATGAACGCCTGCTCTCTTTGGCCCCCATCGGTGAAGCTCAGTTGAAGGTGAAAACGTTTGTTGTTTGTGGTTTGAGTAGTATGGGGTTTTTGGCTGGTTTGGGCCCAATATGTGTTTGGATAAATGTTTTAGTGGCCCAAAACCGCTGGATCCACTTCATCCCACCTGAAGCACATGAATTCTTCTTTCCTTGAAACAATTTTGTAGCAGTCGTGTGAATTCCTCCTTCCCGATCCGCAGACAAACCTCACTGGAAATTGCAAGTCTCATGGTTTCCAAGCGATCTTTAGGCTGGTGCTCCTTGGACCACCATTGGATATCTTCTCTCAAATAGCAGAGACAATACCCGATATCCTGTTGTGCAGGTAGCTCAGATGCTGTAGCAACCTCCATCTCAAAAACTTCGACGTTCTCTTCTACCTTCTCCTTTTGTTGTAGATCTACAAAACCTTCATCAGAGTTGGAAGAATAACTGCTATGGTGTTGTTCCGCCATCTCTTTCTTTTTTTCAGTTTGGATTTTGGAAACGGGCTTGGCTAATTCATTGAGACGAACAGTGAGCTTTGCAAGTCTCTGGGCATTTTCATCCATTCTGGCTTGCAAGGGTTGTGGACAGGACTCATTTGGCATCCATGCACTCTCCGTGTAAATTGGTTGTTTTTCAGAACGTCTCATCCAACTGCAAACCAGGTCCCTAAACTCAGCATCCTTTTTCTTTTCCTTCGCCAGATAGACTGCTAAGGAAATCTGAAGCTTGGTAATGGATTGCGTGAGCTCCTTCATACTTGTTTCCAGACCGTTCACCTTGCTCTCTGTCTCCTCCAATCGGTTATTCACTGGTTGCAAATGAGTTTCCATTTTCGCCTTAGTGTGTTATCCTTGTGCTTAGAGATCCGGTAGGTCGGACCAATGATAAAGATTTGGATGACAAGGAAAACAACAAACACCGCAATGAATAAAAGAGTATACTGTATATATTGATTGAAGAACAAACCAATACAATATTCAGTATTCTCGTGTATTACAAACAAAGAGAAAGAAAATAACAAACACAAATACAGCAAGGGCCTAACAACAGAGAGGGTAGCTAACATAGCTCTTCCTCTTCCCTTACTCTCCACACTGTTCTATTAAGTAAATCCCTCAACCTCCCTTCCTCATTCCCTCTTTTTCCTCTTATACTTTATTTTCCTAGTAACGGACTATTTGCCAGCTCAGCTCAGCTCTTCTTCCCCTGCATGCATCTTGGATCGCCTTTCATAAACCCCCCATATGTTGGGCCTGTGGGCTTGGACTTCCTGGTGCATAGCAGTATCTTCATCAGAGGTATAGTTTTTCCATCCGAAGCTTCAACTCCTCAAATCTGTCCACATAAGCTTCGACCGAAGCATTTTGCCTCAACCTCTGGAATTCTTTTACCACATCGTCCTCCTTAATTTCTCTAAACCTCCTGCATAAGGCCTTTGAAAAATCTTCCCATCCTATACCTTCCCTATCCTTACTCCAATTTAAATATCAGGATTCTGCCCTACCTTGCAGGAACAGACTAGCAAGGTCCACTCGTCTCTCAGGAGACACTTTAAAAATCTGGAAATATTTCTTACACTTGCTAACCCATGATTTACTCCCCTCTCCTTCAAAAAACTGCAGCTCACACTTAGGCAATAGCTTATTAAAATATGATTTTCGAGGACTGTTTGGTTCCCTAACATGAAGCTCATTGGGGTTGGAAGAATACCCCTATCAGATCTAGGACTATCAGTAGTGAGGGTTTGAGGTTCCTTACCTCTATTATTGCTGCTGCTTGGCTGGGATTGGGTGACAGTTGGGTTATTAGATGCATTGGGGAGCTGTAGTCCTTGGATAAGCTGTGCCAAATAGGCTACAGATTTTTGGTTCTCCTACTTGAGTTTAAGCTTCAGATTGCTTTGCTCCTGCATTATTGCTGCCATCTTTTGCTGACTCTCCAGCTGAAGGTCATTCATTCGGGTCTCCATGCTGCCCATCCTGGATTCCATCTGTTCTTCAATTGTCGCACTGAGGGATTTAAGTTGGTCCTCCAACTCTTCATTGGAGGTTGTAGTTTTCTGGATGTTTGGGTTCTTTCCCATGATACAGCAGGGAAGGAAAGATGGATTGAAGGAAGCTCTAATACCAGTTAGGATTAATTCCTAACTTAGGTTGATTCTTGAATTAATTCTAGAATTCAAATCTGAATCGGGAATGGGGGTTTGAGTGAGTAGAGGAAGAAGAAAAAGAAGAAGAAGAAGAGTAGAGAGAGAAAGAGAGAGAAAATAGAAAGTTCTCAATTGATTTAGTTTAGTGGTCCCCCTAGGGAATTCGGTTACAATAAAAAGAGAAAAGGACAATGATGAGCTGCACTAGAGGACAAGAGAGCATGCAATTCTTTTCTCCCTCGGAAAACACAGCCACCAAAAACAGCTGGATAACAAAATCCAGCTGCCAACTTGAAAACATAAACTTACAGTTGAAAAACTAGAAATAACTAAATTAACTAACTCTCCATCAAATGACTCAAATACCCTTCGTCCTATGTGAATACATAACACTGTTCTGCTGGATAATAACAATATTCTCATTTGGTTTGACTGAACTGTGTACTAAAATAAACATTCAAATAACCAAAATACTCTCAATTCTGTTTAATGATAATTTATCATTAAATTTAAAGGTAAATTATATCTTATGAATTTAGTTAACAAATATATAGGTGTATGATTGACAATAAAGTTAAAATAATGTGACCGTTTATTTTAATAATAAATTTCAAAAAATAAATAATATATCTCAACACTTTAATATCATAAAGAATGTAGCATTCATAATGTAAAGTTTAGTGCATGCATATTGCATATTATAATAGGATCATAAAAAGTTCTAATATGCTAGTGTAAAGTTACATATAATATTATTTGAATATTTTAATAAGCTAATACTTAACTACATATAATCAAAAGTTGGTGGCTAGTCAATAGTGATCATTGGTCAAAAAAAAAAAAAAGAGTTAAGAAAGGATGGAGAAAAAAAATATAAAATAAATATTAAAGATAAATGAAATAAAAAAGGATTAGAGGTAAAAATGGGTTCTGCGTTATTAGATGAGGGTATAATTGGAAGTAATTAAACAAAACCACCACACCAATTTGTGGTGTTGTAAATTGGGCATTTTCATGGTTAGGTAACCATGGGTTTTAACAATACAGCACTATGAATCAAAACAAACTTGGTTAACAGTGTTACAATACAATACCATTAAAAAATATGATCCAACCAGTCTTGATGTTTGCAATATGCTAATATACCCCTGCCAATTTATAAATTCTATTTGTTTCTATTTGAAATAGCAAATGAACTGATAACCCATTTTTAGTTAAATATATATATATATATATATATATATATATATATATATATATATATATATATATATATATATATATATAATCCTACCGAGAGATCCACTAGAGATTAGAAATTGTTGAAGAAAGAACAAAATGTTTCTTTTGTCCCTTTCAGACAATATGAAAATAAAGAAATAGTTAATATATTCAAAATAATCATATATTTACAAAATACCGTCTCAAAAGATTTGTCTAAATCACTTCGTTTCTTTTTGTCCAAGTTACTTCTTTTTTTTATCCAAGTTTCTTCTCTTTTTGTCTAACTCACTTCCTTTTTTCTTTGTAAGTTTCGGGAATATTCCCATTCATAGGTCCAAAATCCATATCTATGAATTAAAAGGTCCAAATGATCAACTCTGCAATCAACTGTAAGAACCAATAGGTTTTCAAATCGTTCATTTGAAAAAATTGAAACCCTTCTTATTGGATGATCATGATACTTCCCAAAAATTTGAAATACGGGAAAGAAATACCATTCAGGTAATATTTCCAAAGGAGTTGCAAATGGATCCGCGGGTTTACCAATCATTGATGGTTTTAGAACCGCTAATCCTACATTACATGCAATAGGGGCATATATATATATATATATTTGTTTGTGGGCTTTTGCACTTGCCTAACTTTGAGATTTATAAATTCGTTTATGTTACATGCAGGGTTGTCAACATTATATTTTTTCCTTAATTTGTTTAATAACTTTGAGCAAGATTCAGTTAATTCTAGTTTCTATTATTCATACATTTTCCTTGCTGTTTCAGATAATGGAGAATATTGGATTTGTGAATAACGTGAAGAGTTTGGTCCTGCAATTAGGATATGTTCCTGAAGCTCTTCTGTCTGACAATGTTGTGAATGAATCTATGGAGAGGATTGGGGTGCCTATTTCTTTTGGAGCACATGATTCTATTTCTGTGCATTTGTCTGGAAATAAGGTTCTGAATTCCACTAGTATATTGGCCAACAACTGCAACCAACAAAACATCCCATCCCCTTTTTCAACAATTGCTCAACCTTCTCATGCTCCACTCAAGCAGATAGATAATCTGCAATCTACTGCCTCAACATTTTGCACCCTGAATTCCATTAACTCTTCGCCTAAATCTAATGGTGGTCTCTATGAACTGAAAATAACTCCAAATATAAAATCAGATGGTTCATTTCATGGTCAACTAGAGAGTGGAGTTGGTGAAGTTGAAGCGATCCAATTAAATTCTGATGCATGGCCGAACAAGCAAAATGCTTCATTTATTTCCAGGTCTCCTTTCAGTCACCAATCTGCTGCTGGTAAATTAGGTGCAAATAATGGCATTATTGAATCATTGGAGCAGCAGGTCCTTTCAGATACTGTACATGAGGATCTTGTAAATAGCAAGAGAAATGCTCTGGATAGATTTGCATATCTCATGAGGACAACTGAAGGCTTGACTGTTAATTCTCATGAAGGTTATGTAAATTCAGGGGGAGAGTTACATAATGTTGTATGTAGCCAGATGCAACCCACTTCTAGTTCATGCTCTGTTTTACATCCACGTAAATCTGCAGAAATTAACCAGTCTTCCACAAAGCTTGCTGGGTTTGGTCTTCAAAGTGCTAATTCCTCATGTGCTGAGGAGGTCCCTTCATCCAGTCTGGTATATCAATTAAGTGGTAGTGGCACCCTTTCAGGGATTTCTCATTATAGGTACTCTATAGATGCAAAGCATGCAAAAAATGAACCAATCGAAACGAAAGAGAAGATGGATGATGATTTGTTTCGAGGACTGGACATATTATCATCCCAACCAGATGAACTTGTATCTTTACATGAGAATTTTCCTGCATACCCTAAGCATGCTATTGGAAGTCAGAGTTTAAGTGTGACAAATGTTAAGTATGAGCATTCATGTTCTCAACCTTTATGTGGGGATGACTTGTATGATGTTTTGGGTGTGGATTTTAAAAATAGATTATTCAATAGAAAGTGGGATAGCTTGCTTGTAGATGGGTCGAGTGCAAATTCACATGGGGATAAAGATTCCTCAACCGTTATAAATGTTCAGGAAGCAAGTTTTGGTTTAATATCAACTGATGGATTGATATCGGACTGTAGTCTTTACACAGGCATGGAAAATGATAATCTTTTAGATGCTGTGGTATCTATGGCTCGCTCTGCTGCCAAGCAGAGGTTAGATGATGATGTTTCTTGCAGTACAACATTGACAAAAATCAGTTGCTCCTCTGCTCCTAGTGGTTCTACCCATGGCTTGATTGACATGTCTGATCATGTTCTGAAGGACCTTCCTAACTATTCTGAAAAGGCAGGGACCATGGCATCTAACGCTTTTAAATCTGGATGCAGCAAGGATGACACTGGAAGCTGTTCTCAAACTACAATTTATGGTTCCCATCTGAGTTCATGGGTTGGCCAAAATGTAAGATGCGATAATAGTGTTTCTACTGCTTATTCCAAGAAAAATAGCGAAATAAGCAAACCAAATCGCAAAAGGCTGAAGCCTGGAGAGAATCCCCGACCCAGGCCGAAAGATCGTCAAATGATCCAAGATAGGGTGAAAGAGTTGCGAGAAATTGTACCAAATGGAGCAAAAGTAGGACATCTGTTTCAGGGTTAATTACAAAATAACTCCAACCTTTTCCTCACATTCTAATTTAATTCTCAAACTAAAAAATTTACAATTTAATAACTAACCTTTAGTCACTTTCTTGAAAATTTTGTCCAAAACTAATGGAATATTTCAGAATCTCCGTGGATTACATGGAATATTCTGTTAGTTTTGGAGGGACTTTTTAAATAAAGTTCCTGATTTAAAATATAACTAAATGTTGGTTCTTAAATTGTAAGATCTTTTGGCTTGAGAATTAAATTGAAAAGTGAGTGAGAGCTTAGATGTAAATTTGTAATTAACCCTTTATTTACACACACACACACACACACACACACATTTATTTATTTATTTATTTTTCTATAGGTGATGTTTCTTTGATCTATTATTTGCCTCAACAGTGTAGCATAGATGCTTTATTTGAGCGTACAATCAAACATATGCTTTTCCTGCAAAGTGTAACAAAGCACGCAGACAAGCTCAAACAAACAGGCGAGTCCAAGGTATGGATAACAGATTCTTTAACTTCAATTGTGATAGTGCATTTATTCTTGGCTTTCATGTCATTATCTAAAGGTTGATAGAGCAAACATAATTTTCGTTTGCTTTCCCTTTTGTTTTTAAATAAAAAATTTTGTAGCATTGTTTGGATGCTGGAACCATTTAGTACTGCTTCATCTGAAATGTTAAACTGCTGAAATAGAAAAATCAAGGATTTGCTTTTTAATTGTATTTGAACTTTTTTTTTTTTTAATTCTACTTTCTACTGCCACAGCTAGCTTCTAGACCACTTTGAGTTCTATTCTGTTTTTTACATGCAGATTATTAGCAAGGAAGGTGGACTTCTTTTAAAGGACAATTTTGAGGGAGGGGCTACCTGGGCATTTGAAGTTGGGTCTCAATCTATGGTTTGTCCTATCATAGTTGAGGATCTGAATACCCCTCGTCAGATGCTTGTGGAGGTAGTGGGAACCATTTTACGTGGATATTGGGGCTTCTAGTTTAAATAATTTTTTTCTTCCTTCAATCCTATCATATTATTGTTTTGACAGATGCTTTGTGAAGAAAGGGGTTTCTTTCTAGAAATAGCTGATTTAATTAGGGGATTGGGATTGACAATCTTGAAGGGGGTTATGGAAACTCGGAATGATAAAATCTGGGCACGTTTTGCAGTAGAGGTAATATACTAAACTAGATATTTCCATTAATAATAAAGTGATGTACTACGTATCTTATGTGACAAATATTGTGGTGCTTCTCACCTAGTCAGATTATTGTTTGCAGTATCAACTTTTGTTGTATTTTTGAAAAGGATGTTACTCCTAACAGAAATGGTATTTTCTTTTGATATATGTTATATTTGCAACCTACTTGTTTTCACTAAACATATTGTTAAATAAAGCTTGTGGAATGAGTTCTGCCTGCTATGGGTGCAATGAAGTTTCCAAACTTAATTATCAGGATTCACTATGAAGGCACCACATGCTTTAGCTTGGTGTACTTTAATAAAATGTTATTATGCTTCTGTATTATAAATCTATATTCTAAGAGTCCTCAGTTGTCATGACCGAAAGATTATTTCATCTTCTCACTTTCGTAGAGTCAAAGGGTGATCATTTGACCTTCTGGTCATTAGGGAAAACAGATAGTTTCAGTTTTCCGCCTAAATGGAGCAATAAGAAAAGTTGATGGGTAGAGCAGTCTCTGTGCAAGTCTGTTTTTGTCTCTAGTTTTATAGGTCTTAATTTTGACAAGGTTATATATCATCATTTTATTAACATCAGGGTTTTATAAATCATGCTATTTTTTTTTCCTTTAAGCAAAGGAGGTTGTCAATAAAATAATGAATTTTATGCTATTTGCATTGTTTTGATGTAAAATTTTCAATGGGCATGATGTTAGAGCACAGGCAAAGATGGTTCAAACAAGTTATTCTGTTGTTTTTGCTAGTGGCCTCACAAGAGGATGTGTTTTTTTCAGCTGCATGAAGGAAAAGCATTTGTGGATATTGATTTTTTTTCTCAAGTTAAGCTTAGACTTTATCTAGATTTTATAACAAACATTTTCATTGTGGATTTGAAACTGCACCTCTTTTTATAAATCTAATGAGTAGTTGAGAAAATGCTCTTCCATTGCTGTCTTGTATAAGCTCTCTACAATAAGTTCTCTGGATTTTGTAACAGGCTAACAGGGATGTATCAAGGGTGGAAGTATTTATGTCGCTTGTTCATCTTTTGGAGCAAACTGTAAAGGGTGAGACAGCATCGGCTGCTGCATTGGAGAGCAACAGTATGATGGTTCATCATGCTTTCTCCCAAGCCACCTCGATACCTGCAACTGGTAGGCCAATTGGTTTACAGTGAACTGTTGTTTGGTCTGCATATGTTGAGAGCAAGCCAATTTTTGCTTGCCATGACTAACATAGAATCCAGACTAACTCTTAGGCGATTCTACTTTTGCTAACTTTGTCTTCTACTGAGTTAGATTATGAGTAACCTTACATCTTAATATGGTAGGTTCTTTCTTGATAGTTAGAAGCTCTTTAATACCTGTCAATCTTGTGGGCCAGTTGTAGATCTGTTGGATCAACTATGTGCAATGGCAAAAAAAAAGTTAGTTGCTGATGAAAGATCTGGAAATTGTTATTGATCATAGGCATTATGGGTTTTTAGTCATTTGGATACTCTTGGTTCAGGATGCAGATTTTGTTTCATATATATAGGAGACGAAGGAAAAGAAATTATTATTATTATTATTATTATTATTATTATTTTTCCTGTGGATATTTCCTCTGTTAACTTATACTTCTTGGAATTACCAAAGTGTGATTAATCTCGCGGACGCTATTTAAATTTATGATTTGCTTTTAGAACGAAATTTTGCTGGTTTTGTGATAGATGTTAGCTGTCTGTTAAATCTTGTATGATGATATTCTCTGAATCAAATGGACCAAGCTTCTAATAGGAGAGCTATAATACACATGTGAAGGAGAGTAAAATGAGGATAACAGATTAACCAAAACTACCCATTTTTGTATAAAATAATGATGTTTAGCGATATTCTTTAACCTGTCATCTCTTATTCAAGCAGTCCTCAAAACTCTCATCGTTGAAAATCCAAGTAGTATTCAACTTTAGTTCGTTCCCTAAAACTCTTCCATCTCTGAAAATCATATCCAAAATGTCCCTTTCACATGCTACAGTCAAATTATTAGGTAACTTGCATGAATAGTTCTCCAAGGTATAAGTTCAAATTATTAAGTAATTTGCATGAATAGTTAATGAACTTTAGATCCGATACCTATTTAGTAGCTAAACTTTAAAATTTTCTCATTTTTAATCTTAGAATCGAATTCACCTAAACTTTAAAATTTTCTCATTTTTAATCCTTGAATCGAGTTCACCTAATCTTTATAGGACAAAAAGGTGTTAAAAGAGTTTAGTGACTCGAGAAAACTTTTACAACAATATGGAAGGATCCATAAAAAGTTCAAACTCCAACAATCTTTTAGGATTGACGTCATTTAAGGAAATATAAGATGAAATAAATTGACTTCATTTAAGGAAATATAGGATGAAATAAATTGACTTTGATGGATTTCATGCAAAATAAATTAGATATAACTAATTATCTCAATAAAAAAGAAAAAGATATTACTTTTTGTATCGAGATTTCGAAAATCTCTCAAGGCAAAATTAGTAGTAGCAAAAAATTTTATTTTGCGTTACCGGTTAGACCTTTATCCATGAGTAATAAATGCGGAATAAAAGCAACAATTTTATGGTCTAAATATCTTATGGAAGCTGCGAGTTTTGAAGATAGGAAGAGCTTATGGGATTCAAGAACACAATCAGTGTCTAACTCTAAAACTGATTTTTGATCCTTACTTATAAAAGTATATTGGAATAATTTTTCTTGTGTAACTCATACTTTTTCCGAGATATGATTGGATAATTATAATCAGATAAAGATACTTGTATCTTTATTTGATTGAAACTTATCTAATATAAAGTTATATGCGTATTTAAACTCGATCATCTTCTACTCACACATGATGGAACAATATCCTGTCATAATCTCCAGTCATACAAGTAGATAGACCGTATGATCAACATACCTTGAGAGCACTATTGCTATACACCGGTTAAGGATATATAACATCTTGAAAAAACAAGATCCTCTTATCCACATATGCTTAACCCTATATTGCCATCTCACATTCACTGTTTTAACTTATGATCTCATAAAATAATGTTCGTGTTCATTCTTATATCTTTACTCATAGAAACTATAATAAATATGCTGGTAAACCCTGAATCCATTGAATGTGATCAAAATGCTATCTTTCTCTTTTACTGTATGCCATCTATTATGATTTGGCTCATTTTTCTATCTAGATCCACAAGGTTGAATTTTTTTCATGACCTTTTGGAGACTAACCAAGCTAGCTGCATTGAACTATACTTCAAGGATAAGTTAAGGGTCATAAAGGTCGAAACTCAATAGGGTCTCAAATAAGGAAAAGTTGAGATCAGTTGCATTAAATTTCCATCCTTTGGTTGACTTAAGCACACATGGTATGAAACATGTGTCATGGTATTCTTTTCTTCCCTTAAAAAAGCGCATGTATCATAATATATATATATATAAACACCATGCAAAAGCTTAAGGTTGCGATGCACCAAATCATCTAACTTTACTTTGCTTACATAAGGACATAACATGATAATTACGTTTAACTTATCACAGGATCTCGATCCCATATAACACTTAATCTCGTTTTGGATCTCAATTCCTACAACCTTAAGTATGTCTTTATCTTGCATCTTAACCAGACTAATCTTGTAATTTCTACAAGATGGCACTTTTATTTTAAATAGGCTTTCGAGCTTTACTTGTGATGTAAGCCGAATTGCCTCCGCCTCGTGGCAATGCCCGAATTGCTCTCGAAGGCTCCTTTTAGGGACCAGATGAAGACTCATAAAACTCGTGAAAATTGATTGCTTTAGAATAGACATAGATTTAACCCAATTTGCCAAGTTTTGAGCCTTAAAAAGACATGAGACAGTATGTAACACCCTAATTCTTTAACCATGGATAATCATCAATCATCATCAATCATACCTAATCAATAACAGGCATAAATACTAATAATAATAATAATAACATAGGCCCTGATTACATGCCACAAATAAATAAACTTATGGATAAATAATCATAACATAAAAGGGCCTTCAAGCATCCCGAAAACCTCAATGAAACTGCATCATGCCCGATCCTCTGAAGTTCTTTTGAAACCTACACGGATACGTATGTAAACAAACCCATGCTAAGCTATAAAGCTTAGCGGGGAACAAAATCTACGGACAAGCTCTTACAATATTTTTCATCAAACCAAATACAATTATCATAATAATATAAAATAACATATGAGGTTACAAATATTTATCATGCCAAGCTGAGCATTCTGAGGAGCTTTCAACCTTAACCATTGATGCCACCATTACTAAAACCGAAAGCATTAGATAATCTTATCTTATCCCAGGACTTGTTAATTAACGATCATTTCTAATACTCTTATATTTCTTAGAACAATTCATGCACCTTATCATTCTTCTTTATTCTAGAAGACTGATATTATCATTATATTCTTATAACCTTCAACTCCATACCATTAACCATTTTAGTTACCTAACATGTGCATTTATTGCTTATTTATATCCAAAAGAAAGTGCTCATGTTATATAACGTTGCAATAGATATTGCTAGGCATGCTTACATTACATATATTACAAACTTATCATTTTGTTCGGGATTTCGGCGCATGTCTTCCTTAATGCTATGTTATCATTACACTTTAAACCTCATACAGATTCATATCATATCATGCTTTGCACTTTGATTTATGTTAGACTTATACATAAACACATACATAAATAAATGTTCATATTCATACTCACGAATTTGCATGCCATTCCAAGGAATAGGTATTACACCTCATTATTAACTGACAAAGTCTTCATACCACATGCAAACATTTTCTAATTTTCCCTTACATGAATATTATTATGCATGTCATAGTTCATGTAATGTTTAATTCAATATTGTAAGCTTGTGGCCTATGTGGCCCATTTATTCACCGTGGAACCAACTCACACTGGTACTCACATGGTGACCTTTCTCATCGTTGATGTAAGACATCACAATCAAGTACTACATAACATGGCATTTCATTTCATAAAAGTAGTTTATAGCTAACTAAAATTTAGAATAAAGCAATAGAATAAATCACTATCATGATTCCAATACATATAAGTGAGGTGATCGATACATACGTTACTTTATTTCTTGAATCATTTACATCTTTAATAGCCTGCCTAAGTACTAGTTCAAAAGGTGGATAACGGGAGCAATGGATACCTGAAGGTATCAAACTATGGATATCCAAAGATATCAAACAATGGAGCCAAACGGGATCAAGCAATGGTTCCAGCAAGGAACAAATTATGGACCCAAATGGAGTCAAACAATGGTTCCATTAAGGAACAAGACCCAAAGGGGTTCAACTATGGCAGCTGCGACTGTATCCCTCTAGGCATGCCTATCTAATCCACAACTAAACTAAGACCCGCAGGCTTAACTTTTTAAGATATCTCTTAATTTAACATATTCTTCTTTGCTTAGCACATCACTTGGTTTAAAGCCATTTTTTATAAAATAATGCATATCATTCTTTTCATACATCAATACTGAGCTTTAGGCTCCATTACATATGGATGCTGTCATATGATCGTATGCTTGCATCAATTTCTTTCATTCATATCATAATAGTTACATGTTCATGCAACAATAATAACACATCATCTTTTATGGTTAGCATTACGCGTACCCACATGCACTCTTACATATATGTGCAGTTTAAACATGGCAATACATGATTTCATTACTCATACTTTTTCGCATATTAAATCAAGCTACTCTTCATAGCATGCTCAAATCAATTCTACCATATATACTTACATAAATCAAGAATAGTTCCCAAGGACGTACCTTGTTATTGCTTGCCGTGAGTAGTTTCCTTATTCTTATAATTAATCACATTAAACATAAGCATATATAGCAGCACTCAAGCATTCATGATTCATATGATAGAATAACTATGTTCTCATATGGCTTAAGGTCAACACTTCTTCATCTATAGCCTCTTTAGCTTACTTTGAAAGTCTATTATCTCATAGACAATAGATTATTACCTTAACATTATCACATATATCATGATCATCTTATGTGTACTTTCTATTTTATAACATTATTTTCTTAGAGGAGTTGTATAAGATTATATCATGTTAATCGTTAGAACATTACTTAAAGACTTGTAACTTTCATTTTACATCATAGGGTATGAATAACATATGAGTATGATCCTATACATCATAGTTCACCATCAATTCCCTTTATGACTTGAAGTATAATTAAGCTTCTATAGTTTTATAATATCCTTTAAAAAAACATCCCTTTTCTTTTACCACTGATGGAATATGTCATGGTATGATAATCATGATGGCACAGCGGAAAACAAAAAAAAATTTATCATGCATACCATACATATCCAAAGCTAGAAACGAAACATGCAATTTTAGGGTTGTATTACTTACAACTTTTGATGCCTTTTGAAAATTGAATTTGATGATGTCCAGCAGCTAAGGTGACTTTATCCTCCTTAGTTCTTGATCACCAATGCCAAGGAACAGCCTTTTACGCCACTCCCTCTATTCTCACACACACACTTGCACCGACGGCTTAAAATTGAGATTGCTAGCTCTCTTTTTCGGTATTGTGTAATGGTTATAGTTTGAAGCTACAAAATTTGATTTTGTACTTCTCTTAGGTTGCTATGACTACCCAAGAACACAAGAGAATGAGGAACTATCCTTTCTCCTTGTGAAAAATTGGGCCAAAAGAATTGAGAGAAAGAGAGAGAGAGTTCACGCAATTTTCACAGAAAACCTAGGGTTTTTTGCGCCAAGTCTTCTGTGTCTCACCTAGGGTTTTATTTCTTTTATATCATTATCTCTTAGGCAAGTGTTTTGATCTGAATTTCCTACCTTAAGATAAGCAATTCAAACTCTATCACTTCCTAAAGATAAGTAATACATTTTGAATTAAACTCCTTTGAATTTAAAATTCAAATTAGAAATAAAACATAAGACATTTAAATGAATAAAATCACTTAACATAAATAAAGTGCATGTGCCGAAATTCCTTGAATTCCATCTTGGAATTTTGGCCACAACATGAGTTATTTAAGTGATCTAATTCAATTTAAATTCTATTAGGCTTTAATACTCAATTAACTTAATTAACACAAGATAATTAATTAATTGAAATTAAACCTTGTGGGCTGAATTTCTCTCTCTCATGGACCAAGGCCCAATAGCAATATTATAACCCATTACATACATTAATTTGACTTTAATTAAAAGCCCAAATTAATGCTCAATACTTAATTTAAACATTTTAAGCCCAATGCTTTGTGTGCGATCCTATAGGTCCATTTAATGTTGGCAATGAATTAATAAATTAATTCAAAGGCTATATATATTCTCTAGCAAGATATTATAGCAATCCAAATTAAATGAAAATGCATATGGCATTTGGTGACCTAATGCAATTTTGCATAGTCCCTTACTCTTAAATATCAGAATTAATATAAGGCATGGAACTAGTCATCCTTATATATATTAATTCCTTTCTTGATATTCCAGTGACACTGAACTCTCAGATAAATAATGATTACTCATTATTTCATCTCGGTATGGCCATACACTTCTCAGTTCACTGATCAAGTGGCCGGTGATATTTTCTCTCCTATCGAGAGGGGTAATCCCTTCACTTCTCTCATGCTCTCTAACATGAATCAATGTATACCCAATCATACCCGTACTTGTCACTCTGTTACGAGCACGTTAGGTGTATGTCAAAGTACACAGTAATTCATAAAGAGTTTCATAGAGATTTCAGGTCTAAGAACTCCGATACAAAACTTGCATATGAGAAACACTTATGACTTGTACCATGTAGTGTTCTCATGAGCGGATCGAATCCAGATACCATGTTCTTTAACATGTATCTATGATCTCTGATTGACACTCTTGTCCTAATGATCCGTAAGACAGAACTCATAAGATCAGAGAGAGCATACTAGTCTTAATTCATTTGTTATTCCCATAACAATGACTGACTAGGGATATTTAGAATGATGTCTCATTTGTTTCAAGGTCTTACAATCCATGTGCCTCACACATGATAACTTAAACCGAAACAACACTCTTGGATAGTTTTATCAATTGATATGCACAGGAATACAAAGGATAAAACAAATGCCTCATTTTATTAATTTCAAGTGTTTCGTTACAATGCATTGGGGCTAGGGCTTACACTAAATCGTTAGAACATTACTTAAAGACTTGTAACTTTCATTTTACATCATAGGGTATGAATAACATATGAGTATGATCCTTTACATCATAGTTCACCATCAATTCCCTTTATGACTTGAAGTATAATTAAGCTTCTATAGTTTTATAATATCCTTTAAAAAAACATCCCTTTTTTTTAACTTAGGCATATTACATACCTTATACCCACATAAAATACATTAATTAGCATGTATATTTATAGTTACTAGATTACATGCAACATTACAACTATCTTCTTATCAATTAGGCTAAATCATATTATTCCCATACCATTGAAAAGGATTACCAAAGTATAGTATCTAGGTAGAACAGTTCTCTTTGGCCGAGCGTATACTTTATACTATACTATAAAGGGCATATCAATTAGCATACTCTTATGATTCTTATATTTCCTTTAACTCTTCATAGTTTCATGCCATTATGCACTAAAACACATTTTAGCAGCATAATTATTTTAGCATTATCATACGTAAGTCTTCCTAATTTGAGTTCAAGTGGACTCCAATTCATATCTTTATAGGATTATTGTTTTAAAGCCTTCCAATCTAATCTGTGTATAACAAGGTATATATATATATATATATATGTATGTATACACTTTCATTTTAAGCGATCATACTTTATTCATTTGCAGGTGACTTTATATGAATTACAGCTTAAATCAATCTTCATCCTATTATAATAGCTTTTATGTCTTTTAATTTCTATAATAATTCATGCTATATTCATGTTTTTTCTGAATCATATCTTTATAGACTTTAGTATTATAACAAAATTTCATAATCTATTACTCCCTTAGTAATTAAGTAACATATCCATCTCCATTTAATAACTATTTACCATCACTCATACTGATTACTAATCCAATTATCTTAATTCGTTCTCTCATCAGGATCTTATGGACCACATAATATTGTGTTCAATATCTCACTATATGGCTTAAATCTTGGGGTGAGCATATACTCGAATGAATGAAAGAGTATATATATATAAAGTATGGCTGGTCAAACATTTCATACAGAGAAGGGAGGGTTGGCCATGTATTTTCAGAGATAAAAGGCATAATTGGGTACAATGGGAAAATAGACATCATGTGGCCATGGGTGAGGGGAAGGGAAGCATCACGTGGCCATGGGTTCCAAAGAGAGAACCCATGCATGGTCGTGTGTGGAAAGAAAGCATTCCATGCGTGGCCACGTGCTTTGAAGAAGAAACACAGAAAAGACACACACGTGGCTGTGGGTGAGGGGAAAGGAAGCATCATGTGGCCACAAATTCCCAAAGAGTAACACATGCATGACCATGTGTGAGAGAAAGAACAAATGCAAGTGGCCGTGTGTGGGAGGAAGGATATCATCATGTGGCCATGCATCCTCAAAGGCAATTCGATGCATGGCTATGTGTTATGAAGAACTAATGCACGTGGCCACGGGTTAGGAAGAGCAAACTCACACGTGGCCATGTGTTTCCACAAGAAATTTGTAAGGACCCAAATTAGGTCCTAGTAGAATTTAAGGGCAATTACATGTTATTAAAGTCAAATTGAGCATTATTGGGTGAATTATTAAGAGTTAAGATATTAATTGGGGCAAACATGTTATTAAGTTATCAATAATTATGTGATAAATGTGTAAATTATATGGTATGAATTTTATAAGGTCATAATTAAATTATTATTGTTGGTTTAATAATATTCAAGGGTGTAATTGAAGTACAAAGTATTAGTTTAGGGATTAATTTGTAAATACGGCATCTTTAGGGGAAAATGTGAATAAATGAATAATTGAAGGGTTGATTTAAGAGAAATATAAATGTTTGGGTCAATGCTAAACATGCAAGAAATTGAGAGGCAAAGGTGTAACATGCAAAAAGGTGTGGGTTAACTATAGGACATGCAATTTGTTGAGGGATCAAAAAGGAAATTTTCTTTAGCTATTATAAATAGCCATTTTATAGTGGAAAGAAAGAGAAAAGTAAGACATGCATAGTGAGGGCCGGATTTTATAGAGAGAATTACAGAAAATTCACTTCTTCTTCTCATTTCTTAAAGCCATAGTGATCTCTCAAGGAATTCTTAAAGAAAAGTCTTTGCATGTGGAGTTAATCAAGTGTAGTTGGTGTTAAACAACAAGGTGAGTGTATAAATTTGTTAGTTAATCTCTTCTTCTTCATCTTCATCTTCCTTAGTTGATGGTCTAATGAGTTAAATGCTGGAATTTTGGTGTTGAATGAATGAATTGATGTAAAGGAAAAGAAGAAGGTAGAGGGAACAAGGGAAAAGGGCTTACAAAGGATTGAGAGTGAAAAAGGGATTTCGGCCAAAGGTATGAGAACTTAGGATTGTTCATATTGCATGTGAAATTATCTGCTGGAACATGTTGTGGTTGACTTGAAATCTTGAGTAAATTAAAGAGAATATAAGATAAGAAATGCATATGAAGTTACGGTGTGATTCCTTTGACCTAGCGATAGCAATTTTAGTGTAAGTTAAAATAGAGGCCTCAAAATGTAACAAATCAAATTTCTGTAGTTATATAAGACATTTTCCTACAAAATTGAAGAAGGAACCTACCTTCAATTCTGCCTCTAGATATTTTTTATGATTTCTTGAATTTGAGAGAACTACAAATTTCGGATTCTGGACCAGGTTGTGGAAAAATTGAGATATCTGTATGTACAGTGATCATAATGACATGAAATTTATTTATATGAAAAATAGACTCATAAATTCACATTTTATATGAAGGAAGTAATGCCTAATTTTATTTCTAAGTATGTCAAATAATTAGCATGAAATTCTTTGAATCTGTTTGTACTGTTAAGATACATATGTTGGTATTTTGGGCATAAGTATTAGTAGAGAAGTCAAAAGCTTATTATGTAAAATTATGGGTAAACTAGATACCTAGGATTACGTTTTTGATGAAGAAATTATGGTCTAAATCCCTCTTGATTTTGTGCTATGAATTTTTATAAGTTACAGCTAATACTGTTTCGGTTCTATGAACAGCCTATAGTATTTCTCACATATCTCGAGCTATAGGTCTGATATTAAGGTGAATTTTGGTTCTATAGAAACTAGAACCATAGGGGAATAATATTTTAGAGATAATTTAGCCTAAAAATGAAATTTTCAAATTCATTTGTGGCTCGCAAGTTGAGTCCATAATGCTGTCCTGTGCAGATTTTTAACGTACTTTATCTTATGGTTTTTAATTAATTGAGTTAAATATGTGTATGTGATTACAAAATGAATTGGATAGGGCATGTAATATGAAAATTTAATACAAGATTATATGTATACATATACATTCACATTTGTACATAGTTAAGGACTGGTGATGAATATATCTAACATATATTTGTGATTAAATTTGTACATAATTGTTATATGCAAGGTTAATGTATGTATGTACTCTTATGATGAGTAAATGTATATTTTAACATGTACCTATACTATGAGAAGAAAAAAATACAACAGTATGACCATGTTTACATGTAATGTCTTATGGGTAACATATTAAAGTATATATATTATGATGATATATGCTCAATTATCAATAAGCAATTTCTAACATAGAAATACATGTATCTAAGGATGTAAATCAAGTTATGATTACATATGTATAGCTTAACTACATGTTGTTATGATAAATTCATAGTTACATGGAAGCACATTCAATTAAGTATGGCATGTAATATGATTGTTGATAAAGGTTTACATATAATTATATTTGTACATAAGTAAGGATTGTTGGTAATGATATAAACATATTAATATGTGATCAAACTTATGTACATGGTTGTTGTGTACAATTATGCTTTCATGTGCATATTTTTAATAATGGAGTAAATGTTTATTTGATGCATGCATGTATACTATGAAGTTAAGAAATCTTTAAATATGATAAATGAAAGTTTATAATATAAGACTATCATATGATTACATGAATGTAATATATATATGTAAATGTCTAAATGATTATACACGATTTTTATTGATCTCTCGAAGTTACTATGATACTTATAGTTTGAAATATTAACTCCACTTGTAAAAAGAAGTAATATAACTAGTAGAATATATGTGTACATATAAACATATACACATATAGTATGATCTTACATGATCTGGTTTGAAAGATGTTTTAGTGTAATGATTTAAAGCATATGATTAAAAGTGAAATGTATGATTATGTCTTTAATTAAATAAAATGACATGAATAAGCATATGTGATGTCACATGTTAGCAAGCTAAAACACAAATCTACAGAGCAATAGACTCAATTATAGACCTCTTATTAAAGTACATAATAGCAATGTTATATGAGAATATGTACACAAGTGTATGCATTAGAGAGGGAGTATCTTGTCATGTGATTGTTGTATGAGTAAATTGTATAAATTGTTTATGAATTGTGCATATATGTTTATGTACTAGAGAAGATATATATTTTTACATGATTATGTACGGGTACAAATGGCATTATATAAGTATAGTCTTGACATACGAAATAGTTACATGATTGAATAGGATTACAAGTATAGAATAGTAATACCCAACAGTGAAATGTTCAAAGGTTTACATAAAGTTACACATGAGCATGTATATGAGTACATTGTTCATTGTTACACAAGAGTATACATGTGCATATAAGAATATAAATGAATAAAGTAAAGATAAAGTAAAGAGATTGTATTGCCTGCTTTGAGTCTAGGAAGTGGATAGATAGGCATGCCTATAAAGGTACCTTGCAGCTACGATATATTCAATCTTGTTTGGGTTATAGTCAATCCTGTTTTGGTGACTAAATAGACATGGTCCCATTTGGATCATATTCAACCCCGTTTGGGTTGTAGTCAACCCCATTTGGGTGACTAAATAGACTTGTACATTCGGGTGCCTGATAAGTTTTAATTATATATAGTTTTTATATGTTTTAAGAATTGTTATTTAGTTAATTTGGTGTAATTTAGGTTAAATTAGAGTTAAATTGTCAATTTGTATGTTTTTGAGGTTAATCTAAAGATTTGGTTGTTTTTCAGGTTAAAATTGCCAAAAGGGTTTAAATTGCAAAAAAGGCAAAGATTAGGGCCAAAACTGCAAATATGAGAAATTTATGCAAGAAAAATTATCATCCAGTCCAGAAGCTTCTCACATGACCAGGTGAAATCAATGAGGAAATTTGTCTGTGGCCACGTGAAGGGTTGAAGGTTGGAAGACATGGCCATGTGAAGGGTTAAGGCTAAAATACCTACGGCCATGTGGAAGACAAATTGATGAAAGCCAAGAGGAACACGTGACCACGTGTGAAGCAAAGGAAGACCACACATAACCATGTGCGAGGAACAACTAAGAAACACGTGACCACGTATGGCAATGTGCTAGGAGAGGCATGGCCACGTGCTGAAGACTCCCATTCAACGAAGGATTTTCTCGAGCTTCCTGTTTTGGGCAGAGTTTGCTTCCTATTTGATTTTGGAGTTTGAGAAAGGATCCATGACATCTTTGGCCTATAAATAGCAGTCTGAAACACAAAAGAAGGGATCGATCTTAGAATTAAAAAAATTTTCTCTTTAGTTTGTTTTACGTTGTTTGTTTTCATTATTTTTCTTCAAAGCTTTGTTTTGATTTTAAGTATGTCTTGTGAGTAGTTTTATTTAACTTTTGCTAAAGAATATTTGAATCCTTAACTTGTATTGTTATGACTTATATTTGATCTTCAAATTAATGCAAGTTGATTATTTTTAGTTCTTAAACATAGTCTTGTCTTTATTCAATTTTAAATTGATTTTTAACTTAATTAACATTGGTTAAGTAATTGGTTTAAGTTGATTCTTGATTTGCATGTTCTTGGGTTAATTTATTGAGGTTAATGCATGATTATAATCTGAATAAGCTATAATTGTGTGTTGATTTGAGTAAGTTAAGATTGAGAAAAGTGTAACTAAGAATAGGTGGAAGTTAAATCTCTTGAAAAAGGCTTTAATAGACATCTAGGAGAATTAATTTAGGTATTTATGCTAAGTATTGAATTGTTTTGAATAAGGGAATTTTAATGCTTGTAATGATAATCTTGAATAAAGTTATCTGGGTTTATTAATCTGAATTCTCTATAATCACTTGTGTGTTTTCTTTTGATTAAGTCATAGGAATATTGGTTAAGGTGGATAGTCCTTTAGTGAAAGTTGCTTTTACTATTGATTTTACTTCATTCAATTTACTTGCTTTTATTTGATCATTATTTATTTCAACTCTTTAAATTATTTTTATTTTAGTTTTCAATTACTGCTTTTAGTTTTAAATCTTCAATCATCATAACTTTGGGATTTCTCTTCTCTCTTCCACATATAAAATTGGTTTTGAAATTGAAATAGCACATACAAACACAAGTTTCCCTTGGGTTTGATATTTTGGGTCATAATTATATTTCCCTATATTACTTAGCCGATCTAGTACACTTGCTAGACATCGGTCAAGTTTTTGGTGCCATTGTCGGGGATACATTGGCGTTTGTTTATTTATTTTGATTTTAAAGTGATTTTTGTGTGTTCTTCTTCTCTTTTCACCTATTTTTTGATTTTTCTTTTTTTTTGTGACTAGTGGTTTATGGTGAGAAGTAACCCCATTCTACCCATAGACCCTAAAATTGAGAGGACATTACATAGGAATAAAAGGACAAGAGGCAATATGGATGATCCAATAATAGAACCACCTATGAATGATCCCCTACCACCTAGGATTGAAGAGCAAAACATACCCGACCAAGCTCCCGGGAATGTGTATAGACCTAGGACCATTAGGGATTATGCTATTCCTAGGTTGAATGAAGAACATAGAACCATTAGGAACCCTCACCACCAGCCCTTTGAGATTAAACCCGCTACCATCACGATGGTACAAAGAAACCAATTTTTGGGTTCAGACATAGAGGATCCTGCACAACATCTAGATATGTTCTTAGAAGTTAGTAACACTATGCAAATTCCTAATGTATCGTCTGATGCAATTAGGTTGAAACTCTTTCCATTCACCCTTATAGGAAAAGCTAGGGATTGGCTACAAATGCTACCAAATCAATCCATCCATTCTTGGCAACAAATGCAAGAAAAATTCCTGTGAAAATTCTTTCCACCTATTAAGACTGCCCTCATTAGAAAACAAATAAGTGATTTCCAACAATTTTATGAGGAGCCATTTCATGAAGCATGGGAAAGATTTAGGAGACTTTTAAAAAGTTGTCCTCATCATGAAGTTTCTGTTTATCAACTAATGCACATTTTCTATGCAGGTGCCCATCCATCAACAAGGTCTTTGTTAGACGCAGCCTCAAATGATAGTTTTATTAATCAAATTTTTGAAGATGCATTTTTGCTTCTTGATGAGATGGCTACCAATGAGGCTCAAAGGGCAACCTCTAGAGCAGCTCAAAAGAAACAGGAAGTTCATAATATTGATGAAGTAGCTATGTTAAAAGCTCAATTAGAATTAACGAAAAAGAAGCATTTAAAAGAAATAAATGAGTTTAAAGCTAGAAATATTTCTATGTTATCTAATGAAGTTGATGCTTATGCAGGAATTCCAGGACATTCAGGAGTGAAGCCTAATGAAGGATTAGTAGAATAAGTAAATGCCTTGAACCCATATAGCAACACTTACAACGCGGGATGGAGAAACCATCCAAATTTTTCATGGAGGGAAGGTAATCAAGGTTCTTCTTCTAACCCTAATCTTAAACCTCAATTTAACCATAGTCAACCTCCCAATAACCATCTTCCATACCAAAATCAAGCTCCACCACATTATCCAAACCAATACCCATCACAATCATACCACCAACCACCCGATTTTCAAAACTCTCAACCTCCCCCTCCTCAAGAAAAGAAATCCAACATTGAAGAAATGATTGCAAACTTTATGGCCCCCCAAAACTCAATTTTGGTTAGTCAAGATGCTAGATGGAAATCATAAGATATTTGAATGAGAAACCAAGAGGCATCCATTAGGAATCTAGAGAACCAAATGGGCCAACTTGCTAGTTCATTATCCAACCAAACTCAAGGGATATTTCCATCTAATGTGGACATAAATCCAAAAGAAGAAGCTAAAACAATCACCGTAAGGAGTGGGAAGGAGTTAGAAAAGACTGAAATTGGTAAGAATTCTTCCCCAAGGGTGGAACTGACAATGGAGGTAAGTGTTTTTAACTCTGAAAATAATGAGAAAGTGCCTCTTATGGTTGAGAAGGGTAAAGGTAAAGAAAAACTTGTTTCTACTATTCTTGATGAATCTCAATTACCATTTCCTGTTCTAGCTAGAAAAGAAAAGCAAAATGAACAATTAAGTAGATTTTTAGACATGTTTAAAAAGCTACATATAAATTTATCATTTGCTGAAGCTTTATTACACATGACTAAATATGCTAAATTTATGAAGGAATTGTGCACTAATAAGAAAATGCTAGAAGGTATAGGAACGATTCAATTATCCGGTAATTGTAGTGCTATATTGACCAATAAAATTTCTGAAAAATTAAAAGATCCTGGTAGTTTTATATTGCCATGTGAATTAGGAGGAAATTTGGTTGGACATGCTTTATGTTATTTGGGTGTTAGTATTAATTTGATGCCTTATTCGATTTGCAAGAAATTGAACTTAGGTGACCTAAAGGAGACCCGAATGACACTTCAATTGGCGGATAGATCAGTGAAGAAACCAAAGGGAATTATTGAGGATCTATTGGTGAAAGTAGGAAATTTTATATTTTCGGTTGATTTTGTGGTCATGGACATGGAGGAAGATATGTAGGTGCCATTAATAGTGGGTAGGCCATTCTTAAATATGGCAAGAGCCTTAATTGATGTTCATGGACAAACGATCACTTTGAGATTCAACAAGGAGAAAATGATTTTCAATGTCAATAAAATTTTAAAACATTCCTCGTATGATTCTGAAGAGTCCATTTATTTTGTCGATGAAATTCAAGAATGTGTTAACATAAGACAAGAGGAAATCATTCTTAATGATGAGCTTTAAAGTTGTTTAATGCATCCCAAGGAAATGGAAGAGTTGGAAGTAAAGGAGATGAAGTTGGTACAAAATCTGGAAAAAGAGCATAGTGAACATGATGAAACGGAGGATGAACCGTCCCCTCTTAAGGGAGATTCTGAACTTAAAACACTTCCACCTCATTTGAAATATGTATTTTTAAATGATAATGCTGAGCCAGTAATTATTTCATCTTTATTGACAGGTTTGGAAGAGTAAAAGCTCATTGAAGTCCTTGAGAAGCATAAAGGACCAATTGATTGGGTAACATCCGACTTAAAAGGGATGAGCCCCAGCTATTACACACATCGTATACCCATGGAGGATAAATTTAAGTCGGTGGTGCAACCTTAATGAAGGCTCAATGAACTCGATGAAATTCAACAATGGTTATATGACAATACAACACTTTATAAAGGAAAGACCAAACGATGGCATGATAAGCATTTAAGGGTAAAAGATTTTGTTCCGGGTATGCTAGTGCTTCTTTATAATAGTCGTCTTCGTTTGTTTCTAGGAAAGTTGAAATCAAAATGGCTTAGACCATACCAAGTAATGTCAAGCAATAATTTTGGTGTAGTGACGATCAAAAGCTTAAAAGTGTTAGTGTAAGCCCTAGCCCCAATACATTGTAATAAAACACTTAGTTAATAAAATGAGGCATTTGTTTTATCTTTTGTATTCCTGTGCATGTCAATTGATAAAACTATCCAAGAATGTCGTTTCGGTTTAAGTTATCATGTGTGAGGCACATGGATTGTAAGACCTTGAAACAAATGGGACTCCATTCTAAATATCCCTAGTCAGTCATTGTTATGGGAATAACAAATGAATTAAGACTAGTATGCTCTCTCTAATACTATAAGTTCTATCTTACGGATCATTAGGACAAGAGTGTCAATAAGAGATGATAGATACATGTAAAAGAACATGGTATCTGGATTCGATCCGCTCATGAAAACACTACATGGTATAAGTCATAAGTGTTTCTCATATGCAAGTTTTGTATCGGAGTTCTTAGACCTGAAATCTCTATGAAACTCTTTATGAATTACTGTGTACTTTGACATACACCTAACATGCTCGTAACAGAGTGACAAGTACGGGTATGATTGGGTATGCATTGATTCATGTTAGAGAGCATGAGAGAAGTGAAGGGATTACCCCTCTCAATAAGAGTGAAAATATCACCGGCCACTTGATCAGTGAACTGAGAAGTGTATGGCCATACCGAGATGAAATAATGAGTAATCATTATTTATCTGAGAGTTCAGTGTCACTGGAATATCAAGAAAGGAATTAATATATATATAAGGATGACTAGTTCCATGCCTTATATTAATTCTGATATTTAAGGGTAAGGGACTATGCAAAATTGCATTAGGTCACCAAATGTCATATGCATTTTCATTTAATTTGGAATGCTATAATATCTTGCTAGAGAATATATATAGCCTTTGAATTAATTTATTAATTCATTGCCAACATTAAATGGACCTATAGGATCGCACACAAAGCATTGGGCTTAAAATGTTTAAATTAAGTATTGGGCATTAATTTGGGCTTTTAATTAAAGTCAAATTAATGTATGTAATGGGTTATAAAATTGCTATTGGGCTTTGGTCCATGAGAGAGAGAAATTCAGCCCACAAGGTTTAATTTCAATTAATTAATTATCTTGTGTTAATTAAGTTAATTGAGTATTAAAGCCTAAAGGAATTTAAATTAAATTAAATCACTTATTTATTTAATGAAGTGGCCGAAATTCCAAGAGGGAAATCAAGGAATTTCGTCACATGCTATTTATTTAAATTAAGTGTTTTCATTTAATTAAATGACTTATGTTTTATTTCAAATTTGAATTTAAATTCAAAGGAGTTTAATTCAAAATAGATTACTTATCTTTAGGAAGTGATAGAGTTTGAATTTATTATCTTAGGATAGTTGAATTCAAATCTAAGACTTGCCAAAGGATAAGTATACACATTAAAAGAAATAAAACCCTAGGATATATAAAGAAGTTGGCATGAAAATAAGCCAAGCCACCTTGCTTTTGGCGTGAATTAATTCTCTTCCTCAAAATAATTCTCTCTTGGCCGAAATACACAAGGAGAAGGATTCTTCCTTGCTTTCTTGTGTTATTAGGCATTAATATCACCTTAAAGAAGAACAATATCAAGTCTTGTAGCTTCAAACAATTGCCATTACACAATACTTAAAAGAGAGCTAGCAATCTCTATTTTAAGCCTTCTTTGCAAGTGTGTGTGTGACGATAGAGGGAGTGGAGTAAAAGGCTGTTCCTTGGCATTGGTGATCAAGATCTAAGGTGGATAGAGGTATCTTAGTTGCTGGTCATCACCAAATTCAAGATTAAAAGGCATCAAAAGTTGTAAGTTTTAAAACCCTAAAAATTGCATGTTTCGATTCTTGTTTTGGATATGTATGGTATGTATGATAAAAAATTTTGTTTTTCCGCTGTGCTATCATGATTATCATACCATGTCATATTCCATCAGTGGTATCAGAGCCTAGACATGCTTATTTTAGTGCTTTAGATGCATGAAAAAATTAATTAAAAATCGTTATTTTGAAAACATGCAAATCTGAAATTTTCTGTTTTGTGTTTTTTGCATTGTTTTGGTGTAAAAACGATTTTAATTGATTAGATAGGTATTATAATTAATATGACATGTTCATATACTGTCCTAAGATTTTATTAGGGCTGGTAATGGTCGGATTTAATTATTTATACCTGATGGTACATGTTAATTATGAAACTAGGTGCTAGTTGGCATGTAAATTGCTAGTTTAACAACTAGTTTTCAAAATTAAATGTAAAATTGATTTTGGCTTGTTTGTAAGTGATTTTTAAAGATTAAATATCAGGTCTGGACATATTTTAAATTTGGTTTTAATTCTGGTCCATGACAATTTAATTGATTAATTTTAAAATCACTTAAAACTATGACTAGATTGTGTTTGTTACATGTTTAATCAACATTGTTTGTTTTGTTTTGATTAAAATGGTAAAAACACATTTAGATTAAAATGGTACAGAATATTAAATCAATATTTATGGACTTATTTAGATTATTAAATGACTCATAAAATTGATTTAAATGTTTGTGCATTTCATGGCATTACATAAGCATTTAACAACTAGTTTTGTTGTTTGTTTGTTTTTGCATGAATGTCGTGCGTTATTATATGTGTTCTTCATGATTTTATTTTTAATTCATGTTAGCACATATTATATGTATTTTTAATGTTTATGGGCTGTATGACATAAAATTAAAAATGGCAAAATTGGAAATTAAACTAGAGTTGGTTTATGGCACAAATCTAACTAGTTTGTGTTTTGGGCTTTTAAGAGAACTTATTCAATAAGAGGATTTAGTCCATTGGGCTTCGGCCCAGGCCCATCACGGGGTCATCTCTTAAAGGTTCAAGTACACAATTTCCATTAATGGGCTTGGCTAAATTAATTAAAATTGGACTTTGTTTGATCCATGAATGCTATGTATATTTATTTGCTTGTTTGGTGTGATGAATGGATATGCATGGTGCATTCATGGGCCCTGGGTTTTTGTAATTAAATATGGCCTGTGTGCCATTATATTTTATTGTAAAAGTTTCATTTATTTCTTAGAATAGAATTTATTTGAAGACTTTGTAAATCAAGACGAAGCCCACCGGAGTGGAGAAGCCCAACTCGAAGATTCTTATGTAATAGTATAGAATCTTAGTTGTAGGTTTTTGGGCCCATGTTTGTCACACTTTACTTTATGCAATTATATATATATGCATGCTATGTATGGATGATAAAGCATATGCCATGAAAGCCGTAATAAAATGAATCCCTAAAAATAGTAAGTCACAAAGTTGCCTTCCTAATTCGAAACATGTCAAGGCATCGATCATCGGTCACGTAGACTAGGAGTCCTAGATGCGCCCGATTATCTTTGTGAGGCATGGGTTGTGAATGTAGGTTGGACTTAACATGGAATGGGATGCTCGAACCTAGGCAACTAATAAATGGGTTTGTGCTATAACATCTTAAGATGTTAGCCCATTTGATCCAAGAGTCATGTACGAGACATGATTGGAGTTTACCTACCTAAGTAACTTAACTTATTAGGTGTACAGGCTCAGCTTGACTAATAAGTTGTTGTGAAAAGTGGATCTTGGCCCACATTAAATCACTAACGCGAATTATTTAAGGGGATATTAATTCGGTTTATGGGATCATAAATAAGACCTCATTTAATCTTGCTAAATTTTATTGTAGATTGAAAATGGCATCTTCAAACAACAATTTCTCATTGCGATCGGTCCTTGAAAAGGACAAATTGAATGGCACCAATTTCATAGATTGGTCTCGAAACTTAAGAATAGTTCTTAAGCAAGAGAAAAAGTCGTATGTTTTGGATGCACCCTTGCTTGAATAACCAGGAAGGAACGCCTCTGCGGTTCAAAAGGAAACTTTTGAGACCAAGAAGAGTGACTCCAATGATGTGACCTGTCTGATGCTGGCCACTATGGTGCCTGACTTGCAAAAGAAATTTATGGACCAAGAGGCTTATGCGATCATGGTGCACCTCAAGGAGATGTTCCAAGAGCAAGCTTGTCACGAGAAGTTCGTGACAACAAAGGCTTTAATTTCTTGCAAGATGGCTGAGGGTACACCTGTTAGTACCCATGTACTCAAGATGAAAGGGTATCTTGATACTCTTGAGAAGCTTGAGGTACAAGTGCCAAAGGAATTGGCCACTGACTTGATCTTAGGATCATTGCCTATTGCTTATGATCCATTTGTGATGAATTATAACATGCGTGCAATGAAAAAGTCATTCACTGAGCTTCATGGGATGCTTAAGAATGCTGAAGAAAACATTCGAAAGACCAATCCCGTGCTAATGGTTCAAAAGGGAATTAAGAAGGGACCCGCTAAGGGAAAGGGAAAGGTAAAGGGAAAACCCAAGACAGTTGGGAGTGCACCTCAGGCCTAATCCAAGCCCAAGGCGCCAAAACTCAAGGAGAGTGAGAGAACATGCTTCCATTGCAACAAGTTGGGGCATTGGAGGAAGAATTGCGCTCTCTTCAAGGAAGAACAAAAGAAGAATGGAGCCAAGGCGTCCAGTTCTGGTATTTTTGTTGTTGAAATTAACCTTTCTATTTCTACCACTTGGGTATTGGATACCGGTTGTGGTTCTCACATTTGTTCAAATGTGCAGGGGCTAAGAAATAGGCGGTCACTTGGAAAGAATGAAGTGGACCTCCGTGTGGGGAATGGAGCACGAGTTGCTGCCATAGAGATAGGTGACTATCACCTCACTTTACCTTCCGGACTTTGTATTGTTTTGAATAATTGTTATTATGTGCCTGCTATGAGCATAAACATTATTTCAGTTTCATGTTTTGATAATGATGAATTTGATTTTGTTATTAAAAAGGGCAATGCTCATATTCGTCGCGAAGGCATTTCTTATGGCAATGCCATGTTGCAAAATGGCCTTTATATCCTTGATTTACAAAACAAAGAGACCATATACAACATTAATACAAAGAGGGTTAAATCAAACGAAATAAACCCTACTTACTTCTGGCATTGTCGTTTAGGACATGCAAACGAAAAATGTATTTCAAGACTCCACAAAACTGGAGTGCTTGGGTCATTCGACTTAGAGTCTTATGACACATGCGAGCCATGTTTGCATGGAAAAATGACAAAGAGTCCTTTTAACAAGAAAGGTGAAAGGACTAATGGCTTATTGGAACTAATACATACCGATGTATGTGGACCATTAAGTACACAAACTAGAAGTGGTTTTAGCTACTTCGTGACTTTCACAGATGACTTCAGTAGATATGGCTATGTCTATCTAATGAAGTACAAGTCTGAAACTTTTGAGAAATTTAAAGAGTTTAAGAACGAAGTAGAAAACCAACTTGGCAAAAGTATAAAAGCCATTCGATCAGATCGAGGTGGCGAATACTTAAGCCAAGAGTTTGATGATCATCTAAAAGAGTGTGGTATTATTTCACAGCTCACTCCTCCTGGAACACCGCAATGGAATGGTGTGTCCGAAAGGAGAAATCGAACTCTGTTGGACATGGTTCGATCTATGATGAGTCAAGCTAATCTTCCTATCTCTTTTTGGGGTTATGCATTAGAAACTGCTGCGTTTCTATTGAACCGTACTCCAACTAAAGCAGTTGAGAAGACACCATACGAAGTATGGACTGGGAAAGAACCCAATATGTCTTTTCTCAAGATTTGGGGCTGTGAAGCACATGTTAAGAAATTAACATCTGACAAACTAGAGTCCAAATCGACTGTCTGCTTGTTTGTTGGTTATCCCAAAGAAACAAAGGGATACTACTTTTACTCACAACCCGAGAACAAAGTATTTGTTGCTTGCAAGGCTGTTTTCTTGGAAAAGGAGTTCCTTCTCAAGAAAGACAGTGGGAGTAAAGTAGAACTTGGAGAAATTCAAGTGCCACAAGCTCCTATAGAGGATGAGTTGGAAATGGGATCAAGTTCACAACCAGTTGTGGAACAAGAACCCATTACACAAGTACCTAGAAGGTTTGGTAGGGTACGTCAGGAGATTGAGAGATATGAATTTCTAATCACTGACAGTGACACTATTGAGTTAGTAGATCGTGAGGATCCTACTACCTACCGAAAAGCTATTGAAAGCCCAGACTCGGAAAATTGGCTTGAAGCCATGAAATTCGAGATGCAATCAATGTACGATAACCAGGTTTGGACCTTGGTTGATCCACCGGAAGGTGCTAAGGTAATTGAATGCAAGTGGTTATTCAAACTAAAAGCTGATAAGACCTACAAAGGTAGACTAGTAGCAAAAGGTTTTCGACAAACTCATGGTATAGACTATGACGAGACCTTTTTTGCCTGTAGTCAAGCTCAAGTCCATTAGGATCTTGGTTTCCATAGCTGCATATCATGATTATGAGATATGGCAAAATGGATGTCAAAACTTGCTTTCCTCAATGAAAATTTACTTGGGGATGTGTATATGACACAGCCTGAAGATTTTGTCAATTCCAAGCATCCTAAGAAGGTTTGCAAGCTTCAAAAAATCCATTTATGGATTAAAGCAAGTATCACAAGTTGGAATCTTCGTTTTGATGAAGCAGTCAAAGATTTTGACTTCATCAAGAACGAAGATGAGCCTTGTGTGTACAAGAAGGTTAGTGGGAGCATAGTAGTGTTTCTGGTCCTATATGTGGACGACATCCTTCTCATTGGGAATGACATTCCAACATTGCAAAAGGTTAAGCAATGGTTGGGAAAATGTTTCTCAATGAAAGACTTAGGTGAAGCCGAGACAATACTTGGTATTCGAATCTATAGAGATAGATCGAATCGGCTTTTGGGACTAAGTTAAGAAAAGTACATAGACAAAGTACTAAAGCATTTTAGTATGGGAGACTCAAAGAAAGGGTACATACCTTTGGCTTTGGGAGTTCCTTTGACTAAAGAACAGTGCCCTAAAACCAAAGAGGAAAGGGACAACATGAGTAGAATCCCATATGCATCTGCTATTGGATCTATCATGTACGCTATGTTATGTACTAGGTTGGATGTTGTTCATGCACTGAGTATAACCAGTAGGTTTCAACAAGACCCTGGTGAGAAGCACTGGTCTGCTGTAAAAGGGATCCTTAAGTACCTGCGAAGGACTAAGGATCACTTCTTGGTGTATGGTGGTCAAGAAGAGCTCGTCATACAAGGTTATGCCGATGCTGCTTTTTAGACCAGCACTCAGGATTCTAGATCGTAATCTGGATTTGTTTTTGTTTTAAACGGTGGTGCTGTCAGCTGGAGAAGCTCAAAGAAAGAGACCGTTGCCGACTCAACTACAGAATCTGAGTATATTGCAGCAAGTGAGGTTGCAAAAGAGGCTGTTTGGATTAAAAATTTCATTAATGGATTAGGAGTGGTCCCCAAACATCCTAGACCATTAGAAATTTTCTGTGACAATAACGGGGCCATCGCACAGACCAAGGAGCCTCGATCACAACCAGAAATCCAAACACATACTCAGGAGGAACCACCTGATCAGAGAAATCATTGATCGTGGGGACGTCAAGGTTAGCAAGATAGCAAGTGAAGACAATGTAGCAGATCCTTTGACGAAATAGTTACGTCCAAATCTGCATGAGGCTCATTTGAGAGCGTTCGGTCTTAGAGATATGCCCAATTGGGGACTAGTTGCTAGTGGGAGATTATTAGTGTAAGCCCTAGCCCCAATATATTGTAATAAAACACTTAGTTAATAAAATGAGGCATTTGTTTTATCTTTTGTATTCCTGTGCATGTCAATTGATAAAACTATCCAAGAATGTCGTTTCGGTTTAAGTTATCATGTGTGAGGCACATGGATTGTAAGACCTTGAAACAAATGGGACTCCATTCTAAATATCCCTAGTCAGTCATTGTTATGGGAATAACAAATGAATTAAGACTAGTATGCTCTCTCTGATACTATGAGTTTTGTCTTACGGATCATTAGGACAAGAGTGTCAATTAGAGATGATAGATACATGTAAAAGAACATGGTATCTGGATTCGATGCCGCTCATGAAAACACTACATGGTACAAGTCATAAGTGTTTCTCATATGCATGTTTTGTATCGGAGTTCTTAGACCTGAAATCTCTATGAAACTCTTTATGAATTACTGTGTACTTTGACATACACCTAACGTGCTCGTAACAGAGTGACAAGTACGGGTATGATTGGGTATGCATTGATTCATGTTAGAGAGCATAAGAGAAGTGAAGGGGATTACCCCTCTCAATAAGAGAGAAAATATCACCGGGCCACTTGATCAGTGAACTGAGAAGTGTATGGCCATACCGAGATGAAATAATGAGTAATCATTATTTATCTGAGAGTTTAGTGTCACTGGAATATCAAGAAAGGGAATTAATATATATATAAGGATGACTAGTTCCATGCCTTATATTAATTTTGATATTTAAGGGTAAGGGACTATGCAAAATTGCATAGGTCACCAAATGCCATATGGCATTTTCATTTAATTTGGAATGCTATAATATCTTGCTAGAGAATATATATAGCCTTTGAATTAATTTATTAATTCATTGCCAACATTAAATGGACCTATAGGATCGCACACAAAGCATTTGGGGGCTTAAAATATTTAAATTAAGTATTGGGCATTAATTTGGGCTTTTAATTAAAGTCAAATTAATGTATGTAATGGGTTATAAAATTGCTATTGGGCTTTGGTCCATGAGAGAGAGAAATTCAGCCCACAGGTTTAAATTCAATTAATTAATTATCTTGTGTTAATTAAGTTAATTGAGTATTAAAGCCTAAAGGAATTTAAATTAAATTAAATCACTTATTTATTTAATGAAGTGGCCGAAATTCCAAGAGGGAAATCAAGGAATTTCGGCACATGCTATTTATTTATATTAAGTGTTTTCATTTAATTAAATGACTTATGTTTTATTTCAAATTTGAATTTAAATTCAAAGGAGTTTAATTCAAAATAGATTACTTATCTTTAGGAAGTGATAGAGTTTGAATTTATTATCTTAGGATAGTTGAATTCAAATCTAAGACTTGCCAAAGGATAAGTATACACATTAAAAGAAATAAAACCCTAGGATATATAAAGAAGTTGGCGTGAAAATGAGCCAAGCCACCTTGCTTTTGGCGTGAATTAATTCTCTCCCTCAAAACAATTCTCTCTTGGCTGAAATACACAAGGAGAAGGATTCTTCCTTGCTTTCTTGTGTTATTAGGCATTAATAGCACCTTAAAGAAGAACAATATCAAGTCTTGTAGCTTCAAATAATTGCCATTACACAATACTTAAAAGAGAGCTAGCAATCTCTATTTTAAGCCTTCTTTGCAAGTGTGTGTGTGACGATAGAGGGAGTGGCGTAAAAGGCTATTCCTTGGCATTGGTGATCAAGATCTAAGGTGGATAGAGGTATCTTAGTTGCTGGTCATCACCAAATTCAAGATTAAAAGGCATCAAAAGTTGTAAGTTTTAAAACCCTAAAAATTGCATGTTTCGATTCTTGTTTTGGATATGTATGGTATGTATGATAAAAAATTTTGTTTTTCCGCTGTGCTATCATGATTATCATACCATGTCATATTCCATCAAAAAGATGGTAATGAATATACAGTAAATGGGCATCGGCCAACGAGAGGTTGCTGAGGCAACCATGGTTCTTCAAAATACCAAATATATGGTTTGAATAGTCTAGCTAAAGACTCTAAAACTCAGAACTTTTAATTCTTCTTTTATTTTTACAGTTTCGTGTGATTTTGTATTTTAGTTATTTTAGTTGTGTGTTTTTGTATGTCTGTTTCGATTCATGAAATAGGGAGGTAACTAGGCTTTAAATTTTGGAAAGAGATAGTTGAATTGGCTAAAAAACGTGAGATGGTTTCTTTTCAGAAACCAAGTTTTCATTCAAAAGAAATAGCCATGTGTGACCACATGGGGATTTTGCTTTGTCTCTCACGTGGCCACACAAACACATACTGTCCCTACACAAAGCACACACGTGACCACGTGTACCTCCTCCCTATTTTTAACATGGTCACATATGGGTATTCTGCCTCCCTTTCACTTCCATACACATAACCACGTGTGGCTTCTCCTTTGCCATCACGTGGTCACGCACAAACTCACTGTCCCCCTTACACACACGTGACCATGCACACACACTCTTTAACTCTTACGTGGTCACGCATACCTCATGTACGCAAGGACACGTGACCACTTGTGATTCCCTCATTGAAATCACGTGGCCATGCCAATTGATGCTGCCCCTTATAAACACTCTCACATCTCTTTTTACTCTTTTTCTTTGTTTTATTTTTACTCTCACACATGGCCACGCCTCACCATCAACAAATTGACCCACGACCATGGGTTTCCAACCACCATCGCTCATCACCATCTCCGACCACCATTCTCCCTCTTCTTGCCCTTTTTCTCTCTTTTCTACCCATCTTCTCTTCATTCTCCATATGTTTTTAGGTGTTCATTTGCTGTGGACAGCAAATTTTTAAGGAGGGGGTAGCTTCCTTTCAGGGAGATTGTCTTCTACCTTCTTTTTTTCACGAATCGGTTTCTATGTTTTATGTTTTGTTTCTGTTATTTTGTTTTGTTTGCTATCTTAAGTTTGTAAAATATGTTGAATACTTATGTAATTCACTTTTTCATTTAGTTTGCATGAGAACTTAGTTTGCCCCGGTTGCTTTCAAAACTTTGAACAAATTAAACTTGGATATAGGAATATACATGTTTAGAGCCTTTGCTTAGCAAGAGAACAAATATGTTATTTGATAAATCTTTAGATAGTTTAATCTTCAGCTTGATAAATATTTGTTAGTTTCAAAATCCTTGAAAGCACTTAGACCAGTTTTTAACTTAGAAAAATCCAATACAATGAAGTAGTGAAGTAAGGAAATTTAGAGCAATAGAACCTTCCTCATCACCCTTCAAAGCATATGAGCAACTCAAACAACTTAGAAAATGATCTAGGCAACAATTTTCTTGATAAACTTTCTTAAAAGACTTTTTACTTACCTTAGAGAAATTATCTTTTGAAAAGCCAAATTAAGCCTAAAAGGGTCTGCTTAATGCGTACCATTAATATTTTCTTGTTACACTCAATATTGTGCCATATAACCTAAAAAGCCTTTATCTCACCATATGAAATTGGCCATTTTAAGGACTAAATGAATTTTTGAGAGATTAAAGTTCTATTGGGTGTAGTAAGAAACTTTTAGCAAAGTTATTGATGAAGTCAAGTGAAAAATTTACCTTGTATTACCTTGAGTTTATGCAAGTATTTTGTGAGTGCTAGCATTAAAAAAAACATTTGAAAGTTTGAGAAAAGAAATAAAGAGAAGAGCTAGCAAATATGAAAAAAAATCTAAGTGTGGGGTAGTACAAGGAGAAACAAAATTGTGATGACTTCTTGGAAAAAGGCATAATTTCTCTTAAAAGGAAGTTTGAAATTGAGGCAAGAATGAGCAAAATATACATTCCTTAAGTTATTGGGATTAGTGATCTATTTTTGTCTTAGAGTAGTTATTCATTTTGATTATCTTTTATCCATTCTTTGATAACCATATCCTTAGAGCCATTGCAACCCTTAAAAGACCTATGTGATTTTTAGTTTGTTTTGAGGTTCTTAGTGGAGATGACCTTCGGGTTCCGGTGCTAAAGGAGAGGCCTATTGTATTTCTAGAGTTTCAAGCACGAAACTGAGTGTATGCTTATGCATTCATTTATTCTATACTTTATTATGTAGTTGTATTGATGTTTTGATTTTAAAAATTGCTTAAAATGATTTGGTCTTGCACACACTCAAGGAAATTAACCTATATTATCTTGTTCAAAGTTGATATATTTAGAGATTATATTAAGTGCTTTTGTTAAAATGCTAAGCTTGGTTTTGAAATTGTATATCTTTGTACAAGTTTGATGGTTTTGAAGGTGGGATTATTCTAAATTGCTTGAGGGCAAGCAAGGTTTAAGTATGGGGTATTTGATAAGTGTGAATTATATATAGTTTTTATATGTTTTAAGCATTGTTATTTAGTTAATTTGGTGTAATTTAGGTTAAATTAGAGTTAAGTTGTCAATTTGTATGTTTTTGAGGTTAATCTAAAGATTTGGTTGTTTTTCAGATTAAAATTGCCAAAAAGGCAAAGATTAAGGCTAAAACTGCAAATATGAAAAATTTATGCGAGAAAAATGAGCGTCTAGTCCAGAAGCTTTTCACGTGACCACATGAAATCAATGAAGAAATCTGCCCGTGGCCACTTGAAGGGTTAAGGCTAAAAGATCCATGACCACGTGAAAGACAAATTGATGAAAGCCAAGAGAAACACGTGACCACGTGTGAAGCAAAGGAAGACCACACGTGACCATGTGTGAGGAACAACTAAGAAACACGTGACCACATGTAGCAATGTGCTGGGAGAGGCGTGGCCACGTGCTGAAGACTCCCATTTGATGAAGGATTTTCTCGAGCTTCCTGTTTTGGGTAGAGTTTGCTTCCTATTTGATTTTGGAGTTTGAAAAGGGATCCACGACATCTTTGGCCTATAAATAGCAATCTGAAACACAAGAGAAGGGATCGATCTTAGAATTAAGCAAATTTTCTCTTTTGTTTGTTTTACGTTGTTTGTTTTCATTATTTTTATTCAAAGCTTTGTTTTGATTTTAAGTATGTCTAATGAGTAGTTTTCTTTAACTTTTGCTAAAGGATACTTGAATCCTTAACTTGTATTGTTATGACTTAAGTTTGATCTTCAAATTAATTCAAGTTGATTATTTTTTAGTTCTTAAACATAGTCTTGTCTTTATTCAATTTTAAATTGGATTTTAACTTGATTAACATTAGTTAAGTAATTGGTTTAAGTTGATTCTTGATTTACATGTTCTTGGGTTAATTTATTGAGGTTAATGCATTATTATAATATGAATAAGCTATAATTGTGTGTTGATTTGAGTAAGTTAAGATTGAGAAAAGTGTAACTAAGAATAGGTGGAAGTTAAATCTCTTGAAAAAGGCTTTAATAGACATCTAGGAGAATTAATTCAGGTATTTATGCTAAGTATTGAATTGTTCTGAATAAGGAAATTTTAATGCTTGGAATGATAATCTTGAATAAAGTTATCTGGGTTTATTAATCTGAATTCTCCATAATCACTTGTGTATTTTCTTTTGATTAAGTCATAACAATATTGGTTAAGGTGGATAGTCCTTTAGTGAAAGTTGCTTTTAATATTGATTTTACTTCATTCAATTTACTTGCTTTCATTTGATCGTTATTTATTTCAACTCTTTAAATTGTTTTTATTTCAGTTTTCAATTACTGCTTTTAGTTTTAAATCTTTAATCATCATAACTTTGGGATTTCTCTTCTATCTTCCACACATAAAATTGGTTTTGAAATTGAAATAACACATACAAGCACAAGTTTCCCTTGGTTTTGATATTTTGGGTCATAATTATATTTCCCTATATTACTTAGCCGATCTAGTACACTTGCTAGACATCGGTCTGTGCCACCGTTATAATCAATCAATTTATACCTTCGGCTATCTTATTTGTACCTTCGGGTGCCACCTTTATAATCTATCAATTTATACATTCGGGTGCTACCGTATAACCCGTTATCCACCTCTTTAGAATAGTGCAGGCTTTACACCAAAGTTACTTTGGTTAAATTGATGGTATACATATGTGGGTCCTTTGTCATAAGTCTTTTTCTAGATGTATGCCAATGCATGATATATGAAGGAATTTTTAATAGTTTAAAGAGTATTATAATATTTAATGGATGCAACAATTTTATAATTGCATAAGCATATTTAATATTAAATATTATAAAAGTTAGACGGTAACAACCATTGTTTTTGAAATAGTTTTATTATGATTATATTATATGTTCACATTGTTTATTTGTACACATTTAATGAATGTGTGTTTGTTATTTACGGTGTGATGTATGCATATCTAAGACCTATAACCTGGGTATATAAGAATAGTCTGGCAATGATGTATAATTGTTATGTTTAATTGATAGGCTTGTTTTTGTAACTTATGCTATATAAAGTAAGCTTGTAGTATTATAAAGATCTCATGGTATTTGAAAGTGTTGATTTGCCATTTTAATTCTAATGGATGCATATCAAAGACATACGAGTATAGATAAAAAGATAATGGATAATTATGTTAGTACGATTTAGTATCAATTCAAAAGCTAATCACATAATAATTAGTTGAATTTAAAGCCATAGGACATTGGAGCTTACATTATTATATATGATGATTATAGTATCAATGAAATTTTTATTGTTGAACTTTGTGATTTTCATAATATGATTTAACTGTTGGATTTTTATTCATTTCTTGAAACCAAGCTTTGTTATAACTGAGACATGTGGTGTGCTTGTTGACGATCACTATGAGTGGTCTTTCATCATGGTTTTAGTTCCTCACTAAGCTTTATAGCTTAGCACGGGTGTTTCATCCGTGTAGGTTATTGGGGTGATATCTGCAGCAGGATGGCCAACTCAAGTCAACGAGAGAGACAATTATAGACTTTTATTTTGGGCTCTTTGTATATAGTAAAGATTTTGTGGTATTAGAGATATTGTATGTAAAAATGTTAAACAGTTGTTGTATTTTGTAAAGAGACTTTAACGTACATTGAAATTTTTTTAAAAGTATAGCCCTCTTATGTATTAAGCTTGATTATATGTTATTTGTGTAGTTGGTATATGTTGATGTTACATAGTAAAACATGTATAATGAGATGGATAAAGTGATATGTATAGATTATAGAATAAGGGTGCTACAAAAGTGAGTGAGTGGCCATGTGTGCTCAAGGAGAAAAGGGTGCATGGCCATGGGTTAGGAAGGAAAGAAGAAAAGCCAGAATCTTGATCGTGCATAACATGAATTTAAACCCTAAATCTCACTTCCCCACTTACTTATATGATCATTTAAGTTACTAATCATGTTATAATCATCAAAATATATTAGATTAAACTCTTAATCTCATTATCAAAGAATATGCAACATAAGAGGTAAAACATGTATAGTAACCCTTCCAAAAAATGAATCCCGTACCTCAAAATCAAGCTTTATCTCCTTCAATATTCATTAATCTAGCTCTTTTTCTCCTTCATTTCCTTATACACAGAGACAACAAACATGACTTACCATCTCTTCCTATGACCCTAAGATCATTAATCAAACATGGAAGAAGAGATCTAAGGAAGGAAGACATTACCTTCATGCCAAAGCACCAAAACCCTAGAGCTTCTTCTTCAAACCGTGACCATAGAGAGAGAGAGAGAAAACTCTCCCAAATGCCGATCCTCTAATCCCCAAAATGTCCTTATACCTTTTAACCCCTAAAAACTCATGTCCTTAACATTAACCCCAAACTTCTTATTTAATTCAATTGCATCATTCTTTACTATTTTAGCTACACTCTAATACACATGTGCATAATTACCAATATACTCTTAATTTGGATTAACTTCAATAATACCAAATAATCAAAATTTGCCTTATTAAACCTTAATCTTGATTAATTAACTATAATCCTATTAGTGCCATGATTGGGTCCTTACACAGTATCTTATGATACTCCTATTCTATTATTGATGATCAACCTATGAGGGCATCTATGTGGACACACAAGGTCAGAATTATGGAGTTGCAACCCAACAGTACGCTGGGAAAGAAAATCTAAGCTTATAAAGCCCAAACTAGAGATGGTTCGAAACTTCACTCTTACTTATGCATTGGTTAATATTTTATAAAAGAGTTTTTATGATTAAATCTCTATCTTCCTTCTCACACGGCTTACAAGATAAATAAATAAAAGGCACAAATCAAGCACATAAAAAAACTATAAAGTAAATAAAACATATAAATAAAATTATTTAAAAAATAAGGAAAAAATGAACATATGCAAAATGTGGAATTCATTAAGGTGGGAACATCAGTTCTCTCCTACACACTTATGAAAAGAGTAAATAATTCTTGGAAAGTTTTAGAAAACAAGGGATGAGTGATCTCATTTTTGATGAAAACAAAACTCTTCTTTTGTTAAGTCAATTTTTGGGGGGAAAATTGGACATTCGTCTATTTTATTAGAAAAATCCCAATTTTATTAGTAAAAATCATTAAGTGATCTTTTATTTTGATGTGCAAGAAAAATTCCTTTATTATTACAAATTCAAATTCCAAATAAACGAAATAGAGCAATAAGAACCATAAGGAAATAAATGAATAAAGTACAAAAATAACCCTTAATGGCACATGCTCTAAGGTCCTCCAACCTCAAATCTCCAGGAGATTTATGCACATAAATTTAATCACTAAAAAAAAGACCAAAGATAAATAAATGATTAGTGATGTAATAAATAAAGATAAATATTAAAATAAACAAACATACTTGCACTGGAATCAAAATTAAATAAATAGAATAGAAACATGAATGGCAAAAGCAAAAATGATATACAAAATTTAAATATATCATGTAAAATATTTTAGGGTAAGAAAAATACATAAAAAACATTTAAAATACCAAGCAGAGGCTCACAAATGGCTAAAATGACAAGGGATGACCGTCTAGGAGGTGAGGAATAGGAAGGAATAGGCACGCAATGTCCCGCCGCTTGCTAGGAGGGACTGGCGTCTATCTTGCCTTCTTCCTATTGCTCACGCCCAGAATGCAGTCCTAGGGGCAAAATGCAATTAACACAAATTAAAAGCATAAAATTTCCTAAACATGCATAAAATGCCCTCTAAACATGCATAAATCATTCATAGAGGCTAAAAACTCATTTAATTAACATAAAATCAATAAAGTCACATGCAATCAATAGTTTTGTTAAGAAAAAAACCATTTATTAATGGAAGGAAAATCTTACAAGCATGCCTTTCTACGTATTAGTCATTTTATTTTTGTTAATCACTACATAAAATATTGAACAAACATTTAATTAAATCAACATGACATAAAATTTAAGAGCAAATAAACAACATTTTCTCATTATAAATTTAAAGAACATACATGGCATATGATTTATTCTTAATATAAATATAAAATAAAACCTAGAATATTACCTTTAGTTTGGTTTTTGTAAATAGGAAATTGTGCTTCGAGTTCCTTGTCAATTGATTTCCACAATTAGAAAGAATGAAAATATTTTTTTTGTTAAGAACGTAAATGAGCCTTATTTCCTCAAGGAATAAAAATTAGATCTTTTATTCTCAAGAAAATTAATGGCTGCCACTGTGAAAAGATTTTTCTTAGAAAATGATGATGAGGATCCCCCAAAACCCTAAGGTTTTTCCCTTTTAAAGTAAGATAGAGTTTTGGGATCTTTCAAACTCAATCTCCTTGAAAATTGGAAAAACCCCCTTTTATCTTGCTTTTGAAAATCTAATCTTTCAAAACCCCATCTCATCCCAACTTCCAGCTGCAGAAAATGTGCAAAACAGGTGTACAAGTCCTACAGACAGTGCCACTAAAACCACAAATGGGCAACAATTAAAAAAGGGTTTTAAAATTACAATTCTACCCCTTTTCTTGACATAATTGAATTATGGCCGTGATATAGTATGGTGTCTATCATCAAGTTATGGATAGGATAGGAACGACCAAGGTATTGTTGGGGATTATCGGTTACATGCATCTCATATATAAGCGAAATTTAAAATTTTTAACCAATAGATATGATCTTGCCATGAATTTACAATATACATATTAATGAGAATAAAAAAAATCACCTTTGATTTTTGTTGTATAGTTGATTTTTCTTCTCACCGGGTTGTCGCAAACCACAGTGTCCAAAATTAAACACCTCCAATGAGTAATCAACACTAGAGAAGGATTGAATGAAAAAACAAAGAAAGAGAACAAGGGCTGGCTGAATTTTCCTACATGTTAACAAGGGGAGTGGTGGCTAGGGTTGAGAAAAAAGAGAGAAAAATGTTTTCTCTTAATTGTTCACACTTAACCTTAAAACCCTATCACTTGGATTTTTATAGTTAGGTTAAAAATCCAACTTTATAATAGGATTGGGCTCTTTAAAATTGCTGGAGAAATATTAATTGGGCTTCTGGAATTATTAATAATTTTTTAGGGCTTAATTAAATCCAATTTAAGCCCTTTCGCAAAAGACTATGCACAAAACCCACAAACATGGCCCTTTGTGCATATACTTGGATTTAATTACCCAAATGAATTACAAATCCAGCCAAATTAAACATGTAGGCTCCATAACACTTATAAAATATATTTAATTTATTTTGGTCCAATAATTAGGCTTCTAAGGCCTTTTGTTTGTAGTTGGCATGTAACCCTTCCCCTGGAAGGTTTTTGTGCCAACTTCACTTCTTTGGGCCTCTTTAATTCCTCCAATGGATCTATTAATTATTATATCAGCTCTAAAAAACTTATAGTCTAATAATAATTAATTATAAAATACATTATTTCAATTAGGTCCATTTTACAGAACATTTCTAAAAAGTTATGCGAACAATTTTACTTGATCATAATTAATTAAAATCTTTAATTAATTATTCTCTTATTCACTTCTCTATCCCTATAATAATATCAAATATTATTATCCTTGTCATTTTACCATTTTATTCTTTTCTCTATATGTGTGTGACCTATTGGGTTCCGGTCCATATTGGCAATATAATACGTAATTGTGAGTTCTATTCAAAACTCACATGATTTAAACTATTTTAAATCATTTTATCAATCCCTATTGATATTCATAATACATCATTATACAAGTAATTATTGGCCTCTAGCTAGGTATCATGACTACCTAAATGTCAGGAAAGTCAAGTGGTTTGACTATAGCCTTCCATAGAAACAGTTACCGTGAAATTACTCCTTTCACCACTCTTATCTCAATTAGATTCTAAGTATGGATTTCTGTCAACTCATATAAATATAATTATGTATGTTCTATTAATTTATGCATTGTTCTAAAATACTCTTCATGGATCTCTATCCATCTTGGCATATTACTCTGGCTAGAGATTCTCTGAACAAGGCAATTATAGAATCATACGAGATAACTTCCCTTAATAAATCTGGGATGGTGAATCATTTGTTGATCACTCAACTATCTTCAAGTCAGTCATGATATACCCAATCTCCTAACTATGTTCACCCTCAGTTGGAAGTAATCAGTTATGGAGTCAAAATATACCACTTGCTACTTAAGATAACTTTGGTGATCTCAAGTCTAAGGATACTTGTACAACTGCTATGAAGAGATTTCTCACTGACATAGATTTAATATCCATGTGAGGATTCTCTTTGCAGGTCTCCAATGAACTTGTTCTTCTAACAAGAATCCACATGTTAGCTTTGATTATCTGATGGAAGTGGTAATGGATCTTTATCCAAGACATAATGGATCTTTTCAGCTTTAAGAACAATTCTCACTTACCTAATCTAGTCAGAGTAGTTGCTGCCAACCAGCTTGTTATCCAAGATTGATCATATATTAATGTTTGATGTGCTCATGATGATGACCTAGATGTGAAAAAGAAAACATATGAGAGTATGTTCATATATATGTATGCATTAATTAGGTCTTTAATTAATCCATTTACTCCCATTATTTTATTGAGAATCAATAGCCCTCACTATTTAATTTATGAAAACCCAATGTTTTTCTTAGTGGGCCAATATCCAATCCTTGATATGAAATTTGACCTTGACTTTGGTTAAAAAATCAAACTCCATACCATTGAAAGGTAGGTATCTCTATACCAATTGTGTCTCTACACAACTATTGGATCATTAGGTTATCAACTCTTGATACATGCATATCATATATGCATTCCCTAATCTTGCCTCTAGAACCATTAGCCTTGACTTTGGTCAACAAGCTAATGGGCTAGCTAAGATGACCCATTTAATTAGATTCAAATATATTCGATATAATGTGCGCTTGACTTTGGTCAACAACCCACACTATAAAGAACTCTGGTTCTCCTCAAATTAATGGAAGGCTTATATGCCTTAGTATTTATTTGAGGGTTTTAGTTTATTAAGTCTCATCATAAATGGTTGGCATACATTAGTATGCATCCTATATCTATCACATAAATATAAGCATAAAAATATGGTATAGTTATGGACTTTACTACATTGATTTCCCCGAGCCAAAAGGGAAATCAAAAGGTCACACCTAGGTAGTATGCATGATTCAAACAAGTAAAAATAATTACATTATCTTCAAACTTGTTGGATCTCCATTCGGCCTATCTTGCTCCTTGATAGTGGTCTCCATCTCTATCTCTAATTCTAATCTAAATAATCTAATTATATATTACAATTTGAAAAAGAAATACAAACCAAAAACAAGTGGCCGGGACATGAAAGACCTCATTGGGCCAAAACATGCATAATGCTCAATCACTTTGGGCCTTGTCCGTAACTATACACCATGCCAATAATACACCCTTATATGCATTTATAATGCATAAAGTAAAACATATAATGGATTACTAACTTTTTTTTAACTCTTGAAACTTACTTTTGAATTATTTTAATAATGTGATCAAATTAGGAAACTTTTTCCATTTTGAAAACTTCCATTTTAGGAAACCTTTTTGCATGCATGTGTTCTTGCCTTAATAATCAATCCAATTGATTATTAATTAATTATTAATTGATTAATTAATTATATTAAATAATTAAAAGAATAAATTTTGGGCTTTAGATAAAGGGTAGGCCAAAACCCACCAAACTAAACCCTAAATGTGTTCACACACAAACTAGTTTTGTGTCTATTGGACCATTTGGGCCTTTTGGAATGAGCCAAGCCCACTCCAGCCTTTAAAAATAATTAATAAAATTAATTATAGTTTATAATATTTAATTGAAATCATCTCCTTGGGCCCACCAAGTCATTCACTAATTTAAATCAAGTACGTAAACAAAATTAAGCCCATTAAGTGGTTTTAATGAATTAAAATTAATCCAATTAATTCAAGGCCCATTTTAATTAATCCAATTAATTAAAAACACATTAATATATCAGATATATCATATTTAGAAGATTAAAAATCATTCTAAACATGAACACACCAAGATCATACCAAGAACACACGAAGAACACCAATTTATCGAACCTTTTCGACTAAACTAGTTTTCATGCAAAACTTGTTCGATTTTAATTTTGTTTGATCCTATGGCTTAATATCACATATTAAACACATAAATTTTCATCAAAATAATCTTAGAGTGGATCAATAAAAAAATTAATTTAGAATAGCCCCTAAACTTTTATTGAAAAATAAAACCCTACACGCCATTCACAATGGTTCTTTTCTCAAAAGAATCGTTTTTATTTTTCATTTTATATATTTGATCACATACATCCAGAAATCAATATTTCTCGTTCATGAACAATCAAATCTGATATTTTAAAGTTCATGAAATAAATAACTCAAAAATAAAACTTTTTCCGCAGAAAAATATAGAATTATAGATTCATGGCAAAATCGAGGCTCTGATACCATGTTGGGGATTATCGATTATATGCATCTCATATATAAGCGGAATTTAAAATTTTTAACCAATAGATCTAATATTGCCATTAATTTACAATATAAATATTAATGAGAATAAGAAAAATCACTTTTGATTTTTGTTGTACAGTTGATTTTCCTTCTCACCAGGTTGTTGCAAACCATAGTGTCCAAAATCAAATACTTCCAATGAGTAATCCACACTAGAGAAGGATTGAATGAACCAATAAAGGAAGAGAACAAGGGATGGCTGAAATTCTCTAGATGCTAGCAAGGGGAGTGGTGACTATGGTTGAGAGAAAAGAGAGAAAAATGTTTTCTCTTAATTGTTCACACTTAACCCTAAAACCTTATCACATGGATTTTTATAGTTAGGTTAAAAATCCAACTTCATAATAGGATTGGGCTCTTTAAAATTTCTGGAGAAATATTAATTGGGCTTATGAAATTATTAATACTTTATTTGGGCTTAATTAAATCCAATTTAAGCCCTTTCACAAAAGACTATGCACAAAACCCACAAACTAGGCCCTTTGTGCATATACTTGGATTTAATTACCCAAATGAATTTCAAATCCAACTTAATTAAATATGTAGGCTCCACAACACTTATGAAATATATTTAATTTATTTTTTTCCAAGAATTAGGCCTCTAAGGCCTTCTGTTTGTAGTTGGCGTGTAACCCTTCCTCTAGAGGGTTTTTGCACCAACTTCACTTCTTTGGGCCTCTTTAATTCCTCCAATGAATCTATTAATTATTATATCAGTCCTATAATACTTATAGTCTAATAATAATTAATTATTAAATACATTATTTCAATCAGGTCCATTTTACATAACATTTCTAAAAAGTTATGCGAATAATTTTACTTGATCATAATTAATTAAACTCTTTAATTAATTATTCTCTTATTCACTTATCTATCCCCATAATAATATCAAATATTATTATCCTTGTCATTTTACCATTTTATTCTTTTCTCTATATGTGTGTGACCTATTGGGTTCCGGTCCATATTGGCAGTGTAATACGTAATTGTGAGTTCTATTCAAAACTCACATGATTTAAACTCCTTTAAATAATTTTATCAATCCCTATTGATATTCATAATACATCATTATACAAGTCATGATTGGCCTCTAGCTAGGTATCATGACTACCCAAATGTCAGGAAAGTCCAGTGGTTTGACTATACCCTTCCATAGAAACAATTACCATGCAATTACTCCTTTGACCACTCTTTTCTCAATTAGATTCTAAGTATGGATTTCTATCAACTCATATAAATCTAATTATGTATGTTCTATTAATTTATCCATTATTCCAAAAATGCCCTTCATGGATCTCTATCCATCTTGGCATATTACTCTGGTCAGAGATTATCTGAACAAGGTAATTATAGAATCATGTAAGATAACTTCCCTTAATAAATCTGGGATGGTGAATCCTTCGTCAATCACTCAACTATCTTCAAGTAGGTCATGATTTACCCAATCTCCTAACTATGTTCACCCCCAGTTGGAAGTAATCAGATATGGAGTCAAAATATACCACTTGCTACTTAAGATAACTTTGGTGATCTCAAGTCTAAGGATATTTGCATAACCACCATGAAGAGAATCCTCACTGACATAGTTTAATATCCATGTGAAGATTCTTTTTGCAGGTCTCCAATGAACTTTTTGTTTAACAAGCATCCATATTTTACCTTTGATTATCTTCCATAATCACAGTTATGAGAACCACTACTTGAACCATTCAAGAAGCATAACATGTGCTAGTCTTTTCGAATTAACAATGTCCTGTCTTATTAATTCTATGACTAGGGATATTTAGATATTAACACATTTGCATGCAATAGACATCTCATATCATGAACACTTTCATGATTGCCTTTACACTATGTTTATAATATCTAGGACTTCATTTATTAATTTAAGATTTCCAAAATCATGTATTTAAATATAGTGTTAATAAATGAATGATGCCTTTTATTAAGAATCTGAATTCATACATATGAAATACATCCCTTTTACATGGGCCCTATGGCAAACTCTCTAACAGGTGTCCCATCAACTGGAGACCGTTAGATGAAAAATGTGGCAGACAACTATCTATCCCCATGATAGATGGGTGTCTATTACAAAAAAACCCATTTTCAAATTTGAATTCTCATTCTCACTCTTGTAAGAAATAAAAGGATTAAATCCACTAAAAATGTTTTAAAATTTTATGATAATCGAGGGTGGGAAATGATGCTTCAGTTTTCCATCCATAACACGAGTAAAATTTCCCCATTAAGTAACTCTGATTTGGGTTGCCTTGGGATTCATTTTCTATAATTGCCCCTTATTTTGGAGAAACTAGTGCACTAGTACCTTAATAAGCCAAAATTCAGAGTAAGGGAAAGAGATGTGTACCTAAGGTAGCGAGTTCCTCATTGTCCGTTGAATGGGCAGTTACCTTTTGCTTGTTGACATGTTAACCCTTTGTGAAGCAGGCATTTACCGTTTGCTGGTCGATGTGTTAACCTTTTGTTGAAGCCTGAATAATGCCAGTTTCTTGGTGTCCAAAATCAAGAAATTAAGTGACTATGTTTAATTAGTGCCAGTTATCGGCATGCAAAACTACAATAGGTTGCTTTGTATTTGATTAGCGCCACTTGTTGGCATAAAAAACCAGAACGAGTAGAGTAACTGATGCCATCTGTCGGTATGTCAGACCATAATTGAGGAACGATCAATGCCATTAAGTCAGCATGTTTGACCATCTTAGATGGAATGATTAATGACATCTGTTGGCATGTCATATTATTCAAATATCTAGTTTGACACCATATATTGGCATGAGAAACCATAATAGGTTAAGCAATTGACACCATCTATCGACATTTCAGACCATAGTTGTCAAATGATCAATGCCATTGAGTTAACATGTCAGATCATCTTAGATGGAATGATTGATGCCATCTATTAGCACGTGTTAACCCTTTTTTTAAAGCTTGATTAATGCCACTTTTTTGGCATCCAGAATCAAGAAATTAAGCGACTATATCTGATTAGTGCCAGCTATTTGTATGCAAAACAAGAATAGGTTTCTTGTATCTAATTAGAGCCATTTGTCGGCATGAAGAACTAGAACAAGTAAAGTGGTTGATGCCATCGTTGGTATGTCAGACCATAGTTGAAGAACGATCAATGCCATCGAGTCAGCATGTCGAACCATAGTTGAGGAATGATCGATGCCATTGAGTTGGCATGTCGAACCATCTTAGATGGAATGATTAATGCCATTTGTCAACATGTCATACCATTCAAATAGCTAGTTTGATGCCATCATTGGCATTAGAAACTATAATAGGTTGAGAAGTTGACACCATATGTTGGTATGTCAGACCACATTTGAGGAATAATTGATACATTGAGTTGGCATGTCGAATGGTCTTAGATGGAATGATTAATGCAATCTATCATCATGTCATATCATTTAAATATCTAAGTTTGATGCCATTTAATTGGCATGAGAAACCATAACAAGTGGAGTGGTTGATGCCATCTTTCGGCATGTCAAACTAGGATGAGTTTATGTGGTCAATGCTAGCATTTTGTCATGAAAGTTTCTTGCAATTGTATAGAGTGCCTCTTAAGAGGACTTTTGGTACTTAAGGTAGATGCTTTCTTGTTTATGTTGGCAATCCATGCCAGCTTATCAGCAAGAACCATAATTATTGGGGTATTTATCGATAGTTTATCGACGTGTTAACCTTGTTGTTGATTGAGTGTTTAAAGGAAATAATTCATGCCAGCTTGTCAGCAAGAATCATAGGTGAGGCAGGTAGTTACTATCAGCTTATTAACGTATTAAACCTTTGCTGCTTGGGTATTTACTGTCAACTTATCGACGTGTTAATCCTTTGTTAAAGTGGATAGTTACTACCAATTTATCGATATGTTAACCCTTTTTTGTTGAAGTGGGTGGTTTACCATTAGCTTGTTGATATGTTAACCTTTTGTTGAAATGGGTAGTTATCGTCAACTTATCAACATTTTAACCTTTTGTTAAAGTCTGATTAATGCCAGCTTGTTGGCATGTAGAACTAGGAAATGTTGTTTTGTATCTAATTAGCACCAGCTTGTTGACATGCATAACTAGAAAAGGTTGTTTAATATTTGATTAGTGCCAACTTGTTTGCATGTAGAACCAGAAAATGTTGTGTGACTATGTCTAATTAGTGCTAACATGTCAGCATACAGAATTGAGAAAGGTTGTTTTGTATCTAATTAACGCCAGCTTGTCGGCATGTAAAACCGAAAAAGGTTATTTGATTATGTCTAATTAGCATTAGCTTTTTGACATGCAGAACCAGGAAAGGTTGAGTGATTAACGCTAGGTTGTCAGCATGTCAAACCATTGCAGATGAGCTAAATGCCTTTTAAAGGGGCTTCGGTACTTATAAAAGAGATTTGATGTTCGTGCATTGTTACAAGTGAAGGAGATACTAACCTTCTTATAGATTTGCATGATTCTATCTCATAGAGATTTGTCTCTAAACAAAATGGCCACCCTCTTACAGCTGTGCCTAACATAGTGTTTGTAGATGACTTCATCTTTTGAGATATTTCCTTTTCTTGGGTTAACATGATTTCTACTCCATAGGGATCTTATCCTAATCTGCTTGTTTGTTGCCTTAAATTATTTGATAACTAACTTCGATGCATGTTTTTTTGGATCTTTTAGATTTGTAATTAGTGTGTTGTACAAAAGACCTAGGAGAATTGTTGGTTTCAGTTAAATTGGGGCAAAGATACAGTCTACTTTTACTTTACCTGCAAGTTGTACGACAATATATACAAAAATTATGTGTGCATAAAGAATTATGTGTAAAAGGACATGCACAAAATTATATAAGAGATGTACACAAGAAATCATATATGCGAGGCATATGCAACGAATCACGTGTAGAGTATGCAAAGATAACACACATGAAATGCAGAGGATTATACATATGAAATTTATGTAAGTGAAATGTAGCAAGTGATCATACGTATGGAATTTATAAAAAGGAACTATGTATGTAAGAGATTATACGTGTGGAATGTATACAAAAGAATTATGTATGTGGAATGTAAGCAAAGGGTCATATGAGAGATAGATGTGATGAATTTTGTGTAGGACTAGGTGCAAGAAAATGCGTAAAGACTTATATATGCAAAGGGTGTGCAATGTAATATGTGTATGTGATGTGTAAAAAATTATATATGTGAATATGTGTAGAAATAGAATTATACATGTACACGTATGGGGACTATGCAATGTGTTGTACATGTGGTGTGGCATATGTGAGGAATCATATGTGTAATAGTATGCCTATTAGTTATTGGCCAAAATTTATGCACACACAATTCCTAAAAGATTGTGCAAGGTGTGTTGAAATAATGCATGCCAAAATGAATAGATCATATTCCAAGGGCCTATGGGACCTAGTTGTAGGTGTATCTTGAAGGCTGTCCTTTTCAACACCCTTTAGAAGCTTTTTCTTGCTTTTATTTCTAAACACTCTTGTTGTCCTCAAGACGAATAATCCATCGTCATCGTGCTTTAGCCAAAGGTAGTCTGGTCCTCCTTATACTGCATATGTTATCCAATTTTCCTAAGAACCTTGGAAAGGAATTCATCTTAGCTTTTGCTCTAAACCTTATTGTTCTTTAAAGAGATTAACCTATTGTGTGCTTCATTTAACAATTGTACGCTATGATGTACACCGGAGCCAATGCTTGACTGTTTGATTTGGGTCTCACCAAGACTAGATCAAAATTTACTATATCTCATAAATTGGCCACTTTACAATAGAAAGGTTTTAAGCCCAATCTATTATTGATGGTTAATCTATGAAGGCATCTAAATTGGGCTTAAAGATGTAGGTATCATGGAGTTGCTACCCAACAGAACGTTGGAAAATGATTCTCAACCTTTTAATGCCCAAATAGAGAACTATATTTGGGATATCACTCTTAGTTTGCACTTGGATATGTGTTTTCTTTTAATCAAGTTTATATTGTTAGTCCACTACCTTCTCATATGATGCATTATGATAAATTTAAATAAACATTCAATCAATTAGATAGAGCGGTAAATAAAAGCAATAAAATAAACCTACTTAATTATTACATAAGCAAATCATCTCAAAGGAAATAACAATATACAAAATGAAATGACAAACATAAAACGGGAAGTTAATTCAATTTTTGGGAACATTGGTTCCCTCATACATGATTTTTATAAAAAAAAAGATGAAGAGCCTTTGCTTGATTTTAATAAAAACACGGATAAATGATCCTAATTTTAGAGAAAATGAGACTTTTTTTATGGTGTGGTTTGTGGGTCAAAATTGGACATTTGTTCATTTTTTATTATAAACAACCAATTAATTAGATACAAAACTTTTAAATGACTTATTTAAATTAACATGATAAAAAAATGTTTTTTACTAAATTATTACATTTCCAAAGAGAAAATACATTAAAAAATAAACAAAATACTAAAATTAAGTAAATAAAGAAATATAATTTAAATAAAATGACCTAAATGCAATTTAAAAGAGGGAGAGAAATAGTGAAATAACTAAATGGGATACACGACTCTCGATGCAGAATCATCTAGTTAATCAGTCTACAAAAATAAATATTAAAATAACTTAAAATAATAAATATAATAACCATGCTAAAAATAAAGGCATGAATACAAACTAGAAATTGCACTCACCAAGATACCAAAATGAATCTAAAAGTATAAAATATAGAAAATGACTTAATTAAAGATGGAAAGCATTAAAATATATTAAAAATTCAAGAAAATCAAGCTAAGGACCGTTCTAGAAACTAACGGACGCCCCACGCAAAATGAAGGACAGGATGAGGAGAAAGCATTGCGACGTCCCATCTGTCATGCTGACAGATGACCATCTGTGATGCTTTATTCCCTTCTGTCAGTCAAAAGACTGATAGATGAAGCAAATTTTAAGCTAAAGGCAGGGAAAAACTTCATTAAACCCTAAATATGCAATTGTACGATCCTAACGCATACCAAATCTGACTATAACACCTAAAATATGCCTTTAATAAAGCAAGACAAATAAATAACATGTAAAATAGAATTTTAAATCAAGAAACTACATACATATTAATGGAGAAAAATAAATCCTAACATGTTATTCTGATACATTAAACAATCTTAAATCATCATGGCATAACATGGCATCTCTAGAATCATGTAGATCGAATAAACAATCACAAAATTATACATTTTAGTATTATAAAATGACAAATATTTTCATATGATTATGATATAAACTAAAAAGAGTTTTGTGTGTTTTTTTAGAGCGAGTGATTGCACAGAACTTTGGTTTCAAGAGAAGAGAATTAGTTTCCCTCTCTCAAAAATAATATTCCTTTCTTAAAGTTTTGAGGGTTTCCCCTTTTAAAAACCCTGTTTTTTCTTTTATAACTAGAAAAGAGTTTTAGACCAACTCTAACTCTAATTCTCCAGATATAGATGGATTATCCATTTAAATTCAAAATATATAAAATCCAATTTTATCATCTATTTTCAAAACTGAAAAACATGGAAAATCTAAAAATAACCCCATAGATGGGAATCCGCCATTGACGGATGGTCGTCCCTCATGCAATTTTTTAGAATTTATAAAAATGCCCCTGATCTATCCTAAATTGAAGAAAGATGGCCATAGAAGACCATGCCTCTAATGACAAACATCCGTTTGTTATTGCTAGAGGCCAAAACCAAAGTTTTTGATGCTCCTTGTCAAAGCCTTTTAGAAAACCACAGATTTTTTGTGAAAATGTGAAAATCAAGGTCGAAGCTTTGACATTCATACTCTCTATCAGAAATATACTATTTCCTCTTCATTGAGTAATGTTGATCAAGGCTACCTCGTGTCATGGTGTCTATAGTTGTCCCTAATTTTGGGAAACTAGTGCACTAGTGCCCAAGTGAGTTAAAATTCAGAGTGAAGGAAAAAGACATGTACTTAAGTCGAGTAGTTGTTTTAAAAAATGTACCCTTCGAGGTAGCTACCATTAGTTTGTCAATGTATTAACCTTGGTCGAGTAGTTACCATCAGCTTGTTGATGTGTTAACCTTTGTCGGCATGTAAAACTAGATAAAATTGTTGTATTTGATTAGCACCAGTTTATCGGCATGTATAATCAAATGAGACTGTAGAATGGTTATGCCATATGTAGGCATGGCTAACCTTACAGTTGTGGTGGTTGTTGCCATCTATAGGCGTGTCTGCCCCCTTGGTCAATATTCTTATTGGAGAATTTTTGACAAATATGCATTTGTGGGGAGTCATTGACAACAAATATGCATTTTATTTTTGCACGATAATTTTCAATAATTAGTAAAAAAAGGGTTTTCACCAATAATTAGGAAAATTTTTATTAAATATTTTTTACTTAATTAATTGTTTTTTTATATAGTGGACCATTGTCTGTTTTATCCTAAAAATCATATAAAAGGATTTTTTAAAATATGCATGGGGAACCAATATTCCCAATTTAACAAATAACCTGATTTATTTATGTCCTCTTTTCCTTGTATTATTATTCTTTTATGCCTTTCTTATTTATTAGAAATAAAGGGTTTTTCAAGCGTTTAACTAAAAATTCACAAATAATTTTATACAAGTTTGAGTGGAATTTTTCTATAATAAAAGGGACCAATGTCCCGATTTTCATCTACAAAATAACATGTGAAAATAAGGTTTTTCCCTTTATCAATGAAAATGATTCTTAACCATAAAATTAATTTACACATTTTTTTTCTAAAAGTTGTGTAGGCCCAATGCCCCACTTTTTTTATCCAAAATAAACCAAAAACTCTCATTTTTTGTAAATATATGTGCAAGGACCAATGTCCTCATCAAAGTGATATTAATTAATTCCCCAATTTATGTATAGTTTACTTAAATATCTTATGTAATTTATCCCTTTATGTGTACTTACAATATGCCATTTAATTTCTTTACCTTGTAATGTGTGAGGAGAGGATCAGAATAATTAACCATAAGTGATTATTTATGTAAACATCAACCTAGTATGTAAATAGGACTGAAGTCCGAACTTCTCTAGTTTTGGCCTCATAAGGTGAGAATCATTTTCCCAATATTTTATTAGGTGGTGACTCTATGATACCTACCTTGTGGTGCCTAGTAGACACCTTCATAGTTTGATCACCAATAAATGAATAGGGATACCCCAAGATGATGCCTCATGACTTTTTAAGGCCCAAGGCATTATGGATTGGGTTGAATTCCTATATATTATGAAGCAGTCAACCTCTATATGTTAAATGAACCTTGATTCAATCTCGAGCCCTAAAAGTGGTTTTTTGAGAGCAAATAGGATGTTAACGGGGTTCGACACGTGTCACAGTGGTGACTTCACTAGGGACTGCATGATTTTTCTCTAAAAGAAACTTGGTTGATTTGATATAAATGAGTGTTTATGGTTAATTATGTTGATCTTCTTCTAAATTAGGTTGTATTAGAACATGCTATGGCCTTAGAATTAGGTTAGGCATCCCTATTTGACCAATGGTGCATTTTTAAAGCACAACCCTATGTTCACTCAATATAGGAAAGTGTTAGGGAATAATCACTAGCCCAAGCCTCATAACATATGGTATATTAAATGGTGACTCAATCGGTTGTTACACTCATGATGAGCTAGACATGTTGGCAGGGACTATGCTTTTAGGGCCACCAGACCAAAGTCTCATGTAATGGCCATAAATACTTTCCTTAGGTATCATGTATTGTAATACTATGCTTGATATATGGATACCTATACATTCGGTTAAATTTTGATAAATTAAGGTGGCTACTAATCAAAGACTGTCAAGCCCCTATGGGCCTACCTTTGTTTGTCTGAATGACCCAAGTATATAGTGATCAAAGATGCATTTGCCTACGCTTTAAATATAGAGGGGCTATGATGTTGGTTTTTTACTGTGCACCATTTGTGTTCATCGAGTTCCCTGTTGACCTATGAGCTAACCCCTTCTAGGAAAGAGACCACATAACCACCTATATGGGAGAAATAAGGTTGGAAGGTTTACTTTTAGCTTACGCATGTGTTCTAAAAATGATGCATTACATGCCCTCGCATTACATGAACAACCATGCATCATGCTAATAAATTCTCTTTTCAGCCATTATAGAGCCATCTAAGTGGTTTAAGGGTTCAACCTATCATGGAGAGATGAGTATTCATTGGACAAGCTTTGAGCCTAAATTTCTTTAGGAATTCACTTTGAGTGAGGTTATAACGGTGCTACTTGAAATTTACTTGTAGGAAGTGAATCTTTTGGCTGAGCTGGAAGACTTGAATCTTATTGAAGGGTTTTTTAGACTATTGGAGTCACAATAAAGCTGATAGGGTGGTTTGGGAGTCTGAACGGAAATCTAGTTAGGAGATCTTTATTAGAGTCATTTAAGTAAGCATAAAAAATTGATTTGGGTTTGTCTGAAGTCCTTGAGCTAGCATTAAAAAGTATAGAAATGGCGGATATAGCACAAACTAGGGTTATTGATAGTCAGTAGGTAGATAGGAGAGTGGACGAGTTTGAAAGAAGAATAAGGGCTATGATAACTGATATGATGAGTTTTCTAACACAGCTTGCCGACCAGCAAACTCTGATAGCTACTACTGCATATAGAAAACCTATAACTATTGGAGGCACTTTAGCTATTGTCGCTGTAGGACTTTTCATGATGGCTAAATTAAGAGGTATTGGGTTAAGAGCTTTATTTGTTGAACAACAAAAGGATAAGGGTATTGCTCCTGAGGAGGATTTTATTCCTAAAGAGGAGGAAGAGCTGGCAGTAACATAAGTCCTAAAGAGTAAGCCACCTAGAATGAAAGATCCAGTCTTGAGGAAAATGGAAGAGAAGATAAAAGTGATGGCCTAAGTTTTGTCAGCTGGAAAAGGGGTTAGTCTAGAGGATAGCGACTTTGAGAGTGAAGACATACTTCCTTAATAGTTATGATGCCTGATTTGCCTAGGTTTGATGTCACTTTTGATCCATCTGCCCATATCAAGCAGTATACCTTGGACATAAAGGGCACCACTCTTACTAAAAGACAAAAGGTTGAGTATTTTAGCCTTAGTCTTATATGCCTTGACATTGACAAGTACTATGGTCTAGATAGATGACCAAGGAAGATTGGGATAGATTGGCAGCATAGTTCCTAAGGCAGTGTGATTGTAGCAAACAAATGAAAGTTACTTTGAAAGATCTTGAGTTGCTGCAACAAAAGCAGGATGAATCCTTCCATAAGTATTTGTTGAGGTGGAGGAATAGAGTAATAGAGATAAAAAGGAAGCCTGACACTACTGATCAGATTGGGCTTTTCATTAGAAATGCTAGCCTTTATATAAGGACCCAATCATGACCCTAAATGCATTATTGTGAATTAATGAGGATTACCGTCAATTGTTGGAATTTAACGGTTACATGCATCAAATACATGAGCGGAATTTTAAAATTTTTTTAACCATTAGATCTGATCTTGCCATGAATACACAATATAACTATATGAGAATAAGAAAAATCACCTTTGATTTTTGTTGAACAGTTGATTTTACTTCGCACCGGGTTGTCGCAAACCACAGTGTCCAAAATTGAATACCTCCAATGAGTAATCCACACTAGAGAGGGGTAAATTGAACCAACAATTGGTGTTTAACTAGGGCTGGCCGAAATTCCCAAGAGCTAGCTTAGGAGTTGGCGCAAAAGGGAGAGAGAGATTAGAGAAAAAGACTTTCTTTTTGTTTTAATCACTTAACCTTAATTCTCATTAGTTGGCCTTTTATAGTTAGGTTAAAATTCCAACTCCTTAATGAGATTGGGCTCTTTAAAATTTCTGGAGAATTTTTAATTGGGCCTCTGGAATTAATTATAATCATTTGGGCTTAATTAAATCCAATTTAATCCTTTTCATAAAAGTCTATGCACAAAATCCACAAACTAGGCCCTTTGTGCATCTAATTGAATTTAAATACCCAAATGGATTCCAAATCCAACCAAATTAAATATGTGAGTTCCATAACACTTACTTAACATATATAAATTAATTTGATCCAAGAAAAAGCCCTCTAAGCCCTTCTATATGGAGTTGGCGTGTGGCCCTCTTCTGGAGGGCTTCCTCCAACTTCTTCATTCCTTTGGCCCTTTATAATTTCTCCAATGAACCTATTAATTATTATATCAGTCCTATAACACTTATAGTAGTCTTATAACACTTATAAGATAATAATAATTAATTATAAAATAAATTATTTCAATTAGGTCCAATTTTGCAGAACATTTCTCAAAAGTTTCGCGGACAATTTTATTTGATCATAATTAATTAAACTTTTTAATTAATTATTATCTTATTCACTTATCTACCTTCATAATAATATCAAATATTATTATCCTTGTTATTTTACCATTTTACCCTTTTCTCTATATGTGTGTGACCTATTGGGTTCCTGTCCATGTTGGCAGTATAATATGTAATTGTGAGTTCTATTCAAAACTCACATGATTTAAACTCCTTTAAATCATCTTATAATTCACTATTGATACTTTTGATACATCATTATACAAGTCATGATTGGCCTCTAGCTAGGCATCATGACTACCCAAATGTCAGGAAAGTCATGTGGTTTGACTGTACCCTTCCATAGAAACAGTTACCGTGCAATTACTCCTTTCACCACTCTTATCTATATTAGATTATGAGTATGGATTTCTGTCAACTCATATAAATCTAATTATGTATGTTATATTAATTTAACCATTGTTCCTAAAATGCCCTTCATGGATCTCCATCCATCTCGGCATATTACTCTGGCCAGAGATTCTCTGAACAAGGCAATTATAGAATCATGCGAGATAACTTCCCTTGTTAAATCTGGGATGGTGAATCGTTTGTCAATCACTCAACTATCTTCAAGTTGGTCATGATATACCCAATCTCCTAACTATGTTCACTCCGAGTTGGAAGTAATCAGTTATGGAGTCAAAGTATACCACTTGCTACTTAAGATAACTTTGGTGATCTCAAGTCTAAGGATACTTGCACAACCGCTATGAAGAGATTCCTCACTGACATAGATTTAATATCCATGTAAGGATTCTCTATGCAGGTCTCTAATGAACTTGTTCTTCTAACAAGCATCCACATGTTAGTTTTGATTATCTTTCATAATCACAGTTATGATAACCACTGCTTGAACCATTCGAGAAGCATAACATGTGCTAGTCTATCCGAATTAACAATGTCCTATCTTGTTAATTCTATGACTAGGGATATTTAGATATTAAGACATTTGCATGCAATAGACATCTCACATCATGAACATCTTCATGATTGCCTTTGCACCGTGTTTATAATATCTAGGACTTCATTTATTAATTTAAGATTTACAAACTCATGTATTCAAACATAGCATTAATAAATGAATGATGCCTTTTATTAAGAATATAAATTTCATACATATGAAAAACATCCCTATTACATGGGCTCTAGGGCATACTCTCTAACATCAATTAAGGAAAAAATTGGATTATTTTGCTATTATCAAGGCTAAGACAAGAGGGGTATTTTGGTAATTTCAGAATGTAAGTATATGAATTAAATTAAATTAAATTAAAGTTGAAGAAAAAGATACAATTGAAGTGAATTAGAAAGTCTTGTGGTTAATTTGGAATAAATTGGAATGATGGTGGTTTAATTGTAAGTAAGGGTATGGGGGTAATTTTCCTAAGGAGATATTTACCCAACAAACTCTTGTATTTAGCTTTTTGAAGAAGGAATCCTTGGGGGTTTTGGACTGTGGATCTGCATTTGAGAGATATAGCTATCTCTCTCTCTGGTTATGGTTAGGAGAAGATGAAGATTAGGGTTTGCTATTTAAGCATCATGAAGGTAATGTCCCCTTCCATAGATCTCTTCTTCGATGCTTGATTTATGATCTTAGGGTTGTAGAAAGAGATGATACATTATATTTGTCACTTATATGTATAAGGAAATGAAGGAGAGAGTGAGCTAGATGAATGGATGTTGAAAGAGTTCAAGCTTCAAAAGCCAGGTATGGGAATTAAGTTTTGGTATTGTTCATGTGAATGATTTAAGGTTTTTAACTCTTTTTTTGGTATGTGTATTTTGATATGAGTTTAAAGGATAAATTTAGTAAGCTTTGATGAGTATGGTATGCTTGAAAACTTAAATGATCATATAATCAAGAGGGGAAGTAAGATTTGGGGTTTAAATTCATGTTATGCACGATCGGGATTCTTGTTTTTCTTCTTTCCTTTCCACACACGGCCACACACCCTTTTCTCCTTGAGAATGCATGGCCACTCACTCACTTTCTGGTGTAAACATATGGCCACGTGGGATTTTACTCTTCCTAACCCGTGGCCACATATATTTGTTCTTCATAACACACGGCCATGTGGGATTTTACTCTTCCTAACCCATGGCCACGTGTTCTTGTTCTTCATAACACACAACCACGTGTGATTTTCTTTTTGCCCATACATAGCCACGCATGTGTTTTCTCTTTGGAAACACATGGCCACATGATGTTTTTCTTCTTCCCACACACGGCCACGTGATGTCTCTCTTCTTCTTTCATATGGCCACTTATGCTTTTATTCATGGGAATGCAGGGCCACATGTTTTGTTCTTCTTCTTCATACACGACCACTTGTACTCTGCATTCCTTGAAGGCACTGCCAAGCATGTTTTCTCCCCTCCACAATATATTCTCACCTATGATTTAAACCCTATGATTAAATATGGAACACCGTATTATGTGGTACATAAAACCATTAAGAGAGTAAGAATTGCGGTGAAATGGCTAGTAATAAGTAAGACGTAGGATTAATGGCTATTATGTAAAGTTAGATATACTACTTATTAGAGTAATAAATTATAAAAGTCTCTCCTTAATGCTAAAGTCTATAAATATATGTTTTAGAAAGACCTGAATATAACGTGAATTATTATGAAAATTTAAATGACATAAATGCTATAATAAGAGGAAGAAGAGCGAATTAAGCTGTAAGTGATCCAAGGTATATATATCTATATATACCTATATACACATAGAGTATAGTGAAAAGCTTTAAGACAATAATCCTATAAAGTCATGAATTGGAGTCCACTTGAACTCTAATTAGGAGGACTTACATATGATAATGCTAAAATAATTAGGCTGCTAAAATGTGTTTTAGTGCATAATGGCATGAAACATGAAAAGTGAGAATAAATATAAGAATCACAAGAGTATGCTATTTGATATGCCCCTTTATAGTATAGTACAAAGTATGTGCTCGGCCAAAGCAAATGGTTCTACCTAGATACTATACTTTGACGATCCTTTTCAATGGCACGAGAATAATATGATTTAGCCTAGTTGATAAGTAGATAGTTGTAATGTTACATGTAATCTAGTAACTGTAAACATACATGCTAATTAATGTATTCTACATACAAGTGTAAGGTATGTAATATGCCTAAGTTAAAAAGAGAAGGAACGTTTTATGGGATATTATAAAACTATAGGAGCTTTATTATACTTCAAGTCATAATGGGAATTAATGGTGAACCTTGATGTAAAGGATCATACTCATTTGTTATTCATACCCTATGATGTAAAATGAAAGTTACAAGTCTTCAAGTATTGTTCTAACATTTAAGATGAGATAATCTTATACAACTCACCTAAGAAAATAATGTTATAAAATAGAAAGAACAATAAAATGATCATGATATATGTGATAATGTTAAGGTAGTTAATCTATTGCCTATGATATAATATACTATAATTGTGAGCTAAAGGGGCTAAAGATGAATAAGTGTTGACCTTAAGCTATATGAGAACATAGTTATTCTATCATATGGATCATGACTGTTTGAATGATGCAATATATGATTATTTTGAGAATAGGGAAACTACTCACGACAAGTAGTAACAAGGTACGTCATCGAAAACTATTCATGAGTTATTTAAGTGTATGTGGTAAAATTAATTTGAGCATGCTATGATGAGTAGCTTGATTTCATATGTGAACATGTATGAGTGATGAACTTATGTATTGCCATGTTTAAACAGCACATCAATCATGAAAGATGATGTGTTGTTATTGTTGCATAAACATGTAACCATTATGATATGAATGAAAGAAAATTGATGTAAGCATATGATCATATGATGACATCTATATGTAATAGAGCTTAAGGCTCAACATTGATGTATGATAAGAATGATATGCTTTCTTTTATAAAAGTGGCTTTAAGCCAAATGATGTGCTAAGTAAAGAAGGACATGATAAATTAAAGATGTCTTCAAAGTTAAGTCTGCGGGTCTTAGTTTAGTTATGGATTGGATAGGCATGCCTGGAGGGATATAGTCGCAGCTGCTATAAGTTGACCCCGTTTGGGTCTTGTTCCTTAATGGAACCATCGTTTGACCCCATTTGGGTCCATAGTTAGTTCCTTGCTGGAACCATTGCTGACCCTGTTTGGGTCCATAGTTTGTTCCTTGCTGGAACTATTGTTTGACCCCGTTTTGGTCCATTGTTTGATATCTTCGGATATCCATAGTTTGATACCTTCAGGTATCCATTGCTGCCATTATTCACCTTTTGATCTAGTACTTAGGCAGGCTATTAAAGATGTAAATGGTACAAGAAATAAAGTAACGTATGTATCAATCGCCTCACTTATATGTATTGGAATCATGATAATGATCTATTCTATTGCTTTATTCTAAATTACAGTTAGCTATAAACCATTTCTATGTAATGAAATGCCATGTTATGTAGTACTTGATGGTGATGTCTTACATCAACTATGAGAAAGGTCACTATGTGTGTGCCAGTGTGAGTTAGTTCCACGGTGAATAGTTGAACGACATGGGCCACAAGCTTACAATATTGAATTAAATGTTATATGAACTATGACATGCATAATAATATTTATGTATGGGTAAATTAGAAAATGTTTGCATGTGGTATGGAGACCTTGTCAGTTAATCATGAGGTGTATTACCTATTCCTTGGAATGGCATGCATGTTCGTGAGTATGTATATGAACATTTATATATGTATGTGTATATGTATAATTCTAACATAAATCAAAGCGCAAAGCATGATATGATATGAATCTGTATGACGTTTAAAGTGCAATGATAATATAGCATTAAGAAAAACATATGCAGAAACCTGAACAAAATGATAAGTTTGTAATGTATGTAATGAAATCATGCCTAGCAATATCTATTGCAATATTATGAAACATAAGCACTTTCTTTTTGCTGTGAATAAATGATAAATGCAAATGTTAGGTAACAAATTGGTTAATGGCATAAGTTGAAGGTTGTATGAATATAATGATGACATCGGTATTCTTGAATAGAATGATTACAAGATGTATGGATTTTTCCTAGGAAATAATAGAGGGTTAAAGATGATCGTTAATTAACAAGTTTTAGGGATAAAGATAGTTTATGCAATGCTCTCGATTTTAGTAAGATGGCATTTATGGTTATGGTTGAAAACTCCCTAGAATGTCTATTATGGCATGATAAATAATGTAAACTCATATGCCTTTTATTCTATTATGATAGTTGTATTTGATTTGATAAAGAAAATTATAAGAAATTGTCTATAGAATTGTGGTTCCCCACTAAGCTTTATAGCTTAGCACGGGTTATTTATTCGTGTAGGTTTTAGGATAAGCTCTGGAGGATCAGGCAAGATGCTATTGCCTTAAGGATTTCAGGATTCTTGATGGCCATTTATGTTATAATTATTTAATTATAAGCTTGATTGTTTAATTATGGCATGTTCTATAATTATTATTATTTCTGCTTGACTTTACTAGGTTTATGATGATGATTGATGATTATCCATGGTTAAGAGATTAGAGTGTTACACTTTATCTGAGAGTTGGTTTGAAGATGAAAGGGTTAACAGATTAGGAGTATTTAAAGGATATCACCATTAAAGTCGAGGGGGAGTACCTAGCAAAGAAAGTAAGCTCTGCTAGTAGTGTAGGTTTTGGTCACTGAGGATATAGAGGTATGATTGGTAAAGATGGTGGCACGAGTACTACTAGAAAGATAGCTGAGGTGTCTGCTACTGAGACCACTTAAAACATATTCAAACTTGGGCAAGTCTTTATCATGGGTACTTGATCGGTTGATAAAGGAAGGGAAGTTGCAACCATTATAAGTTAAGCTTGCAAGAAGTCAAGGTCGGCCTAGTCATGGGGCTGATGAATATTGTGCCTATCATTAACATACAGGCCATCTTATAGATAACTACAGGACTTTAAGGTACAAGATCCAGGATCTTATTTATAACAAACATATTACTGACCAAAGAAAAAGTAAAAGAAGAAAAGGAATTATAATGCGGTCCCACCTCCTGTATCGATGATTGGTTCAGGCTTACTAGAATGGAATGTTTTATATGACTTCTATGGTAACAAGTACTTAGCCATTACTCGCCCTGAGTCGTTAAAGGCAAGAGAGGAGAATAAGCCAGCGATATTTGCGATTAACTGTTGGGAGTCACCCGGTGAGGATGAAGGTGGTGTTGGTCCCACAAATCTATAGGATTTTGAGAACGAAAAAGAAGGAAAAAAGGTAAAGTTGATCACCCAAAGTGGTAGGGTAGTGCTGGAAGTAGAAAAATAGCAAGATTCCCAGTTATTGCCTACAAAAAGGGAACAAGAGGAAGATCAAATCCTTAAACAACCAAAGAAAACTCTTGCTTAAATTTTTGTTTGGGATTGACATATAGCATAAGATTGATTATAAGTATATCTAGATTATTTATTACGATGTTGAGGAAAAGTTCATATGACTAAAAGAGAACTTGACCTCTGGTATAGATGATGATGCAAGATGTTAAGATTATTAAGATACCGAGAATAAGAAATACAACGAACATAAGAGTATCCGAAAATCAGAGACAGATACATATGATTATAGATGATGAGTTTATTATACATATAGAGAATGCTTATGGTTATAGTTATTTATAGCTAAAGCACAATTAAGAAATCCTAGCAATAATGATAAAGATTACCAGTTTTGAATTTCGAGGACAAAATTCTTTTAAGGAGGAGTGATTTGTAAGAACCCAATCATGACCCTAAATTCATTATTGTTAATTAATGAGGATTACTGTCAATTAAGGCAAAAATTGGATTATTTTTCTATTATCAAGGCTAAGTCAATAGGGGTATTTTGGTAATTTTAGCATTTAAGTATATAAACTAAATTAAATTAAATTTGAAGAAAAAGATACAATTGAAGTGAATTAGAAAGTTTTGTGGTTAATTTGGAATAAATTGGAATGATGGGGGTTTAATTGTATGTAAGGGTATGGGGGTAATTTTCCTAAGGAGATATTTACCCCACAAACTCTTGTATTTAGCTTCATGAAGAAGGAATCCTTAGGGATTTTGGAGTGTGGATCGGCATTTGAGAGAGATAGCTCTCTGTCTCTCTCTCTTTGGTTATGGTTTGGAGAAGATGAAGATTAGGGTTTGCTATTTAAGCATCATGAAGGTAATGTCCCCTTCCATAGATCTCTTTTTCCATGCTTGATTTATGATCATAGGGTTGTAGAAAGAGATGATAAGTTATAATTGTCACCTCTATGCATAATGAAATGAAAGAGGGAATGAGCTAGATCAATGAATGTTGAAAGAGTTCAAGCTTCAAAAGCCAGGTATGGGAATTAAGTTTTGTTTTGGTATTGTTCATGTGAATGATTTAAGTTTTTAACTCTTTTTTCTGGTATGTGTATTTTGATATGAGTTTAAAGGATAAATTTAGTAAGCTTTGATGAGTATGGTATGCTTGCAAACATAAATGATCATATAAGTAAGAGGGGAAGTGAGATTTGGGGTTTAAATTCATGTTATGCAAGATCGGGATTCTGGTCTTTCTTCTTTCCTTTCCACACCTGACCACGTACCCTTTTCTCCTTAAGAATGCGTGGCACTCACTTTCTGATGTAAACACATGGCCACGTGGGATTTTACTCTTCCTAACATATGTCCACGTGTGCTTGTTCTTCATAACACACGACCACGTGGGATTTTACTTTTCCTAACCTATGGCCACGTGTGCTTGTTCTCATAACACACGGCCATGTGGATTTTACTCTTCCTAAGCCGTGGCCACGTGTGCTTGTTCTTCATAACACACAGCCATGTGGGATTTTACTCTTCCTAAGCCGTGGCCACGTGTGCTTGTTCTTCATAACACACAACCATACGGGATTTTACTCTTCCTAACCCGTGGCCACGTGTGCTTGTTCTTCATAACACATGGCCACGTGTGATTTTTTTCTTCCCCATACACGGCCAAACATGTGTTTTCTCTTTGGAAACACATGGCCATATGATGCTTTTCTTCTTCCCACACATGGCCATGTGATGTCTCTCTTCTCCTTGCACATGACCACTTATACTTTTAGTCATGGAATGCACGACCACTTGTCTTGTTTTTCTTTTTCATACAAGGCCACTTGTACACTTCATTCCTTGAAGGCACTGCAAACATGTTTTCTCTCCTCCATAGTATATTCTCACCTAAGATTTTATCCTTATGATTAATTATGGAACACCGTATTATGTAGTCCATAAAACCATTAAGAGAGTAAGATTGAGGTTAAATGGTTAGTAATAAGTAAGACGGAGGATTAATGTCTATTAAGTAAAGTTGGATAAATTACTTAGTAGAGTAATAGATTATGAAAGTCTCTCCTTAATGCTAAAGTCTACAAAGATACGTTTTAGAAAGGCCTGAATATAACATGAATTATTATGAAAATTTAAAAGACATAAATGTTATAATAAGAGGAAGAAGAGCGAATTAAGCTTTAAGTGATCCAAGGTATATATATCTATATATACCTTCATACACATAGAGTAGAGTGAAAAAATTTAAGACAATAATCCTATAAAGTCATGAATTGGAGTCCACTTGAACTCTAATTAGGAGGACTTACATATGATAATGCTAAAATAATTAGGCTGCTAAAATGTGTTTTAGTGCACAATGGCATGAAACTATGAAGAGTGAGAAGAATATAAGAATCACAAGAGTATGTTATTTGATATGCCCCTTTATAATATAGTACAAAGTATGCGCTCGGCCAAGCAACTGGTTCTAACTAGATACTATACTTTGATGATCCTTTTCAACGGCATGAGAATAATATGATTTAGCCTAGTTGATAAGAAGATAGTTGTAATGTTACATGTAATCTAGTAACTGTAAACATACATGCTAATTAATGTAATTCTACATACATGTGTAAGGTATGTAAGATGCCTAAGTTAATAAAGAGAAGGTCCATTTTAAGGGATATTATAAAACTATAAAAGCTTTATTATACTTCAATTCATAATGGGAATTAATGGTGAACCTTGATGTAAAGGATCATACTCATTCGTTATCATACCCTATGATGTAAAATGAAAATTACAAGTCTTCAAGTATTGTTCTAACATTTAAGATGAGATAATCTTATACAAATCACCTAAGAAAATAATGTTATAAAATAAAAGAACAATAAGATGATCATGATATATGTGATAATGTTAAGGTAGATAATCTATTGCCTATGATATAATAGACTATAATTGTGAGCTAAAGGGGCTAAAGATGAATAAGTGTTGACCTTAAGCTATATGAGAACATAGTTATTCTATCATATAGATCATGACTGTTTGAGTGTTGCAATATATGATTATGTCATTATGTGATTAATTATGAGAATAGGGAAACTACTCAAGGCAAGCAGTAACAAGGTACGTCATCGAGAACTATTCATGAGTTATGTAAGTTTATGAGATAAAATAGATTCGAGCATGCTATGATGAGTAGCTTGATTTAATATGTGAACAAGTATGAGTGACAAACTTATGTATTGCCATGTTAAACTGCACATATATGTATGAGTGCATATGGGTACGTGCAATGCTAATCATGAAAGATGATGTGTTGTTATTGTTGCATAAATATGTAACCAATATGATATGAATGAAAGAAAATTGATGCAAGCATACGATCATATGATGACATCTATATGTAATAGAGGCTAAGGCTCAACATTGATGTATGATAAGAATGATATGCTTTCTTTTATGAAATTTGATTTAAGCCAAATGATGTGCTAAGTAAAGAAGGACATGTTAAATTAAAGATGTCTTAAAAGTTAAGCTTACGAGTCTTAGTTCAGTTGTTGATTAGATAGGCATGCCTGGAGGGATACAGGTCACAGCTGCTATAAGTTGACCCCGTTTAGGTCTTGTTCTTTAATAGAACCATCACTTGACCCCATTTGGGTCCGTAGTTTGTTCCTTATTGGAACCATTGCTTGACCCCATTTGGGTCCATAGTTTGTTCCTTGCTGGAACCATTGCTTGATCTCATTTGGGTCCATTGTTTGATATCTTCGGATATCCATAGTTTGATACCTTTGGGTATCCATTGCTCCCATTATCTACCTTTCGAACTAGTACTTAGGTAGGCTATTAAAGATGTAAATGGTATAAGAAATAAAGTAACATATGTATCAATCGCCTCACTTATTTGTATTGGAATCATGATAATGATCTATTCTATTGCTTTATTCTAAATTTCAGTTAGCAATAAACCATTTCTATGTAATGAAATGCCATGTTATGTAGTACTTGATGGTGATGTCTTACATTAACTATGAGAAAGGTCACCATGTGAGTACCAGTGTGAGTTGGTTCAACGGTGAATAGTTGGGCCGCATGGGCCACATGCTTACAATATTGAATTAAATGTTACATGAACTATGACATGCATAATAATATTTATGTATGGGAAAATTAGAAAATGTTTGCATGTGGTATAGAGACCTTGTTAGTTAATCATAAGGTGTATTACCTATTCATTGGAATGGCATGCAAATTCGTGAGTATTTATATAAACATTTATATATGTATGTTTATATGTACAATTCTAACATAAATCAAAGTGCCAAGCATTATATGATATGAATCTATATGACGTTTAAAGTGCAATGATAATATAACATTAAGAAAAACATTTGCTGAAACCCGAACAAATGATAAGTTTGTAATGTATGTAATGAAATCATGCTAGCAATATCTATTGCAATGTTATGTAACATGAGCACTTTCTTTTGGCTATGAATAAATGATAAATGCAAATGTTAGGTAATAAATTTGTTAATGGCATAAGTTGAAGGTTGTACGAATATAATGATGACATCAGTATTCTTTAATAGAATGATTACAAGATGTATGGATTTTTCCTAGGAAATAATAGAGGGTTAAAGATGATCGTTAATTAACAAGTTTCAGGGATAAAGATAGTTTATGCAATGCTCTCGATTTTAGTAAGATGGCATCTATGGTCAAGGTTGCAAACTCTCTAGAATGTCTTTTGTGGCATGATAAATAATGTAAACTCATATGCTTTTTATTCTATTGTGATAGTCAATGGGGCTGATGAATATTGTGCCTATCATTAACATATAGGCCATCTTATAGATCACTACAGGACTCTAAGGTACAAGATGCAAGATCTTATTTATAGCAAACAGATTACTAACCAGAAAAAAAGTAAAAGAAGAAAAGGAATTATAATGCAGTCCCACCTCCTGTATCGATGATTGGTTCAGGCTTACTGGAATGGTATGTTCTATATGACTTGTATGGTAATAAGTACTTAGCCATTACTCACCCTGAGTAGTTAAAGGCAAGAGAGGAGAATAAGCCAGCGATATGTGTGATTAACTATTGGGAGTCACCCGGTGAGGATGAAGGTGGTGCTGGTCCCATAAATCTATAGGATTATGAGAATAAAGAAGAAGGAAAAAAGGTAAAGTTTGATCACCCGAAGTGGTAGGATAATGCAGGAAGTAGAAAAATAGCCAGATTCCTAGTTATTGCCTACAAAAAGGGAACAAGAGGAAGATTAAATCCTTAAACAACCAAAGAAAACTCTTGCTTAAATTTTTGTTGGGATTTGCTTAGGCAGTCAGCTTCTCATAGGTAGAAAGTGGTAGAGGCTTTATCTGAATCTACTATGGCTACAACTATTTTTCCTTTCGAGTTATGAGACTTGGTTAGAAGAAGTGCTAGGGAAAATATTATGTATACCAATAGGGATTTGCCCATTGAAGGTTGGGAGCACAATTGTCCCTTTGTACACAAAGGCCTAAGTTAATAGGAAACACACAACATGTGTGATGGTGGATGACGGATCTTCTATCAATATATATCTCCTAGTAGCACTTTCGTCTTTTGGATTGAATGAGTCCATATTGAGAAAGTTTGATCCAGTAGTCATAGCCTATGATAATTCTCAGAGACAAGTAGTAGGTACTTTTAATACTGATGTGAAGACTGGGTTAATTAACACTGAAGTAGAATTTGTAGTGCTGCCATATCGACCAACTTTCCTGTATTGTTAGGAAGACCTTGGTTTCACAAGTTGGGAGGAGTTCCATATACTCTTTACCAAATGATTAAGATTCCCTATAAAGGCATAGTGATTACCATAAAGGTTGCTAAGGAGAATTAGGTTTCTATCTCGTGAATAAAAAATCAACACTTAGTGAGTTTCATGTAATTGCCATTAATATTGATAATGGAAGTGAGCAAGAGTTTACTCCTTAAGTGGTGAATATGATGAAGAAAATGAATTTTCTGCTAGGAGCTAGATTGGGTAAAGATTCTCAGGGTCTTTCTTAAACTATTGCTACAATAGGACATATAAGTCAAAAGGGGTTGGGCTATAGAAAATCTGATGCTAAGAAGAAAAGTCTGTCAAAGCTAGAAGGCATCCCACACATTCTAGACAGCTTTGTGCCTACATATGTTGTACCTCGGTTACTGTGGTGAATTAAGCCTATGCTAATTGAGGAAAAGTTGTTCTTGGGTTTGATATATTCATTGTTGTTTTCAATTTGGTTAGTGGAACTAATCGGTGTCTAACAAATGTACTACATTAGTTAAGTAGTATAGGAAAATAACATTAAGACCCTTAAATATTGTATCGTAGATATTTTTTATTCCAAAATTTATAACAAACAATGTGTAAAAGTATTCCCAAGTTTTGAAATGATTATAAATTAACTAAGTTAAAAGTAACAGCTAAACTAATTAAGTAATGAAACTAGATTAGCTAATTATAAAACTAAAAATAGAACAAGATATAAAAGATGATAAAAATTAATATTTAACACACTTCTGCTAAGAAACTATCCACCTCAACTTTTAATACAATGACTCAATTAAAAGTAACAAAAATAGTTATGGAAAACAAGTTTAAATTTAGATATCTTGCTTAGAATATCATTCTATGAACAATCTAATACCTAGCATATCAGTTCAATTTGTAAACTCCTAAACCTTTATTAGATCCTCTTTCAAGAAATCTAATTCTAGCTTATTCTTAATTCAAATTGGTAGTTTAAGTAAACTCTTGAATAACACATTATTGCCTCAATTTCCAAAACATAACTATACAATAAAATGAGTGGAGTAAACTAAAAGCATGCAAGTCAGTGGTCAAAGATTAAATTAAAAATTAACCATCTATTTGATAAATCAAGCATCAATTCAACATAACCAAAGATAAGATTTAGCCCAAGAATTAAGAAATAACACACTTGCATTAAAAATAAGCTCAAATTATAGTCGTTACAATAAAAGAATAAGGGTTTAAGTTCCCTTAGCAAAAGTAAGAAAAAAAATCATTGTTTATCATTAAAACAATTAAAAAACTAAAATAAAAAGATACAATACTCATAAAATTTTAAACTCCTTTTGATGTCTTCACAAAATAGCCAAAGTGCAGCTTTAAACCCTAAGAGAATTGAAAACTTGAAACTAGGTCTAAACTCTGAAGAAAATTGGAAAACTCCCTAATTCTGATGTTAAGCATGCTTAAATACTTTAGAATGGAAGAATCTTGCACCACCAAACTTCCTAAATCAGCAAAACTCTGATGAAAATCGTAATCTTGATCAAGTGCCTCGGTAGGGTTAGAATTCAACCCAACAAAGGAGATGAAATTCCTTTGAAGTGGCCATATGTCTCGGTAAGATTGGAATTCAACCCAACTGAGATGGTTATCTCTACATTCTCTCCATCAGGACCTCGGTAGGGTTAGAATTCAACCCAACCGAGGTGATAACTATTGGATGAAAAGAACAAAATTCTCCCTTTAGGCAACTTGATTGGGTTGATTTCCAACCCTATGGAGTTGATTTACTTCATTTCTTCAAACATTCCTTACAAAACACCAAAATACCATTAAACACACACAAAACAAAGAATTACAAATTTAAAGATAAAACTAACTATTTTAAAACTGAAAAACTCCTAAACACACTAAAAAATTTAGTTATAGTTCAAAGCTATCAAATACCCCACTTTAAGGCCCTAATTATGACCCGAGTCAAAAAGGCATGATTTTATAGAATTACATTTGATTAAAATAAAATTTAATAAGTGAATTTTTGACATGAGTTATGAGACTAGTGAAAATTTTATTTTATTATATGAATTGAATGTGAATTGTTTGGCATAAAAATATTTAATGGTGCAATTGAAGTATAGAATATTAAGTGTGGCATCAAATTGTAAAGGTGGCTCATGTGGGGTCAATTTTAAAAAGTAAAAATAAGTTGGAGTTAATTAGAATTAAAGAATAAAAAGATGGGGTTGAATCTATGAGAAAAATAAAAGAGAGGGGACATCTTTTTACATGCAAATTATTGAAGAACCATAAAGGGATTTCTCCTCCCATTTATAACATCTAAAATCATGCATGTAGGAGAGAGAAATGCAAGAATTAGGTGGTATTCTTTATATGGATGAAATTTTAAAGAAAAAAAATTCTTCTTCTCTTTCTTATCTCTCTCTACAAAGTCTTTCATCTTTAATCCTCTAAATTTTTAAGATTAAATCTCTTATATTTGGATGATTTAGATGTTTTTAGTGAAATTCTCAAGGTATGGATTTAAGACTTTAAATTGTCTCTTTCTTCTTCTTCTTCTTCTTCTTCTTCTTCTTCTTCTTTTATCTTGTTGGATGGCTTTCTTGAAGAGATTGAATTCTATAATTTTGATACATGATGGTTTGAAAACATGATTTGTAAAGGAAGCTAAGAAGAAAAAGAAAAGCAAAGAGGTAGCTAAAGATTTTAGCCAGGTGTGATTCAGCCAAGGTATAGGAATGAGTGTTTTGTGGTTGTTTTTAGTGTATCTCAAGATAGGGATTTCTATAAAGATGTGGTTTATGACATGTGTTAATAAACCTAAAAGAATTAAGTCAAGTATTTAAGATAGGACTTTTAAAGAAACAAGTACATGTCACTACAAGAAAAATTCTTATTCCCGACGAAAAATTACCGACGGAAAAAATTGTTCTGTAGGGAAAATTGTACACAAAATTCATATTCCCGACGGAATAAATAATCCGTCGTAAATAAAGGAGGGAAATTATCCCGCCAAAATCTACCGATGGAATTTAGCGACAGATATATAAAATTCCGTCATTAAATTGGCGCCAACTTTCACGCCTAAAATAGGCCACGAAATTTACCGACGAAAAATGAATTCCGTCGGTAATTTACCTATGGAAAAATTATTCCGTAGGTAATTTACCGACGAAAATTATATTCCGTAGGTAAATACCGACGGAAATAATATTTCGTTGTTATTTACCTATGAAAATAATATTCCGTCAGTAAATTACCGACGAAAATAATATTTCGTCCGTATTTACCTGCGGAAATGATATTCCGTTGTTATTTACCGACAGAATCATATAACCGTCGGTAATTTACCTACGGAAATATTATTCCGTCGGTATTTACCTACGAAAATATGATTCCGTCGGTAATTTATCTATGAATCATATTTCCGTCGGTAATTTTCATAAAAATCAATTGTTATTATAAATTGTAATTGTTTTATTTTTTTATTTTCTTTTCTTTTAACAACTTTATTTTTTTAAAAAAATAATATATAAATTATTATTATTTCATAATATGATTAAGTTAATAATGATTTATAAATAGTACTATGTGTAAAATTTGATTATTTCATTACATGTAATTTAGTTTATTTTAAAAGGTATCTTTTTATATCTACTGCATGTTATTTATTCGTGATTAGACTGTGACTTTAATTTAAAACCATAAAATTATAAATTTTAATTTTAGTAAATTAATTAATTAATTAAACTATAAGTTAATCTAAACTAAATTGATGTAAATTTTTATTTAATGACTATATTAATAATATAGTCATTAAATGAAAGAGATAGCATCATATGTTTTATTGTACTAGAGTTGGGAGCTTAGAAATTCAAATTGGAAGAGTTGAGGGACTAAATTGAACCTTTTCTTTAAACTATAGCATTAGAGTTGAATTTTTTTTAGAAATAAATATTTGAAAATTAATTTTAAACTTTTTATTTAAAAATGTTTATTAAGCATAAATTTTATTTAAAATTTAAATTAAATAGAGAATTTATAATAATAATGTTAATGACATAAGTCCCTATAATTTTAAAGAAAAGTTATTAAGTAGATAACTTATATTTTAGATTATTAACGTCCGAACTGATCAGATTAATTTTCTTGCAAGTTCTAAATGATCCACAATCCGATCGGTTCATACTCATTTTCTCATTTCGACAGTTTCAGGATTAATAATAATAATAATAATAATAATAATAATAATAATAATAATAATAATAATAATAATAATAATAATAATAACCAGCATGATGAAAACTTCACATGTGTAATGTCACCGTTTTTTTGAAAATAATCTACATTATTGGGGTTACTTACTTGTCATAATTAGAACATGCATAGCTAGCTACGTTGGAATTAGTAAATAATAGACCTATGCAATGGAACAATCTTGAACCCAAAGATTAATGCTTTCGTAACATTTGTACAAAAAATGTATTTATTTATGGCCTTCATCAATTTATTAATAAAATCATAAAGCTTATATACAGAGATGATCATGGGATGAAAAATCTCTATCCCTAGAGAAAACCATCTCGAACAGGGCAGAAAATTTCCAAGAATTTTCTTCGTGGAGGCAGGGATGGGGAAAAAATATTCTCCGGTTTAAAATTTTTCCGACCTGAAATTTAGTAATTATATTTATATAATTTAATTTTAAATTATATTTAATTTTAGTTTTATCGATTTTTAAAATTTATATTAATTTGATTTTTTATAATTATATTTATATTGAATATTATAATTCGAAAAGTTATAATTTTAAAATATAAAAAAACTATTTTAATAAAAATTTAATAAAAAATCAAATATCTTATTATAGTTTATAGTTGTATTCTATACTAAATTCTCTATACTAATATTATATAGTAATATATTTAATTACTATTTATATTAAATTTTATAGTCTATAGTATTAAGTAATATACTAAATATAATTAAGTATATAATAAAATATACTAAGATTTTTCTTATATCTTATTTTTTAATTTTTATTTAATATATATATATATATATATATATATATAGAAAACGAGAACTTTAACCTAATGTTGGTCTGCCTCTTCCCTCACACAGCAAGCCGCCGCCGCCCCCTCTTCAGATGGACCACATTTTACCCAGCATAAACTCGCTCTCCTTCTCTTTGTTCGCCATTTTTAAGTTTGCAGCTACCAAGCAAAAACCCTAGCAGGTTCTATTGTAAATCATCATATTTTTCATATATTAGATTGTGAAGTTTATTGGAGTAGGCTTATAGATCTGTTATGGTTGTGGGTGCAGGCAAAGGAAGAAACCAGAGCTATAAAAAGCTTTAATCTTTCCTCGTTGAACTCTCTCTCTCTTGCGCGCTCGTCTACGTCCTTATATTTTTGTCTCACTGACGTGTTTCAAGAACGCGAAAGACTGTCTTTCCTCTATTTTTTTGCCATGATCTCGTTGAAAACCACTTTCCTAGTAATTTAAAACCACACCCATTTCACTCTTTGTGATTCGAAGCTCATACTCTTTATCAAGAATTGATTTTAGAATCCAGTATCGTATAATCAGTCACTTGTTGATTATTCTATTCTTTGTAACTGGTTTATAATTTCTGGGTGCGTTTCTTTTTTGCTCATTCGTGTAAATTTTTATGGCCGTACTTTAGATTATCTTTCTTTATATGGGTTCTTGAAATGATTGTAAATTTACTCGAATTTAGGTTATAAAAGTATATAGAGTTTGTAATGTTGATAATTTGTTGATGATTGGTTCTACTGACTCATCTATCATTTGGGATTTAAACAGGGAAATGTGGGCATCTCAGGCTCATGCAGCCCTTTGCCGGTGAAGTAGAGAGGAGTAATCCCTACAGCTCCTTCTTCATTTAAAATAGTGGCATTGAATCCCAACAGGGACCGAAACGACAACGTTTTGATGGAAAACACACTGCAGGAGTTCAGAGACGGAGCCAGTGTACTTGACTTTGAGTCCAAGTCTACCGTTGCTGGTGGGGTGCAAGATGTATACGGTGGGGATACTGCCACCGAGGACCAACTTGTCACACCTTGGTCCCTCTCTGTTGCTAGGTATGTTTTACAAATCATTGTACATTTAATAGTATTTGCTTGTTTTTCTTTTTTGGTTCATTTTTAATTCAATTTGTTCATGTTTGTGTTCCTTTTAATTTTCTTCTTTCTTTTTTAAGGCGTATGTCAATGAGTCAATAGATTATAGAATCAGAAAATATTATTTATATGATTTGAAATGTTAATTTATTTTTGTAAGTGGAGAGAATTTTATATATTTATTAAGCGTAGTGCCCTGTTATTGAATTTATTTCTTCTATAGTTCATCAGTGCTCGTGAATCATTGATGGACTGTTCTTGATGTGCGCATTTTTGTCAAAAAATTTAACCAGCTAAACTGTAATTACTTTGTTTTTTATTTATACTGATTTATTTTCCTAGTTCGGTATATGGTTTGTATCCGATTACATATGAAGGTGAATATATGCTGACGATTTCCAAAATTTGAATCAAACACGACTCAATCACAGTGGCCAACTTAGATATTCTGAATTATAATATTTCTCAATAATGCATTGTGCTTTTGTAGACTTATATTATCCAATAATTAAGTAGTAATTATCATTAAAGTTCATTCAGTTGCATCAAAATATATCAATTCAACTGTCATTGGCTATAAACAGCCCTCAGTTTGAGGTTCCAGTGGCCCAATTTGGCTATTTGAATTAAAATAATTACCTATCTTAATACAATAAACAAAGCTTCTCGTCACCTAACCCATGTTTTGGACATTTTACTATCAAAAGGTCAACCTGTAATGCTTGCATTTCCTCATTTTTTTTTCAATTTTCGACTTTGCAATGTTAATAATTCATTTTGCTGTTTTTGCAATATTAATAATCATTAAACCCTTTTTTCCTTTATATTGTCAAAAAATGGTTTTTAGTTCTATTAATTTTTATAGAGTACATTTCATATTCTTGTGGCCCATCTCCACCATTTGTTAATTGTGAAGATAAAGTGCTCTGTTGTTTACCTTTTTTCTTATTGGTTTGTAGAAGATGGCACTGACATAATCTAGCAGGAACTAGTTAAAGTCATCATAGCCATAAAGATAAAGGTAAATATCCCATATATGAGTTGTAGTAATTTCAACGATACTGCATACTTAGATTTAACATGCTCATCTGGTGATTGCAGTCGGTTTGTAATTTAGGTGCATGGTGTATATCCATACAACAACTAAATGCATATGTTATAGCTAATCACTTCCATTCTGCGCTGGGGGCAGTTGTCCATGCCCTTGACAATCATTTCGATTCATTGTCTACAACATTTGAGGCTATACAAGTATAATAATTTGCTGATTAACCAACTTCTATTGAACAAGGTGTTCGTTCTGTTGCTTCATTTGGACATATGCCATATATGATAGCAAGTTTTAATACATTGTTCCCCCATTGTGTCATTTGATATCTTGATTTGTCTATTAATTAACACCAAAATTTTTAAGATGTGTAAATAACTTGTATTCATTAAAAAGTCTTGAAACCCATGCTTGTTTCTTAACCATGCCTATAGGACTTATATTGAACAAGGGGTTTGTTGTGCTGCTTCATTTGGATATATGGTAAATTCAATAGTAAGTTGCTATACATTTTGCTCCATAGTGTCATTTGATATCCTGATTGATCTATTAATTAATACCAGTATGTTTAAATTTGTAAATAACTTATATTGATTGACAAGTCCCGGAACCCATGGTTGTTTCTCAACCATGCCTAGAGGACTTCTGAAGGGAAAATAAATTGATAAAATTACTATCTTTTTTCCTATAAGTTCTTACTATTCCTTTGTGATGATAGAATCAATTTTCACTTTCTTAATTTCCATTCTCAAATTTATGAAAGAGAGGATAATGTTATGCAAAAGCTTGATGCTACAATTTGTTATATAGAGTTATCATAATATAGGGAGAAAATGTATAGTACTTTTCACTTCTATTAAGATTTGCATAATATAGAGTTATCATCTTTGAGACTTCCTTTTTGGTTGCAGAATTTAGCATAAGTTTGAACTAGTTGTTGTGCTTTTTTTCAATTTTTTTTCTTTTTCCTTAAAGAAAAATAAAACAGTTTTTATTGGTATAGGACCCTAGATATTTTGTTTTGGTCTTGATGTATCTATACATTGGTAGAGGACCCTAGACATATTATTTTGGTCTTGGCTCTTCAATTGAGAGGACCTTTTCACAAGGATGTCGTTGAATCATATATATCTGCTTGATATATGAGAATTCAAAAAACTTTAGGTTTGAGCTTATTACAATGATATACTCAACCAATTTGCTTTATATTCACTCTATTGATACTTCTTTGAAAGGTTGTAATGAAGTTATTTGTGCAATCGGCTGAAAAGATGAGAGAATCTTCACACATGTGGGCTCCTCCAATATATAGAAGACTCCTTAGCACTGATAAGAAAGAAAAGGACATGTCAGAGAGGTGTTTCTTGAAGATTAGAGATGTGATAATTCCTCCTCATGCAGCTCTTTCTAAGGTGTGAAAAGTCAATGCTTTTGTCCCTTATTTCTGTTTACGATCAGGGTAACAACACTAGTGTATATTTTTTTCTTGGCCTTTCCAATAGCTATGCAACAAATAGGTCAAAACTGATGATTGTAAACCATTCCTCCCTCCCCCCTCTAATTATTAAATAGTTGTAAAAATATATAATATTTTTAGTGTTCCGTCGCATATTTTTTTAGTAGAATGTAAATTTACCGATGGAAATAAAATACTGTCGTTATATTTGCCTACGAAATTTATCATTCAGTCGGAAATTTTCCTACGGAATAATTATTTCCGTCGGTAAATTTGCCTACGAAATTTATCATTCCGTCGGAAATTTGCCTACGGAACAATTATTTTCGTCGGTAAATATAACAAATAATGATAGTTTTTGGCCTGCATCTCCCAATGGAATTAGCGACGGTCAATAATTTCCGTCGGGAAAAGTGCCTACAACCGGATCCCCTTCGCCATTTTTCGTCGCTAAATTCCATCGGTAATTTGGTTTTCCTATGGAAATTCACTCAATTCCGTCGGGAAAATGAATTTTTCTTGTAGTGTGTGTGCATGTCAAACATAAAGTAACATAAACATAACATGGTATGCATGAAGCTAAACATGAGATAAACTATGCATACAGTTATAGTAGCACCTATATGATTATATGATATAGCATGATATAAGTAACAATAAAGTAATGATCATATGATTGGTAATATATAGGTATGATAATGATGAAAAGCATGATTAATATGATTAATTGGACATGGTTAATAGGTTAAAGTATGAGGGTGTTACACCCACACTTAGTCTTTGCTCGTCATCGAGCAAAATTTGAACAAACCAATTTCTCAAAATAATCAAACTTTAACAAAGAATCATGCAACTCAAAATCATACTTAACAATTAACAGTAACATTTAATAAAATTCCAACTAGATCAAATTCAATCAAGAAAATATAAGCTAGTTTCCATGTTTATGTGTATGACCAAAATAATTTAAGTTTTTTCAAAATCAAAACACTAATGTACTCTTATAGTCAAGCTTTAAAATTAATGTACACCTAAAAGTACACACGGTTTCACACTTGAAAGTTTAGAAACACCATAAGCCTCTCCTTTAGCACCGAAACCTGATGGTCAACTCCATAAAAAAATACAAATCAAACATATAATCACTTGGACTTCATTAGGTTGTAATGTGGTCATGGAAATGGTTAACAATGAATGGATAATAGTAAATAAGAAAAATAGCCACTCTCTGATTGAATAGACCAAAATTTTCAAACTTCACTCCACTATATAAAAGGCATATCACTTAACCATACTTGCTCACTCAACCCTTTATACAGAAGATATTTTGAGAGAAAAGTCACTAAAGCTCCTCTCAATTTTCACAATTCTAACATATTCAGAAGTCACAACTCTTATCTTTTCCCTTATAAGTACCCCACACTTAAAATTTGGCCATAGATTGCTAACTTTAATTCAAACTTTTTTCCTTTTTTTATTAATTAAGAACTTGCTAGCTTTATTATTGGTAACAAATGATACATGGGCATCTTAAAGTTTATTTTTCTAGTTTTTCTTAACTTCAACATTAACCCTTGGCAATACTATCCTAAGAACCCTTTTTTAACCACACTTTTTAAATACCTAAAAATATTAATCCATCCCAATCCTAGAGTGGCCAATTCTTAGAAGGGGAGATAAAGGCTTTTTAAGCTATATGGTAAATAGATAAGCGTAAAAATAAAAATAAATATGGCACACATTAGTTTTCCTTCTTATTTCAAAACTAGTCTTAGTGTTCAAAATGTGGAAACTAACAAATATTGCTCAAGTTGAATGCTAACCTGGCTAGGATTCCATTAAGAAACATGCCTGCCTTAATGCTAAACAAAGATTTTGACCATTACACATTCTAAGTTAAAGTTTAACAAGTTTGATTTTGAAAATTACTAGGGCGAACTAACTAAGTGCAAGCTAAATGATAATAAACTAAAGTATATCATCAACACAAACACAAACTAAAGTTACCATAAGATCACCAAAAAAAAGTAATAACATTACTACTTAAAGCAAAATACAAAGTTAACTACTATTAAAAGTTATAATTAAGACGAACACAATTACAACACAAGAAAAGATAACTAATACTATAAGAAAAAGGAGTATTAGGGACCATTAAGCTTTCTGGTCCTTAAAAATATATTAATGAGGACTAGTTTTTTATCTGGTCCTTAGTTTTTGATTTCTTAATTTTAATAGTAACAAGATTTAATTTGGTCCCTAATACATATAAAATTTGGTCCTTGATATCTGTTTTTAGTGGGACAACAACATGCCATTTGACAGAAAAAAAGTGTGGAAAGTAGGGTTTTAAGCTACAATCTTATATCTGTATTTCATTCCTTTTTCTCTTCTCATCCTCTTTTTTAGTTAGTCTTCGAATTCTCGTATATGTCAAAAATGGTGATTTTTCCTCCTTCTTCTTTTAATTCCTTGTCTTTTCTGTTAATTAAAATTAAATAGTGGAGTTTTTTTTAGAAAGATGAAAAGCCAAAAGATTATCACTTTTCTTGTAGCACCCTTATCATATAATCTGTACATATCACTTTATCCAACTCATTACACATGAGTTACTGTGTAACATAAACATATAATCAAACTTAATATATAAAAGTGCTACACTTTTAAAAGAAACTATTCAATGAACAATAAAGTCTCTCTTAAATCAATCCTTCAATCTTTTCACCATTTATTCCCGTTTGCTCTCAATCCCTTCCAATTCTTCATACATCCATGTACTCTTGCATTAAACCCTTACAAATCCCCTTTCAAAACTTCTAATTTAAATAACTTGAAGTAGGATTTCCTCTTGAAAACTATAGAGATCAATTTAGAGCTTTTAGAGGAAGTTAATGTTAGTGTAAGCCCTAGCCCCAATACATTGTAACGAAACACTTGAAATTAATAAAATGAGGCATTTGTTTTATCCTTTGTATTCCTGTGCATATCAATTGATAAAACTATCCAAGAGTGTTGTTTCGGTTTAAGTTATCATGTGTGAGGCACATGGATTGTAAGACCTTGAAACAAATGAGACATCATTCTAAATATCCCTAGTCAGTCATTGTTATGGGAATAACAAATGAATTAAGACTAGTATGCTCTCTCTGATCTTATGAGTTCTGTCTTACGGATCATTAGGACAAGAGTGTCAATCAGAGATCATAGATACATGTTAAAGATCATGGTATCTGGATTCGATCCGCTCATGAGAACACTACATGGTACAAGTCATAAGTGTTTCTCATGTGCAAGTTTTGTATCGGAGTTCTTAGACCTGAAATCTCTATGAAACTCAATATGAATTACTGTGTACTTTGACATACACCTAACGTGCTCATAACAGAGTGACAAGTACGGGTATGATTGGGTATGCACTGATTCATGTTAGAGAGCATGAGAGAAGTGAAGGGATTACCCCTCTCGATAAGAGAGAAAAATATCACCGGCCACTTGATCAGTGAACTAAGAAGTGTATGGCCATACCGAGATGAAATAATGAGTAATCATTATTTATCTGAGAATTCAGTGTCATTGGAATATCAAGAAATGAATTAATGTATATAAGGATGACTAGTTCCATGCCTTATATTAATTCTGATATTTATGGGTAAGGGACTATACAAAATTGCATTGGGTCACTAAATGCCATATGCATTTTCATTTAATTTGGAATGCTATAATATCTTGCTAGAGAATATATATAGCCTTTGAATTAATTTATTAATTCATTGCCAACATTAAATGGACCTATATGATCGCACACAAAGCATTGGGCTTAAAATGTTTAAATTAAGTATTGAGCATTAATTTGGGCTTTTAATTAAAATCAAATTAATGTATGTAATGGGTTATAATATTGCTATTGGGCTTTGGTCCATGAGAGAGAAAAAAAATTCAGCCCACAAGGTTTAATTTCAATTAATTAATTATCTTGTGTTAATTAAGTTAATTGAGTATTAAAGCCTAAAGGAATTTAAATTAAATCAAATCACTTAAATATATAATGAAGTGGCCGAAATTCCAAGATGGAATTCAAGGAATTTCGGCACATGCTATATATTTAAATTAAGTGATTTCATTTATTTAAATGTCTTATGTTTTATTTCAAATTTGAATTTAAATTCAAAGGAGTTTAATTCAAAATATATTACTTATCTTTAAGAAGTGATAGAGTTTGAATTAATTATCTTAGGATAGTTGAATTCAGATTAATGACTTGCCAAAGGATAAGCATATATATTAAAAGAAATAAAACCCTAAACCTAATTTTTTTTGTGGCATGAATAGTAACTCGTGAATAGTAACTCGTGAATAGTGACTCTCTCTCTTAATTCTTTTGTTCAATTTTTCACAAGGAGAAAGGATTGTTCCTCATTCTCTTGTGTTATTGAGCAGTAATAGCAATCTAAAGAAGTAAAAAATCAAGTTTTGTAGCTTCAAACTATAACCCTTACACAATACCGAAAAAGAGATCTAGCAATCTCGTTTTTAAGCCGACGGTGTAATTGTGTGTGTGAGAATAGAGGGAGTGGCGCAAAAGGCTATTCCTTGGCATTGGTGATCGAGATCTAAGGCGGACAAAGCCATCTTTGTTGCTGGTCATCATCGGAATAAAAGTTTCAAAAGGCATCAAAAGTTGTAAGTTCGATAACCCTAAAATTGCATGTTTCGATTCTATCTTTGGATATGTATGGTATGTATGATAAAATTTTTGTTTTTCCGCTGTGCTATCATGATTATTCATACCATGTCATATTCCATCAGTGGTATCAGAGCCTAGACATGCTTATTTTAGTGCTTTAGATGCATGAAAAAATTAATTAAAAATCGTTATTTTGAAAACATGCAAATCTGAAATTTTCTGTTTTGAGTTTTTTTGCATTGTTTTGGTGCAAAAACGATTTTAATTGATTAGATAGGTATTATAATTAATATGACATGTTAATATACTGTCCTAAGATGTTATTAGGTCTGGTAATGGTCGGATTTAATTATTTATACCTGATGGTACATGTTAATTATGAAACTAGGTGCTAGTTGGCATGTAAATTGCTAGTTTAACAACTAGTTTTCAAAATTAAATGTAAAAACGTTTTTGGCATGTTTGTAAGTGATATTTAAAGATTAATTATCAGGTCTGGACATTTTTTAAATTTGGTTTTAATTCTGGTCCATGATAATTTAATTGATTAATTTTAAAATCACTTAAAACAATGACTAGTTTGTGTTTGTTACATGTTTAATCAACATTGTTTGCTTTGTTTTGATTAAAATGGTAAAAACACATTTAGATTAAAATGGTACAGAATATTAAATCAATATTTATGGACTTATTTAGATTATTAAATGAATCATAAAATTGATTTAAATGTTTGTGCATTTCATGGCATTACATAAGCATTAAACAACTTGTTTTGTTGTTTGTTTGTTTTTGCATGAATGCCATGTGTTATTATATGTGTTCTTCATGATTTTATTTTTTAATTCATGTTAGCACATATTATATGTATTTTTAATGTTTATGGGCTGTATGACATAAAATTAAAAATTGCAAAATTGGAAATTATACTAGAGTTGATTTATGGCACAAATCTAACTAGTTTGTGTTTTGGGCTTTTAAGAGAACTTATTCAATAAGAGGATTTAGTCCATTGGGCTTCGGCCCAGGCCCATCATGGGGTCATCTCTTAAAGGTTCAAGTACACAATTTCCATTAATGGGCTTGGCTAAACTAATTAAAATTGGACTTTGTTTGATCCATGAATGCTATGTATATTTATTTGCTTGTTTGGTGTGATGAATGGATATGCATGGTGCATTCATGGGCCCTGGGTTTTTGTAATTAAATATGGCCTGCGTGCCATTATATTTTATTGTAAAAGTTTCATTTATTTCTTAGAATAGAATTTATTTGAAGACTTTGTAAATCAAGACGAAGCCCACCGGAGTTGAGAAGCCCAACTCGAAGATTCTTATGTAATAGTATAAAATCTTAGTTGTAAGTTTTTGGGCCCATGTTTGTCATGCTTTATTTTATGCAATTATATATATATGCATGCTATGTATGGATGACAAAGCGTATGCCATGTAAGCCGTAATAAAATGAATCCCTAAAAATAGTAAGTCACAAAGTTGCCTTCCTAATTCGAAACATGTCAAGGCATCGATCATCGGTCACGTAGACTAGGAGTCCTAGATGTGCCCGATTATCTTTGTGAGGCATGGGTTGTGAATGTAGGTTGGACTTATCATGGAAAGGGATGCCTGGACCTAGGCAACTAAGAAATGGGTTGTGCTATAACATCATAAGATGTTAGCCCATTTGATCCAAGAGTCATGTACGAGACATGATTGGAGTTTTCCTACCTAAGTAACTTAACTTGTTAG
>CM075812.1:41835682-41896003 GCA_037975025.1 Excoecaria agallocha | reverse complement strand
ACCGATGGCTAGCAAGTGTACTAGATCGGCTAGTAATACAGGGAAATATAGATTAAGACCCCAAAATATCGAACCCAAGGGAACATGGACTGCTAAGAATAATACCTATGTATGAATTAAATTAATCCGAGATTGTTTCCCAATTGTTTTTGATTTAAAAGCAAAAATTAAACAAAATAAACAATTAAACAAAACAAAAGCTAAAACATGAATTAAAAACAAAACAATAACTGAAATTCTCTTGCTAAAGAAACTATACGTCTTAACTTTCATTGTAATGACTTAAATTCAATATAAACACCAGTGATTATGGACAAACTAGTAATAAAGTAAGATATCTTTATTCAAGTATATCATTCTTAGTATTAAACTCATAAACAAATCTAATACTTAGCATGAAAATCTAGTTTTAACTTCCTAAATATTCATTGAAGCCTTTCTCATGTGATTCAACTCTAATTCATTCTTAGTTCCTCCTCTCTTAGTATTAATTAATAAAATTCACACATAATTATCTCATATTTCGGATAATAATCATGCATAAACATTAAAGAGATAATCCAAGAACATGCAAATCATTAACTATGTCAAAACCAATTTTTAGTTATTTATTCAATAAACCAACAATCAATCTCAACACAATCAAGGATAAGAATATGCTTAAAACCAAGAAATAATCAACCGATATTGAAATTAAGCTCAAAATAAAGTCATAACAATGAAAATTTAAGATTTCAAGAATCCATTAGCAAAAGAAGAAAAATTACTTCCTAAACATAATAAAAAGCTAAAGACAAAGTTGAAGAAAAATAATGAAAACATAAAAACAACGTAAAATAACTAAACCTAATTCTAAGATTTCTCTAATTAATTCTACTAATTGATTCTAATTATTCCTTTTTTGGTGTTTCAGACTGCTATTTATAGGCAAAAGATGTCATGGATTCCTTCTCAAACTCTTAGAATCAAATAGGAAGTAATTTTTGCCCAAAATAGGAAGTTCGAAAATCCTTCGTGAAGTGGGAATTGCCATCACGTGGCCATGTGTTCCCTAGTGTAAATTCATACGTGGCCATGTGTTGCCTTTGGTCTTTCTCACATGTGGCCACGTGATTTCCTCCTTTGTTTCACACGTGGTCATGTGTCCTTACTTCATTCTTCAAAAAACTCTTTCACATGGCCATGTCTCCTTCTTCATTCATTTTCACGTGGCCATGCATTGATCTTCTTGACCTCACAATCACTTTCTCGCATAAATTTTTCCATATTTGCAATTTTGGCCCAAATCTTTGCCTTTTTTACAATTAAGTTCTTTTTCTTGCAAATTAACCCTGAAAAACACCAAAATTTACAATTAATTCTAAAAACATAAAACTAATAAATTAAACTCAAATTAAACCTAATTAACACAAAATTAACCTAATTAAACACCTAAAAACATACTAAAAATAATATATAAATGACCATTATCAGAGTGATCGGCTTCTAGTAAGTGTATTAGACCGGCTTAGTAATATAGGGAAATACAATTATGTCCCAAAATATAGAACCCAAGGGAAACTTTGTGTTTGTGTGAGTGATTTAAATTTTAAAATAGAAGTTGTGTGAAGAAGAAAAAAAACAAATCCCAAAAGTTATGATGATTGAAGATTAAAAACTAAAAACAAAATTATAAATAAAATAAAATAATTGAAAGAGTTGAAACAATAGAATATAAAACAAAAGAAAACAATTAATTGAGGTAAAAATCAATATTAAAAGAAACTTTCCCTAAAGGACTATCCACCTTAACCAAATTTATTATGACTTAATCAAAAGATAAAAACAAGTGATTATGAAGAATCTAGATAAATAAAGCCAAATAACTTTACTCAATATCATCATTCCAAGAATTAAAATTCCCTTATTCAAAACAATCTAACACTTAGCATAAAAATCTGAATTAATTCTCCTAAATGTATATTAAATCCTTTCTCAAGTAATTCAACTTTCACATATTCTCAGTTACACCCTACATAATCTTAACTTCAATTAACACAAAACTATATCTTATTCTGATTATAAACATGCATTAACCTAAATAAATTAACCTAAGAACATGCATATCAATAATCAAACCAAAAACCAATCACTAACCAATGCTGAATCAAGTTAACAACCCATCTTTAGTTAAATAATGATAAGACTGTGTTTAAGAACTAAGAAATAATCAAACTTGTATTAAATTGAAGCACAACCTTAAGTCATAATAATAAAAGTTAAGGATTCAAGTATTCTTTAGCAAAAGTTAAATAAAAGTACTCACTACTCATGTTCAAAATTAAAACAAAGCCCTGAAGAAAACAGTAAAAACAACAAAAAATGGTAAACTACATAAAAAAACTAAAAACTAAAAACTATTCAAAGCTAATGTTGATTAATGCTTGACTCTTGATTGATCCCCATCTTTGATGCTTAAGACTTCCTTTTTATAGGCAAAATTAGTAGTAGAGTCCTTTTAAAAATCCAGAACCAAAGTAGGAAGTAAATTCTCTTTGATCGGGAAGTCTGGAAAATCCTTCGCTTCATGGGAGTGTAAACACACATGGCCACTTAATTTTTCCTTTTGATGGATGCACTGCCATGTATCTTTTGAAATAATTCACGTGGCCACTTAATTCTCTAGCAACAAATGGCACATGGCCACTTAATATTCCTTTCCTTGAGACACATGCCCACTCATGCAATCCTAATAATTAAATACTCGGCCACTTGTTTAAGAAATAACAAGATGCATGGCCACTCATATTTTCTTCACTTGAGACACACGCCCACTTGAAGAAGAAAGGAAAGAAAACATGGCCACTTAAGAGTCTACTAGACTTCACGTCTATTTTCTTGCATGAATTTCCCAAATTTACAGTATTAGCCCAAATCTTATTGACTTTTTGCAATTAAGTCCTTTCCTTAGCAAAACTTTAAATTTACTTATAAAACACACAAATCAACATTTTAACTCTAAATTAACCAAAATTAAACCAAATTAACTAAATAACAACACTTAAAACATACTAAAAACTATATATAAATTACACTTATCAAATACCCCACACTTAAGCCGTGCTCGCCCTCGAGTAAGTAAGAACAATCCACCCCTCAAAATAATCAAAATTTGAATAAAGAATTATGCATTTTGCACCAAAACTAAGCATTTTAACAAAAACACTTAACCTAATCTGTAAATAGAATAAATTCAATCAAGACAATATAAGTTAATTTCCTTAAGTGTGTGTAAGACCAAATCATTTTTAAGCATTTTATAAATCAAAACATCAATACAACTAGATAATGAAGTGTAGAATATATGAATGCATATGAATACAACCGGTTTCGCACTTAAAAATCTAAAGACACCATAAGCCTCTCTTTTAGCACCGAAACCCAAAGGTGAACTCCACTAAACAACTCAAAACAAGCTTAAAATCACATAGGTCTTTTAAGGGTTGTAATGGGGCTAAGGACATGATAATCAAAGAATGGACATAAGATAATCAAAATAAATAGCCACTCTAAGATAAAAAAGACTACTAATCCCATTAACTTGATCAATGCATAATTTAAACATACTTGCTTAACTTCCTTAACACAAAACTCTTTTGAGAGGTAATATACACAAATCATACCCCTTTTTAAGAAGTCACCAAAATTTTCCTTCCTTGTACTAACCCACACTTAGATTTTTTCATAAGTGCTAGATTTCTTTTTCTCAATCTTTCAACCCGTGTTTCTCTTTTTTTTTAATACATAATGCTAGCATTTTCAAGATACTTGAATAAAATTATGGTAGATACAAGGAAAATTTTCTCTTCTTGACTTCATCAATAACTCATGCCAAAATTTTCTCACTATATCCAATAAAACATTAATTTCACATAAATCCATTTAATCCTAAAGTTGCTAATTCCAGATTTTGAGATAAAGGCTTTTTAGGTTATACAGTAAAATATTAAATGTAACAAGAAAAATCATTGATGGTATGCATCAAGCATACCCTTTTAGGCTTAACTTTGCTAAAAAAGGATAAAATTTCACAAGGGTAGGAAAAAATCTTTTAGCAAGCTTAACAAGAAAAATTATTGCCTAGATTATTTTCTAAGTTGCTTGAGTTGCTTAAATGCTTCGAAGGGTGATGAGGAAGGTTCTAGTGCTCTAAATTTCCTTACTTCACTACTTCATTGCATTGTTTTTCTTTATGTTCAAAACTGGTCTAAGTGCTTTCAAGAAAATGGAAACTAACAAATATTTATCAAGTTGAAGATTAAACTATCTAAAGATTCATCAAACAACATATTTTTTCTATTGCTAAGCAAAGGTTTTTAACATGCATATTCTAATATTCAAGTTCAACATGTTTATAGTTTTAAGGGAAAACTAGGGTAAACTAAGTTCTTATTCAAACTAGATGAAAAAGTGAACTACATAAGTTTTTAATAGGTTTTACAGACTTAATAAAGCAAAAGAAACATAAACAAAATAAAAACAAAATATGAAACACAAAACAAAAAATTGATTCATGAATAAAAATGAAGAAGGTTAAAAGTCAATCTCCCTGAAAGTTATTCTACCTCCTCCTCAAAATATTTACTGTCCACAACAAATGAAGAACTATTTAGGCGAAGGCAGAGGTGGAGTATACCGCTGCCAAAAATGGTGTACAAATCTATCAACAGTCGTCTTCACATCCAACACCGTATCCTATAGTGTATCAAGTCATCTTTGTAATTGGTCCAGTTGAATATGTTAAGCATCCATTCGACTGCTTAACTAGTTAAATGGACCTTCCTATTTAGGTGTTGCTAGTTCATCTGCAGGCTGATTTTTAGCTAGTACAGCGGGCTCTTCATTTGGCTTATCATGTTGTTCCTCAATTCGAATATTATTCTCCTGTAGATACTCCCCTTGAGTCACCCAATGGCCACATGGCCAAGGAATCAAAATTTTCATTCTTTTAAGCATCTTGTTTTCAATGCATGGTAGATCTCCCGTAAGTAGATCTCCAATGGCGAGGTTTCCAACTGCATCAGCTAAAATCGTAGCAATCTAGCCAATGGAAATGCTATTGACATTTTATGGCATTTTTCGTAGTTCCTTCATCCTATTAGCTATAATTCATGTTCCATTGATGAAAATGCCATCTACCATACATCGAAGGACCATGGTTTAAGAAACACTAACTGTACTTGCATTCTTCAGATTGTTGTAAACACTTTTTGTCAAAAACCAATGGATTATCCTTAACCCATGATCCCTTAAAGCATGGACCTTACATTGACCTCCTCTCCATGGCTCATCTTACTAAGGATCTCAGATTCTTTTCCAATTGTCCACAGCGGATACATCGGCAAATTGTACAGAGGCATCCGGCATAAATCCTAAAAATTATGAAAATTGCTTAAAAGTCAACGAATATCCCTTCTTGCCAAACTTAAAGCCCATAGTACCTGTATTAGCATCTCCCTTAAAGTAACATTAAAGCGAATAGAGGAAATCTCGTGCCATATCAGGATACACCTTTGGTTTCTTATTGGTGAATTGCGTCCACCCAATGCGTTGAAGCAATGGGAGTACCTCATTATCCCATAAATTTCCAACAGGAATATTTAGGAAGTACTGGCACAAATAAGTAGGTTGGACATACGTACAAGTGCTGAAGTAATCAAACTTATCCAACTTAGCTCAATCCATATATGATGGAATACGAATTTTGGAAGAGCTTGTAACATTAGGATACTTGGTCCTTTTGGGTGCCACTAAAAAATTAAAGAAATAATGTGAGTGTAACATGAAAATCCACATACTAAAATAAACCTATGGTGCAAGAAAACTAATAGAAGATAGCAATGTATGCACATTTTGATGAAAGGATAATGAGGAGATTACTAATGTAATGTACATGAGCATAAATCAACCAGCATGCAAGACAATTTGTTAAGAGAATATCACCATGGATAAGTCAAAAATATAGCCCAACATGTATGGATAAGGTCATGTAAACAAGTATGCAAGACATGGGAGAGGTGTTGACTCATAAATTATGAACAAAGAGATGTAAACCAAAGAGTTAGAAATAAGTCAAATTAAAGATTAACTCATTGGGACATTTCATCGAACATGTGATGTGTGCATATTTGAGCATCAAATTGAAGTGTATAATGAAGTGCATTCTCTACCAAATTGAAAATTAAACATCAATTACATGTATATTAGGTCCACAAAAAAATCACATTTACAAAAGAAACAAGCATGAAGTTTAGCTCTTATGTGAAAAATGACCTAAAAATATAAGTTCATAGGCTAAAATCTCAGCAAATCATAGCATGTAATGGCATGGAAACAAAATTAAAGAGATGAAGAGAGGAAATACTTAATTGAAAGTGAAAAAATCCAATCAAGTGTTAGCACAATATGTGAGTGGAATGTGAATGCCCTAACAATATGAAGAAAATGATGGAAAAGAGAAGAAAAATTGAGAGAGGAGAAAGAAATATGCAAGGAGAGAGAGAGTGGTGATCGGAGATGGTGGTGGGTGGTGCGTGGCCATGGAGGAGATTGAACTTGAAGGAGACGCGGGAGTGGTATATGAAAGAGAATGAAAATGTGAAAGAAGGAAGAAAAACTCCTAGGGTATTAATAGGGAGGCAGTGGCTCTTTACATAGCCTTGCATGGGTGTAGGCACACCCACACATGGAGAGTGGGCAAGGAGACATGACAGTTTGGGTGTGTGGCTAAAGAAAACACACTGGCATGAGTGGATGGGATAGAGATACAGTAGCTTCATGTGCTGGTGTGCATAGGAACAAGCCATGGTTAGGCACGGGCGTGAGTTGGTAAGGGACGATACAGTGATTGCTTGTATGGGCACGCATATTTGGCCAGAGAAGGACATGCGGGTAGGGGTGGACATGATTGCCTGAACATGTGGGCATGCATAGACTTGTACATACTGAATAAGATTTACCTGAGTTTTCCAAATAAATCTAAGTTTTCATTGTTCAAATACCTATGCACTCCATGTATTATTTCATCTCTATTTCCTTCTTGATTTTTTCTCTTTAAATCTAAAAACATAGTTTGTTGAAAAACCAAATGCCATTAAATAGCTAAAATTTTAAAAACCCATTAAGTTGAGATTATTTTCAAAAACCTTGTAAACCAACCTTAACTTTAATTCATGAATTGAAACTTAACAAAAACACATGAAAACATATAAAATTTAAAAATAAACTGTAAAATGAACAAAGGGAGAAGAGTGAAGTTCTAAGTTTAGAGTCTTCAGCTAGACTATCCAAACTGCTTTAAGAATTTTGAAGCATAATAGGTGCCTCAGCAACCTCATGTTGTCAAACATTATATGGTTTGAGCCGATGACTGTTCACCTTATATTCACGTCCATCTTTTGGATTCTTAATTGTCATTACTCCGAATTCATTGCATGAAATGACTTGATATGGCCTTAGCCACTTCGATTTCAGCTTTCATGGAAACAAAAGAAGACGACTATTATATAAAAGCACGAACATACCAAGAACAAAATCTATACCCTTAAGTGTTTATCATGCCAATGTTTGGCCTTTTCTTTGTATATTGCTGCATTGTTATATGACCATTGTCGAATTTCATTGAGTTCGTTGAGCTATAATTTCCTTCTTTCTACTGCATTTCTCAAATCAAAGTTAAAAAATTTTATAGCACAATAAGCTTTATGCTCTAATTCTACTGGAAGATGACATGCTTTTCCAAAAACAATCATATATGGGGACATGCCTATAGGGGTCTTAAATGCAGTTCTATAGGCCCATAGAGCCTCATCCAATTTCTGAGACCAATCCTTCCTAGAATTAATAACTATTTTTTCTAGAATTGATTTAAGCTCCTTATTAGATACCTCTACTTGCCCATTCGCTTGAGGATGGTATGGGGTAGTTACCTTGTGTTTGACTCCTAATTTCCTAAGCAAGGTTTTAAATTGATGGTTGAAAAAATGTTTGCTTCCATCACTTATTATAGCTCTTGGTGCTCTAAACCTAGTGAAAATATTCTTTCTAATAAATTCAAGTATTATACGGGTATCAAAAGTTCTAGTGGTTGTGGCTTCGACCTATTTACTAACATAGTCCATAGCTACTAAAATATATTCAAAACCAAAGGAATTAGGTAATAGTCCCATAAAATCTATTCCCCAAACATCAAAAATTTCTACTTTAAGCGCATTATTCATAGGCATTTCATCCCTTTTAGAAATATTTTCTACCCGTTGACATTTATCACAAATATTTATGAAAGATTTAACATCCTTAAATATAGTTGCCCAGAAAAAATTTGATCAGAGGACCTTTTGTACCGTTCGGTTAGGTCCATGATGGCCTCTAACCTCGCCTCTATGGCACTGTTGCATGATAGCTTCTTGTTCCGTTTTAGGTACACATCGTCTTAGCACTTGATTTGGGCATATTTTGATAAGGTATGGATCATCCCAAAGGTAGTGCTTGGCATCCGCTTTAAGTTATTTTCTTTGTTGCTAAGTAAAATCCTTAGGTAGATACTGATATGCAAGAAAATTAGCTATATTAACGTACCATGAAATTGAATTTTCATAAGTATAAAAAGCACAAATGTGTTCATTAGGAAATAGGTCAGAAATTTCTCCCTTTTCAATGCTAGCATGATCTAATCGAGATAAATAGTTAGCTATGAAATTCTCATCTCCTTTCTTGTCCTTAATCTTAACATCGAATTCTTGGAGTAGTAAAATCCATCGGATAAGCCTTGGTTTGTAATCCTTCTTCGCGAAAAGGTGCCTCAATGCCATAGGGTCCATCCACACCATAACTTTGGACCCTAAGAGATAAGATCTGAATTTCTTGAAAGAAAAGACTATCGCCAAGAGTTCTTTCTCCGTGGTTGTGTAATTGACTTAGGTTCCGATGAGTGTATGGCTTGCATATAGATGGCATAGAAAATCTTCTCCTTCCGCTATCTTAAAACTATTTTGATGGCATATTCACTTGCATCACACATAATTTCAAATGGTAAGCTCTAATCGGGTGATGCTATAACCGGTGCACTTACTAACTTTTGTTTTAATAGATTAAACGCCTGCAAGCACTCAACATCAAAGTTAAATATAGCATCCTTAAGCAACAAATTAGAAAGGGGCTTGGCTATTTTAGAAAAGTCCTTGATAAACTGACGATAAAACCCGACATGACCAAGGAAACTTTTAATACCCTTAACACTAGTCGATGGAGGTAATTTCTCTATCACATCAACTTTAACCTTATCGACCTTAATGCCTTTTTCAAAAATTTTATTTGCTAGGACAATTCTTTCTCTTACCATTAAATGACATTTTTCCCAATTTAGAGTAAGGTTAGTCTCTTGAAACCTCTTTAAGACCAATGCAAGATTATTTAAGCAGGACTCAAAATTATGACCATAAATTGTGAAATCATTCATAAAAACTTCCATAAATTTTTCAATAAAATCATGAAATATGGTCATCGTGCATCGTTGAAATGTAGCAGGTGCATTACAAAGACCAAAGAGCATTATCCTATATGCAAATATTCCATAGGAACAAGTGAATGTGGTCTTTTCTTGGTCTTCTGGGGCTATAGGTATTTGCATATACCCCGAATATCCATCTAAGAAACAATAAAATCTATTTCCTACCAGTCTTTTTAACATTTGGTTAATAAAAGGCAATGGGAAGTGGTCTTTCCTAGTGGCATTATTTAACCTCCTATAGTCAATACATACTCTCCATCCCTTTACCGTGTGTGTAGGAATTAATTCATTATTTTTATTGATTACAACTGTCATTTTTCCTACCAGTCTTTTTAACATATGGTCATTTTTCCCTTTTTAGAAGCACATTGAATAGGACTCACCCAATTACTATTAGAAATAGGATAGATTATACCTGCATCAAGTAATTTCAATACTTTCTTTTTCAGTACTTCTTGCATAGTTGGGTTGAGCCTTCGTTGGGGTTGCATCACCGGCTTGAAATTTTCTTCCATGAGTATCCGATGTGTACAATAATGAGGGCTAATTCCTTTAAAGTCGGATGTTACCTAACCAATCACTCCTTTATGCTTCTAGAGGACTTTAATAAGCATTTCTTCTTACAAACCTATTAATAAAGATGAAATAATTACTGGTTCGACATTATCCTTTAAAAATACATATTTTCAATGAGATGGAAGTGTTTTAAGTTCAGAATCTCCTTTAGGAGGGGATGGTTCATCCTTCATTTTTTCACTATCGTTGTGTTCTTTTTCCAAAGTGTGTATCAACTCCTTATCCTTTGCTTCCAGTTCCTCATTTCTCTTTGGATTCATTAAATATTCTTGAAGCTCATCATTTAGAATGATCTCTTCTTTCTTGGTGTTGACACACTCTTGAACATCATCAACAAAGTAAATGGGCTCTTCAAAATCATATGATGGATGTTTTAGAATCTTATTTAAGCTGAAGATCATTTCTTCCTCATTGAATAGCAAGGTAACCATTTGCCCATGAACATCAATTATAGCTCTTGCCGTGTTCAAGAAGGGTCTTCCCACTATCAATGGCACCTTTCTATCTTCCTCCATATCCATCACCACAAAGTCTACAGGGAAGATGAAATTTACCACTTTCACTAATAAGTCCTCAACAATACCATTTGGTTTCTTCATCAATCTATTCACCAATTGAAGTGTCATCCGGGTTTCCTTTAGATCACCTAAGTTTAATTTCCTAAAAATTGAATAGGGCATCAAGTTAATACTAGCACCCAAATCACATAAAGCATGTGCAACAAAATTTCCTCCTAATTTACATGGCAATGTAAAACTACCAGGATCTTTTAATTTTTCAGGAATTTTGTTTGATAATATAACACTACAATTACCAGATAATAGAACCATTCCTATGCCTTCTAGCTTCTTTTTATTAGTGCAATATTCCTTCATAAATTTAGCATATTTAGGCATGTGTAATAAAGCTTCAGCAAATGGTAGATTTATATGTAGCTTTTTAAACATGTCTAAAAATCTACTTAATTGCTCATTTTGCTTTTCTTTTCTAGCTAGCATAGGAAAAGGTAGTTGAGACTCATCAAGTATAGTAGAAATAAGCTTTTCTTTACCTTTACCCTTCTCAATTGTAGGAGACATTTTCTCAACATTTTTAGAATTAAGAATACTTACCTCCATTGTTGGTTCCATCCTTTGGGAAGAATTATTACCAATTTCAGTCTTTTTTAACTCCTTTCCACTTCTTAAGGTGTTGCTTTAGCTTCCTCCTTTGGATTTCGATCAACATTTGATGAAAACATTCCTTGAGTCCGGTTGGATAATGAAGTAGCAAGTTGACCCATTTGGCTTTCTAAATTCCTAATGGATGCTTCTTGGTTCCTCATCCAAATGTCATGTGATTTCCATGTAGCATCTTGACTTGCCAATATTGCATTTTGGGAAGCCATAAAGTTTGCAATCATATCTTCTATGTTGGATTTCTTCCCTTGTGGAGGGAAAATTGGGTGGCTGATGGTATGTTTGTGATAGGTATTAAGCTTGATTTTGGTATGGGGGATGGTTATTGGAAGGTTGATTATGGTTAAAAGGAGGTCTAGGATGAGGGTTAGAAGAAAAAGCTTGATTACCTTCCCTCCATGAAAAATTTGGATGGTTTCTCCATCCTAGGTTATAGGTGTTGCTATAAGGGTTCAAGGCATTCACTTCTTATATCATTCCTTCATTATTCTTCATTCCTGTAGATCCTTGAATTCCTACATAAGCATCAATTTCATTAGATAACATGGAAATATTCTTAACTTTAAGCTCATTTATTTCTCTTAAATGTTCTTTTCTCATTAATTCCATTTGAGCTTTTAACATAGCTACTTCATCAATATCATGATCTCCCTATTTCTTTTAGGCTACTCTAGAGATTGCCCATTGAGCATCATTGGTAGCCATCTCATCAAGAAGCAAAAATGCATCTTTCGAATTTTGGTTCATAAAGCTACCATTTGAGGCTACATCTAACAAAGATCTTGTTGATTAATTAGCACCTGTATAAAAAATGTGCATTAGTTGATAAATAGGAAACTCATAATGTGGACAGCTCTTTAAAAATATCCTAAATCTTTCCCATGCTTCATGAAATGGCTCCTCATAAAATTGCTGAAAGTCATTAATTTGTTTTTTAATGAGAGTTGTCTTAGTGGGTGGGAAAAATTTGCAAACGAATTTCTCTTGCATTTGTTGCCAAGAATGAATGGATTGATTAGGTAGCATTTATAGCCAATCCCTATCTTTTCCTATAAGGGTGAATGGAAAAAGTTTCAGTCTAATTGCATCAGTTGATACATTAGGAATTTGCATGGTGTCGCTAACTTCTAAGAACATATCTAAGTGTTGTATAGGATCCTTTATGTCTGAGCCCGAAAATTGGTTTCTTTATACCATCGTGATGGTAGTGGGTTTAATTTCAAAAGGCTAGTGGTGATGAATCCTAATGGTTTGATGTTCTTCATTCCACCTAGGAATAGCATAATCCCTAATGGTCCTAGGTCTATACCCATTCCCCAAAGCTTGATGGGGTACGTCTTGCCCTTCGATCCTAGATGGTGGTGGATCATTCATAGGTTGTTCTATCACTGGGTCATCTATATTTCCTCTTAATCTTCTTTTCCTATGGAATGTCCTCTTGATTTCAGGGTATATGGGTAGAATGGGGTTGTTTCTCACCATAAAAAAATAGTACCTAAAAAAAATTTAAAACAAAAATTAGAAAATAAATGAAAAAGAGAAGAACACACAAAAATCCACTTTAAAATCAAAATAAGTAATCAAAGGCCAATGTATCCTTGGCAACGATACAAAAAACTTGACTAGCTTCAAGCAAGTGTACTAGACCGGCTTAGTAATATAGGGAAATATAATTCTGTCCCAAAATATTGAACCCGAGGGAAACTTTATGTTTGTGTGAGTGATTTTAATTTTAAAACATAAGTTGTGTGAAGAATAAAAAAATAAATCCCAAAAGTTGTGATGATTGAAGATTAAAAACCAAAATTAGAATTATAAATAAAATAAAACAATTGAAAGAGTTGAAATAATAGAATATAAAACAAAAGTAAACAATTAATTATAAAGAATCTAGATAAATAAAGCTAGATAACTTTACTCAAGATTATCATTTCAAGCATTAAAATTCCCTTATTTAGAACAATTCAACACTTAGCATTAAAATATGAATTAATTCTCCTAGATGTCTATTAAATCCTTTCTCAAGCAATTCAACTTTCACCTATTCTTAGTTACACCCTTCTTAATCTTAACTTACTTCAATTAACACAAAACTATATCTTATACAGATTATAATCATGAATTAACCTAAATAAATTAACCTAAGAACATGCATGTCAATAATCCAACCAAAAACCAATTATTAACCAATGCTTCATCAAGTTAACAACCAATCTTCCGTTAAATAATGATAAGATTGTGTTTAAGAACTAAGAAATAATCAAATTTGTATTAAAGTGAAGCACAAGCTTAAGTTATAACAATAAAAGGTAAGGATTCAAGTATCCTTTAGCAAAAGTTAAAGAAAAGTACTCACTACTCATGTTTAAAATTAAAACAAAGCTCTGAAGAAAATAGTAAAAATAACAAAAAATGGTAAACTACATAAAAAAACTAAAAACTATTCAAAGCTAATGTTGATTAATACTTGACTCTTGATTGATCCCACTCTTTGATGCTTCAGACTTCCTTTTTATAGGAAAAATTAGTAGTAGAGTCCTTCTAACACTCTAGATCCAAAGTAGGAAGTAAATTCTCCTTGATCGCAAAGTCTGGAAAATCCTTCGCTTCATGGGAGTGTAAACACACGTGGCCACTTAGTTTTTCCTTTTGATGGATGCACTGCCATGTATCCTTTGAAGTAATTTACGTGGCCACTTAATTGTCCAGCAACAAATGGCATGTGGCCACTTAATTGTCCAGCAACAAATGGCATATGGCCACTTAATATTCCTTTCCTTGAGACACACGCCCACTCATGCAATTCTAATAATGAAATACACAACCACTTCTTTAAGAAACAGCAAGATGTATTGCCACTTATATTTTCTTCACTTAAGACATAGGCCCACTTGAAGAAGAAAAGAAAGAATACATGGCCACTTAAGAGTCTACTGGACTTCACGTTTATTTTCTTGCATGAATTTCCCAAATTTATAGTATTGCCCCAAATCTTCTTGACTTTTTGTAATAAAGTCCTTTTCTTAGCAAAATATACCTGAGAAGCACCAAAACTTTAAATTAACTTCTAAAACACACAAATCAACATTTTAACTCTAAATTAACCAAAATTAATCCAAATTTACTAAATAAAAACAATTAAAACATACTAAAAACTATATAATTCATACTTATCAAATACCCCACACTTAAGCCTTGCTCGTCCCCGAGTAAGTTAGAACAATCCACCCCTCAAAGAAATCAAATTATGAAGAACAAATTATGCATTTTACACCCAAACTTCGCATTTTAACAAAAGCGCTTAACCTATTCTCTAATTAGAATAACTTCAATCATGATAATATAAGTTAATTTTCTTCAGTGTGTGTAAGACAAAATCATTTTTAAGCATTTTATAAATCAAAACATCAATACAACTAGATAATGAAATGTAGAATATATGAATGCATATGCATACAACCGATTTCGTACTTGAAACTCTAGATACACCATAAGTCTCTCCTTTAGCATCAGAACCCGAAGGTCATCTCCGCTAAACAACTCAAAACAAGCTTAAAATCACATAGGTCTTTTAAGGGTTATAATGGGGCTAAGGACATGGTAATAAAAGAATGGACATAAGATAATCAAAACAAATAGCCACTCTAAGATAAAATAGATTACAAATCCCAATAACTTTATTAATGCATAATTTAAACATAGTTGCTTAACTTCCTTAACACAAAACTCTTTTGAGATGTAATATACCCAAATCATACCCCTTTTTAAGAAGTCACCAAAATTTTATTTCCTTGTACTACCCCATACTTAGATTTTTTCATAAGTGCTAGCTTTATCTTTCTCAATCTTTCAACTGATTTTTCTCTTTTTTTTTCTTAACACATGATGCTAGCATTTTTAAGATACTTGAATAAAATTGTGGTAGATACAAGGAAATTTTTCTCTTCTTGACTTTATCAATAACTCATGCCAAATTTTTCTCACTATACCCAATAAAACATTAACTTCACATAAATCTATTTAATCCTAAAGTGGCTAATTCCATATGGTGAGATAAAGGCTTTTTAGGTTATATGGTAAAATATTGAATGTAACAAGAATAATCATTGATGGTACGCATTAAGCATACCCTTTTAGGCTCAACTTGGCTTCCAAAGGTTAAAATTTCACAAGGGTTGGAAAAACTTTTTTAGAAAGCTTAACAAGAAAAATTATTGCTTAGATCATTTTCTATGTTGCTTGAGTTGCTTAAATGCTTCAAAGGGTGATGAAGAAGGTTCTAGTGCTCTAAATTTTCTTACTTCACTACTTCATTGCATTATTTTTCTTTAAGTTCAAAACTAGTCTAAGTGCTTTCAAGAAAATGGTAACTAACAAATATTTATCAAGCTGAAGATTAAACTATCTAAAGATTAATCAAACAACATTTTTGTTCTATTGCTAAGCAAAGGTTTTTAACGCGCATATTCTAACATTCAAGTTCAACATGTTCATAGTTTTAAGGGAAAACTAGGGAAAACTAAGTTCTCATGCAAAATAGATGTAAAAGTGAACTATATAAGTTTTTAATAGGTTTTACAGACTTAATAAAGCAAAAGAAACATAAACAAAATAAAAAAAATACAAAATGCAAAACAAAAAACCAATTCATGAATAAAAATGAAGAAGGTTAAAAGTCAATCTCCCTGAAAGTTATGCTACCCCCTCCTCAAAATTTTTGCTGTCTATAGTAAATGAAGAACTATTCAGGTAGAGGTGGAGGTGGAAATACGGCTGCCAAAAATGGTGTACAAATCTATCAACAGTCATCTTCACATCCAACACCATATCCTATAGTGTATCAAGTTGTCTTTGCATTTGATCCAGTCGAATTTGCTGAGCATCCATTCGAATGCTTAATTGGTTAAACAGACCTTTCCATTCAGGTGTTGCTGGTTCATCTACAGGCTAATTTTTACCTGGCACAGTAGGCTTTTCATTTGGCTCATCTTGTTGCTCCTCAATTCGAATATTATTCTCTTGTATATACTCCCCCCGAGTCGCCCAATGGCCACATGGCTGAGGAATCAAAATTTTCATTCTTTTGAGCATCTTGTTGTCAATGCATGGTAGATCTCCCGCAAGCTGATCTCAAATGGCAGGGTGTCCAACTGCATCAGCCAAAATCATAGGGATCCAGCCAATGGAAATGCTATTGATGTTTTCCAGCATTTTCTATAGTTTCTTAATCCTATTGGCTATAATTGACGTGCCATTGATGAAAATGCCATGTACCATACATCGAAGGACCATGGCTTGAGAAACACTGACGATACTTGCATTCTTCATATTGTTGTAAACATTTTTGTCAAAAATCGATGGATTATCCTTAACACATGATCCCTTAAAGCATGGACCTTGCATTGACCTCCTCACCATGGATCATATTGCTGAGGATCTTGGATTTCTTTTCCAATTGTCCACATCGAATACATCGGCCAATCCTATAAGGGCATTCGGCATAAATCCTAAAATTTTGAAAATTGCTTAAAAGTCAACGAATATCCCTTCTTGCCAAACTTAAAGCCCACAGTACCTGCATCAGCATCTCCCTTAAAGTAACATTCAAACAAATAGAGGAAATCTCGTGCCATATCAGGATACACATTAGGTTTCTTATCGGTGAGTTATGTCCATCCAATGCGTTGAAGCAATAAGAGTACCTCATTATCCCATAAATTTCCAACAGCAATATTTAGGAAGTACTGGCTCAAATAAGTGGGCTGGACATACGTACAAGTGCTGAAGTAATCAAACTTATTCACCTTAGCTTGGTCAACATATGATGGAATACGAATTTTGGAGGAGCTTGCAATATCGGGATACTTGGTCCTTTTGGTGCCACTGAAAAATTAAAGAAATAATGTGAGTGTAACATGACAATCCACAAACTAAAATACACCTATGGTGCAAGAAAACTAATGGAAGATAGCAATGCAAGCACATTTTGATGAAAGGATAATGAGGAGATTACTAATGTAAAGTACATGAGCATAAATCAATCGACATGTAAGACAATTTGTTAAGAGAATGTCCCATGGATAAGTAAAAAATATAGCCCAACATGTATGGATAAGGTCATGTAAACAAGCATGCAAGACATGGGAGAGATGTTGACTCATAATTTATTAACAAAGAGATGTCAACCAAAGAGTTAGAAATAAGTCAAATTAAAGATGAACTCATTGGGACATTTCATCGAACATGTGATGTGCGCGTGTTTGAGCATCAAATTGAAGTGTATAATGAAGTGCATTCTTTACCAAATTGAACATTGAACATCTATTACATGCATATTAGGTCCATAAACATTTGTAAAAGAAACAATCATGAAGTTTAGATCTCATGTGAAAAATGACCTAAAACTATAAGTTCATAGGCTAAAATCTTAGCAAATCATAGCATGTAATGGCATGGAAACAAAATTAAAGAGATAAAGAGAGGAAATACTTACTTGAAAGTGTAAAACCCAATCAAGTGTTAGCACAATATATGAGTGGAATATGTGAATGTGAATGCCCTAATAATATGAAGAAAATGATAGAAAAGAGAAGAAAAATGGATAGAGGAGAGAGAAATATGCAAAAAGAGAGAGAGTGGTGGTCGGAGATGGTGGTGGGTGGTGGTGCGTGGCCGTGGAGGAGATTGAACTTGGAGGAGACGCAGGAGTGGTATATGAAAGAGAATGAAAATGTGAAAGAAGGAAGAAAAACTAGTGGGATATTAATAGGGAGGTAGTGGCTCTTTACATGGCCACGCATGGGTGTAGGCACACCCACACACGGCCACGCATGGAGAGTCGGCGAGGAGACACGACAGCGTGGGTGTGTGGCCAAAGAAAACACACTGGCACGGGTGGATGGGGCAGAGATGTAGTAGCTTCATCACCTGGCGTGCATAGGAACAAGCAATGGTTAGGCGCAGGTGCGGGTTATTAAGGGGCGATATAGTGATCGCTTGTGTGGGCATGCATGTTTGGCCAGAGAAGGACATGCGAGCACAGGTGCACATGACTGCCTGAACACATGGGCATGCATAGACTTGTACTAGTTGAATAATATTTACGTGAGTGTTCCAAATAAATCTAAGTTTTCATTATTCAAATACTTGTGCCCTCTATGTATTATTTAAACTTTATTTCCTTCTTGATTTTTTCTCTTTAAATCTAAAAACATAGTTTGTTGAAAAACCAAATGCCATTAAATAGCTGAAATTTTAAAAACCCATTAAGTTGAGATTAATTTCAAAAACCTTGTAAACCAACCTTAACTTTAATTCATGAATCAAAGTTCTGAGTTTAGAGTCTTTAGCTAGACTATCCAAACCGCTTTCAGAATTTTGAAGCACAATAGGTGCCTCAGTAACCTCATGTTGGTCAACGTTATATGGTTTGAGCCGATGACCATTCACCTTATATTCACGTCTGTCTTTTGGATTCTTGATTGTCACTACTGCAAATTCATTGCATGACATGACTTGATATGGCCCTAGCCACTTTGATTTCAGCTTTCCTAGAAACAAATGAAGATGCCTATTATATAAAAGCACTAACATACCTAGAACAAAATATTTTACCCTTAAGTGTTTATCATGCCAACTTTTGGTCTTTTCCTTGTATACTGCTGCATTGTCATATGAACATTGTCGAATTTCATTGAGTTTGTTGAGCTGCAATTTCCTTCTTTCTCCTGCATTTCTCAAATCAAAGTTAAGAAATTTTGTAGCCCAATAAGCTTTATGCTCTAATTCTACTGGAAGATGACATGTTTTTCTAAAAATAATCCTATATGCGGACATGCCTATAGGGGTCTTAAATGCAGTTTTATAGGCCCATAGAGCCTCATCCAATTTATGAGACCAATCCTTCCTAGAATTACTAACTATTTTTTCTAGAATTGATTTCAGCTCCCTATTAGATACCTCTACTTGCCCATTCGCTTGAGGTTGGGATAGGGTAGTTATCTTGTGTTGGACTCCTAATTTCCTAAGCAAGGTTTTAAATTGATGGTTGACAAAATGTTTGCCTCCATCAATTATTATAGCTCTTGGTGCTCCAAACCTAGTGAAAATATTCTTTCTAATAAATTCAAGTATTATGCGGACATCACAAGTTCTAGTGGTTATGGCCTCGACCCATTTACTAACATAGTCCACAGCTATTAAAATACATTCAAAACCATAGGAATTAGGAAATGGTCCCATAAAATCTATTCCCCAAACATCAAAAATTGCTACTTTAACCACATTATTCATAGGCATTTCATCCCTTTTAGAAATATTTCGAACCTATTGACATTTATCAAAAATTTCTATGAAAGATTTGACATCTTAAAATAGAGTTGGCAAGAAAAAACCTAATTGGAGGACCTTTTGTACCGTTCGGTTAGGTCCATGATGGCCTCTAACCTCACCTCTATGGCAGTGTTGCATGATAGCTTCTTGTTCCGTTTCAGGTACACATCGTCTTACCATTTGATCCAGGCATATTTTGATGAGGTATGGATCATCCCAAAGGTAGTGCTTCGCATCCACTTTAAGTTTTTTTCTTTATTGCCATGTAAACTCCTTAGGTAGATATCCACCTATAAGAAAATTAGCTATATTAGCATACCATGGAACTAAATTTTCATAAGTATAAAAAATACAAATGTGTTCATCAGCAAATAAGTCAGAAACTTCTCCCTTTTCAATGCTAGCATGATCAAATCAAGATAAATGGTTAGCTACAAAATTCTCAACTCCTTTCTTATCCTTAATCTCAACATCGAATTCTTGGAGTAGTAAAACCCATTGAATAAGCCTTGGTTTGGAATCCTTCTTTGCAAAAAGGTACCTCAATGCCATATGGTCTGACCACACCATAACTTTAGACCTTAGGGGACAAAATCTGAATTTCTTGAACGAAAATACTATCGCCAAGAGTTCTTTCTCCGTCGTTATATAATTGACTTGGGCTCCGATGAGTGTATGGCTTGCATAGTAGATGGTATAGAAAATCTCCTCCTTTTGCTATCCTACAATCGCTCCGACGGCATAATTACTTGCATTACACATAATTTCAAATGGTAAGCTCCAATGGGGTGATGCTATGATCGATGCACTTACTAAATTTTGTTTTAATAGATTAAATGCCTACAAACACTCAGCATCAAAGTTGCAACATCTTTAAGCAACAAATTAGAAAGTGGCTTGGCTATTTTAGAAAAATCCTTGATAAATTGACGATAAAACCTGGCATGACCAAGGAAACTTCTAATACCCTTAATACTAGTCGGTGGGGGTAATTTCTCTATCACATTAACTTTAACCTTATCGACCTCAATGCCTTTTTCAAAAAATTTATGTCCTAGGACAATTCCTTTTCTAACCATGAAATGACACTTTTTCCAATTTAGAACAAGGTTAGCCTTTTAACACCTCTTTAAGACCAATGCAAGATTGTTTAAGCAAGACTCAAAATCATAACCATAAATTGTGAAATCATCCATAAAAACTTCCATAAATTTTTTGATAAAATCATAAGATATGGCCATCATGCATCGTTTGAATGTTGCAGGTGCATTACAAAGACAAAAGGGCATTCTCCTATATGCAAATTTTCCATAGGAACATGTGAATGTGGTCTTTTCTTGGTCTTCTGAGGTTATAGGTATTTGCATATACCCCAAATATCCATCTAAGAAATAATAAAATCTATTTTATTCTAGTCTTTCTAATATTTGGTCAATAAAAGGCAATAGAAAGTGGTCTTTCCTAGTGGCATTGTTTAACTTTCTATAGTCAATGCATACTCTCCATCTCATTACCGTGTGTGTAGGAATTAATTCATTTTTTTATTGATTACTACAGTCATTCCCCTCTTTTCAGGAACACATTAAACATGACTCACCCAATTACTATCAGAAATAGGATAGATTATACCTGCATCAAGTAATTTCAATACTTCCTTTTTTACTACTTCATGCATAATTGGATTGAGCCTTCATTGGGGTTGCACCACCGGCTTGAAATTTTCTTCTATGAGTATTCGATGTGTACAATAATTGGGGCTAATTCCTTTCAAGTTGGATGTTGCCCAACCAATCGCTCCTTTATGCTTTTTGAGGACTTCAATGAGCATTTCTTCTTCCAAACTTGTTAATAAAGATGAAATAATTACTGGTTCGGCATTATCCTTTAAAAATAAATATTTCAAATGAGATGAAAGTATTTTAAGTTCAGAATCTCCCTTAGGAAGGGACAGTTCATCCTTTATGTTTTCACTATCACTATGTTCTTTTTCTAAAGTGCATATCAACTCCTTATCCTTTGCTTCCAATTCCTCTTTTTTCTTTGGATTCATTAAACATTCTTGAAGCTCATCATTTAGAATGATCTCCTCTTACTTGGAGTCGACACACTCTTGAACATTGTCAATAAAGTAAATGGGCTCTTTAAAATCATATGAGGGATGTTTTAGAACCTTATTTATGTTGAAGATCAATTCTTCCTCATTAAATTGCAAGGTGACCGTTTGCCCATGAACATCAATTAGAGCTCTTGTCGTGTTCAAGAAGGGTCTTCCCACTGTCAATGACACCTTTCTATCTTCCTTCATATCCATCACCACAAAGTCTACAAGGAAGATGAAATTTCCCACTCTCACTAATAAGTCCTCAATAATACAGTTTGGTTTCTTCACCGATATATCTACCAATTGAAGTGTCATTCGAGTTTCCTTTAGATCACCTAAGTTCAGTTACCTACAAATTGAATAAGGCATCAAGTTAATACTAGCACCCAAATCACATAAAGCATGTCCAACAAAATTTTCTCCTAATTCACACGGCAATGTAAAAATACCAGGATCTTCTAATTTTTTAGTAATTTTATTTTATAATATAACACTATAATTATCAGATAATTGAACCATTCCTATGCCTTCTAGCTTTTTTTTATTAGTGCAAAGTTCCTTCATAAATTTAGCATATTTAGGCATGTGTAATAAAGCTTCAACAAATGGTAGATTTATATGTAGCTTCTTAAATATGTCTAAAAATCTACTTAATTGCTCATTTTGCTTTTCTTTTCTAGTTAGCAAAGGAAAATGTAGTTGAGACTCATCAAGTACAGTAAAAATAAGTTTTTCTTTACCTTTACCCTTCTCAACTATAGGAGGCATTTTCTCAACATTTTTAGAATTAGGAATACTTACCTCCATTGTTGGTTCCACCCTTTGGGAAGAATTCTTACCAATTTCAGTCTTTTCTAACTCCTTTCCACTCCTTAAGGTGATTGCTTTAGCTTCCACCTTTGGATTTGGGTCAACATTTGATGGAAACATTCCTTAAGTCCGGTTGGAAAATGAAGTAACAAGTTAACCCATTTGGCTTTCTAAATTCCTAATGGATGCTTCTTGGTTCCTCATCCAAATGTCTTGTGATTCCATGTAACATCTTGACTTGCCAATATTGCATTTTGGGAAGCCATAAAGTTTGCAATCATCTCTTCTATGTTGGATTTCTTCTCTTGTGGAGGGAGAGGTTGAGATTTTTGAAAATTGGGTGGTTGATGGTATGATTGTGATGGGCATTGGTTTAGGTATTGAGCTTCATTTTGGTTGCCTATTGAGCATCATTGGTAGCCATCTCATCAAGAAGCAAAAATGCATCTTCCGAATTTTGGTTCATAAAGCTACTGTTTGAGGTTGCATCTAGCAATGATCTTGTTGATTGATTAGCACTTGTATAAAAAATGTGCATTAGTTGATAAACAAGAAACTCATGATGTGGACAGCTCTTTAAATGCTCTTAAATCTTTCCCATGCTTCATGAAATGGCTCCTCATAAAATTGCTAAAAATCGTTAATTTGTTTTCTAATGAGAGCTGTCTTAGTGGGTGGGATAAATTTGCAAAAGAATTTCTCTTGCATTTGTTACCAAGAATGGATGGATTGATTATGTAGCATTTATAGCCAATCCCTAGCTTTTCTTATGAGGGTGAATGGTAAAAGTTTCAATTTAATTGCATCAGTTGATACATTAGGAATTTGCACAGTGTCCCTAACTTCTAAGAACATATGTAAGTGTTGTACAGGATCCTCTATGTCTGAGCTCAAAAATGGGTTTCTTTGTACCATTGTGATGGTAGCAAGTTTAATTTTAAAAGGCTGGTGGTAAGGAATCCTAATGGTTCGATGTCCTTCATTCAACCTAGGAATAGCATAATCCTTAAAGGTCCTAGGTCTATACCCATTCCCCGAAGCTTGATGGGGTACGTCTTACTCTTTGATCCTAGGTGGTTGTGGATCATTCATAGGTTGTTCTATACTGGGTCATCCATATTGCCTCTTAATATTTTATTCCTATGGAATGTCCTCTTGATTTCAGGGTCTATGGGTAGAATGGGGTTGTTTCTCACCATAAAAACAATAGTACCTTAAAAAAAATTTAAAACAAAAATCAGAAAATAGATGAAAAAGAGAAGAACACACAAAAATCCACTTTAAAAACAAAATAAATAATCAAACGCCAATGTATCCCCAGCAACGGCACCAAAAACTTGATCGACTTTAAGCAAGTGTACTAAATTGGCTTAGTAATATAGGAAAATATAATTGTGTCCCAAAATATCGAACCCAAAGGAAACTTTGTGTTTGTGTGAATGATTTTAATTTTAAAACAAAAGTTGTGTGAATAAGAAAAAAACAAATCCCCAAAGTTGTAATGATTGAAGATTAAAAACTAAAAATTGAATTATAAATAAAATAAAATAATTGAAAGAGTTGAAACAATAGAATAGAGAACAAAAGCAAACAATGAATTAAGGTAAAAATCAATATTAAAAGCAACTTTCACTAGAGGACTATCCACCTTAACCAAATTTATTATGACTTAATCAAATGATAAACACAAGTGATTATGAAGAATATAGATAAATAAAGCCAAATAACTTTACTCAAGATTATCATTCTAAGCATTAAAATTCCCTTATTTAGAACAATCCAACACTTAGCATAAAAATTTCAATTAATTCTCCCAGATGTCTATTAAATACTTTCTCAAGTAATTCAACTTTCACCTATTCTTAGTTACACCCTTCTTAATCTTAACTTACTTCAATTAACACAAAACTATATCTTATTCATATTATATCATGCTTTAACCTAAATAAATTAACTTAAGAACATGCATATCAATAATCCAATGAAAAACCAATTACTAACCAAAGTTTAATCAAGTTAACAACCAATCTTTAGTTAAATAATGATAAGACTGTGTTTAAGAACTAAGAAATAATCAAACTTGTATTAAATTGAAGCACAAGCTTAAGTCATGACAATAAAAGTTAAGGATTCAAGTATCCTTTAGCAAAAGTTAAAGAAAAGTACTCACTACTCATATTTCAAATTAAAACAAAGCTATGAAGAAAATAGTAAAAACAACAAAAAATGGTAAACTAGGTAAAAAAAAACTAAAAACTAAAAACTATTCAAAGCTAATGTTGATTAATGCTTGACTTTTGATTGATCCCCCTATTTGATGCTTCAGACTTCCTTTTTATAGGAAAAATTAGTAATAAAGTCCTTCTAAAACTCCATAACCAAAGTAGGAAGTAAATTCTCCTTTATAGGGAAGTCTTGAAAATCCTTCGCTTCATGGGAGTGTAAACACATGTGGCCACTTAATTTTTTCCTTTGATGGATGTACTTCCGTGTATCCTTTGAAATAATTCATGTGGCCACTCAATTCTGCAGCAACAAATGGTGTATGGCCACTTAATATTCCTTTCCTTGAGACACACGCCCACTTATGCAATCCTAACAATGAAATACACGACCAATTCTTCAAGAAACAGCAAGATGCATGGCCACTCATATTTTCTTCACTTGAGACACACGCCCACTTGAAGAAGAAAAGAAAGAATACATGGCCACTTAAGAGTTTACTAGAATTCACGTCTATTTTCTTGCATGAATTTCCCAAATTTACAGTATTGGCCCAAATCTTCCTGGCTTTTTGCAATTAAGTCATTTTCTTAGCAAAATATACCTTAAAAGCACCAAAACTTTAAATTAACTTCTAAAACACAAAAATCAACATTTTAACTACAAATTAACCAAAAAGTAAACCAAATTAACTAAATAACAACACTTAAAACATACTAAAAACTATATATAATTCCCACTTATCAATGAGTTTATGCTATTTTCTTTACGATTGATAAATAAATAGCAGTAGTTATTTTAATTTTTTTCCTTCTCTTCTAGGTTGGTATTTCATCAGGAGCAGCAACAACTACTATTATTAGTTTAAGAAAAGGCCTAAAAATGCTGGAAAGCTCATCACAGTAAGCAAATTCAAATAATTGAAAGTTAAAGTGAAACTATTTGGTACGAGGCATGTACCTACTGTTCTTAGCACGTTATTTGCTTTGCCTCCTGATTCAACATTTACATGACTACTTCAATAATTTTGATTATTTAAGGCTTATTAAATTGAAATTAATTAGAACAAGTAACCAATAAATTGCATTATTGAATTCTTTCACAGTAATTAAGATTCTAGGCATAAAGATAATTAAGCTAACAATAGCACTCATGAAATGTATGGAATAAAATAAATTTGGATCTTATTTAATTTATAAGTTATTATAGAAATAATTATTATATATTTATAGTTAATTAATATTTGCTTGTCATAAATCTATTTTCTTTAATATTATACTAAAAAATATATAATAAAAAAATTGAATGGCTGCCTAATACTTATCCAAGTGCATGCTTGAGGAAAAGTGAGACATAGTATGAATATACTTATCATTTGGTTAAAGGAACTCATTATAACATAATGTTAAGTATAATCATAACACATATGTGAAAGAGTTACATACATTTGAACTGATCACAAGTATAGTATAACAATACAAATGCATGTATATAATAACATGCTTACAGAAAGTTTTTACATACATATATATGATATCCTACTCTTGGTTATACATGAGTATACTTGTATATATATATAAGTATATGATAAGATAAGATTATTATGCAAAAGGATAAAATAAAGGGTTTTAATTGCTTGTATTGTGTCCAGGATGTGGATAGATAGGCATGCCTATAAGGGTACCTTGCAGCTACGATAGTATAGTTTTAAGCCCATTTGGATTAAAGTATAGAGATGGTCCCATTTGGATCATAAACAAACCTATTTGGATTGTTAACCGACCCCGTTTGGGTCTACTCAACTGGTTAATAGTATAGTTCATCCTCATTTAGGTCTATATGATTGTTACCTTCGGGTATCCATACGACTCATACCTTTGGTTACCATATGTACCACCCATTATCCACTTCTATAAAATAGTGCAGGCTTAGGACAATATAACGAAATGTATCATATAAAATTAAAAGATAAAGAAGTATGATAGTTGTTAAATTGATTTTTATACTATCTTTTTACAATATCTCTATATCTCATATGTATAACATGATACAAGTAGATAACATGATACAAGTAAAAGGCTATATTATATATATTTATACATGGAATTTTAGTATATATTGATGAATGTAAGTTCTCCCTATACATATGCTACTCACGTTAGATTGATAAAAACTCTTCTATATGAAAGTTATTATTATTATTATGTTAATTTAAAGAGTTTTTTATACCCATGAATGCAAGATATATGTATTTGTATTTGTGTTGAGTAATGTCTTTTGATAATTACATTGGCTTATATATTTCCCTTACATCTACATGTGTCTTATTTCATATTGAGAAATATTGGGTGTAACATCTTACATGTAAATATGAATGAACTATGAATTTGTAACTAGTGTGTATGATTGATTTGGTATATAGGTTGGAAATCATCTAGTGTATATCTATATATAAAAGTGATCACCAATTGCACTTAAGGGATGAAAGGGATGCCATAGTATATACAAAACTTAATGCATAAAAATGTCTATATGTATGTGAATCTAGTTAATTACCTTAGACTATTACGATTATCGGTATGAATCTCCTATGAGTATAATTTGATTAAAACATATGTGAAAGTTGAGTAATTCACACCATAATTAGTTAGTGAATTATATGAAATTGGGAAATAAACTTGTTGTATAGATTTTAAGTGTTCTATGAATATGTATAAGACAATTGTGAAATTGATGAGTAAGGAATTGATTAATAATAGGAGATGGAATATAACATTAAATGTGATTGCTAAATGTTCTAAAATGCCCTGAACTTATCACCTATTGTTTATTATAGCAAACATGTATGTTTAAAGTTTTCTTGTTTTAAGTGCATGTGATTGTTTCGACAACTTTCGAATGAGGTTGTCTACATGCTTATTCCCCACTAAGCTATATAGCTTAGCATGGGTTTTATCCTTCTAGGTTGTCAAGATAATACTTCTTCTTAGGTATAATATATGCAGCAGGACGACCAACACAAGTTATAGAAGAGTTTATTTTTAAAGTCCTTATTTTAAGGATTTATGGTTTATAAGTTCTTATTTGTACTAAGAGTTTTGTATAGTATAGATGTTCTCATATAGAATGGAAGTTTGGAAATGTAAAGAGATGTTGTTATAAGTTCATTTTGATATAGTATTTAATGCAAATAATGCCATAGTTTCTTGAATTTGTTACAGAAGTAAAGAGTTATGGTTCTATTGGTTGCTTTAAAAGTAACTTAAAGATTAATTGTTAAGTACATATTTATTATATGGTTAATGTTTGATTTTAGAATCAAGTTGTTACAGCTATAGAGAAGGGTGTTACAAGATCAATTTGTTAAGGAGTAGATATCAAGTGTGGGAAATAGGCATTAACATTTAAGAGTAGTTAGAAATGGTTTAATTGAACAAAATGAAGCAAAAGATTTGAACTTAGTCTTTGAGGTATTTCATCAAACACATGGTGGGCACACAATAACTAAGCTAACATTAAAGAAATCTCAGCCATTCTCAAGCCAAAAATTGAAATCAGTCCTAAATTCCACTAAATAAATAATCTAAGTGCAATTACATGTAATTTAAACATCATTTCGAAAAAAGCCCTTAGAAATCCCATTCTGAAGAAGAAAAACAAACCCAAATTTAATTCAACCAAAGCAATTAAACCAACATTTATCATGAAAAATTAAATAAAAAGATTGAACTTGATGAATGAAAGATTGTAAATAATGAAACCAAAGAGCACCACTTGAATGTCTCGATTGGTTTGGTGTATGTCTTGGTGGGGGAAAGCGATCTTGGTCTCAAATGGGAGGTGTCTCGATTAGGAAGGGGTTAGGTAGCTTTTATAGGGTGAGTACCTCGATTGGGTTGAATTTTAACCTTACCGAGGTGATGTATTCGGGATAGGGAGAGAGAGGGACCTCAGTTAGGTTGTAATTCAACCCTATTGAGATGGCATGCTGCTAGACTCTAAGGTGTCAATTTGCCTTGGTTAGGTTGAATTCCAACCCAACCAAGGTGATTACACAGAATTCAAAATTGATAGAGCGTTCATACTAAAATATGATTTTTTTTTAACTCATTAGTATTATTCTCTCCTCAAGCACACTCTTAACTTACTTTCAAATTGCTATTTAAATCAAAACAAGGTCCCAAATTAATTACATCTAAAAGTCCAAGTTTTCACCAACCTTGATTACTTACCTTTTTCTTAGTTAAGAACATTGACAAAATAAAAGTAAGAACATACATACCTATTATTTGGCACTCTATATCAACTGCACACACTAAATACAAATAACTTCACCTTAAGTTCATGAATCACGAAACACACCAAAATAATGAAAAATCTCACAACTAAAATTAAAAACATACTACATCACCACACAAACAAAACAAAGCAAAATTAAAAAATTTAATTTTGAAATTATAAAGTCTTCAGCTAGACTTTTAGAACCGCCTTACTTGTCATGGAAAACCAGGGTTTCCTTAGCAACCTTAGGCAACCTCCACTTGAGTAACATTATAAAGCTTCAATCTTTGTCTATTAAATTTATATTCTTGACCATCCTTTGGAATCTAGACAGTAGCCACTTTGAATTCATTGCTAGAAACCATTTGATATGGCCCAAGCCATATAGAATTTAGCTTACTTAGAAACAACCACAACCAACTGTTATAGAGCAAAACCAATATGCCTGGAACAAATTCCTTCAGAGCTAACTTCTTATCATGCTAATGCTTTATTTTCTCCTTGTATAAAGTAGCATTGTCATATGACCATTGTTAAAACTCCTTAAGTTCATTGAGCAACAAACATCTCTTTTTCCTTGCACATCTTAGATCAAAATTAAGCAACTTTGTAGCCCAATATGCTTTATGTTCTAGCTATAGGGGTCTTAAATGTAGCTCTGTAGGCCCAAAGAGCCTTATCTAACTTTTAGACCAATATTTTCTAGCATTATTAACTATTTTCTCTAAGATTGATTTCAACTCCATATTTGACACCTCTACTTGCTTATTTGCTTGGGGATGATATGGGGTTGTAATTTTGTGCCTGACACCGAATTTACTAAGTAAGGATTTAAATTTATGATTGATATAATGCTTGCCCCCATTATTAATAACAGCCCTTGGTGCCCCAAACCTAGTAAAAATATTTCTCTCAAAGAATTCAAACACTACTCAAGCATCATATGTCCTACTATCTATTGTCTCTACCTACTTACTCATATAATTGGTAGCGACCAAGATGTACTCAAACCTGAAAAAGTTTGGGAATGGGCCTATGAAGTCAACTCCCCAAACATTAAATATTATTACTTATAAGACATTGTTTATGGGCATCTCATCCTATTTCGAGATATTACTAACATTTTGAAATCTATCACATGAAGCTATAAAAGATTTGACATCAATAAAAAGAGAGGGCTAAAAGAAACTTGACTGTATAATTTTTGCCATTATGCTATTTGGTCTACGGTGACCTCTAACCTTTCCATCATGATATAGTCTTATTATATCTACTTGCTCTTCCTTTGGAATGCATCTTTGGAGCACTTGATTGGGATATAGCTTGAATAGGTACGGGTCATCCCATAGGTAGTGACTTTCATCCACCTTTAACTTCTTCTTTTGCTACCAAGTAAAGTCCTTTGGAATGTAACCCCCTGTAAGAAAGTTAGGAATGTTAGTGAACCAAAGGTTCATAATTTCACAAGAATAAACAACCTAAATACGTTCATCGGGAAATCAATTAGAAATTTCCCCATTTTCAACATGAACATAATCCAATCTTGATAAATGGTTAGCTACATAATTTTTTACTCCATACTTATCTTTAGTCTCCACATCAAATTTCTTATAGTAGTAAAATCCATCTTATTAGCCTCAATTTGAAGTCCTTAGCAAAAATATGTCTAAGAGCTGTATGGTTGGATTGCACTATGACTTTGGTACAAAGAAGATATGACCTAAAATTTTCAAATGCGAACACTATTGCCAATAAATCCTTCTTCATAATGGTATAATTCACTCGTGCATCGGTGAGCATATGACTTGCATAGTAAATGGTATGAAAAACTTTTTCCTTCCTTTGGCCTAAAATCTCTCCCACTGTATAGTCACTAACATCACACATAATTTTTAATAGTAAACTCCAATCCAATGATGTAATGACTGGTACTAAGACTAACTTTTGTTTCAACATATTAAAAGGTTGCAAACATTGATCATCAAAGTTAAATGCAACATCTTTAAGTAATAAATTTGAAAGCGGTTTAGCAATTTTAGAAAAATTCTTAATAAACTGATGATAAAATTCGGCATGACCAAGAAAAATCCTAATGCCTTTAACACTTATAGAAGGAGGTTATTTTATAATAACATCCATTTTTGCATTATCAACCTCAATTCCTTTTCTCAAAGATTTTTTTCCAATTTAGGACAAGGTTAATCTCTTCACACCTTTGTAAAACCAAAGCAAAGTTAGACAGATAACTTTCAAAATCATGCCCATACAATGTAAAATCATCCATGAAAACCTCTATGAATTTTTGAATGAAATTATGAAAAATGGCCATCATACAACTTTGGAAGGTGGTAGGCGCATTACAAAGACCAAAAGGCATTCGCCTATATACAAATGTGCCATAAGGGCATGTAAATGTGGTTTTTTCTTAGTCTTTTGGGGCTATAGGTATTTGTATGTATCTCAAATAACCATCCAAAAAATAGTAAAATATATTTCCTGCCAACCTTTCTAACATTTAGTTATTAAAAGGTAAAGGAAAATGATCCTTCCTAATGGCATTATTTAATCTCCTATAATCTATGCACACTCTCCATCTCGTCACATTATGTGTGTGGGAATAAGTTCATTTTTCTCATTGGTCACTATAGTCATACTCCCCTTTTAGGCACACATTGAATTGGACTAACCCAACTACTGTCAAAAATAGGATAGATAATATCTGCATCAAGCAATTTAAGTTCATAACTTTTTGCATTGTTGGATTTAGTCATTTTTGAGGTTACACTATTGGTTTAAAGTCGCTCTCCATAAGTATCCGATGTGTACAAAAGTTGAGGCTAATTCCCTTGAGGTTAGATGTCTGCCATCTAATGGCCCCTTTATGCTTCCTTAATAGTTCACTAAGCATCTCTTCCTCCAAACCTGTCAAAAGAGAAGAAATGATTACTTATTTTTTATTTTTCTATAAAAACACATTTTAAATGTGAAGAGTTTTTATGTGTTTTAAACCTTAGAGTAGGTTTTGAAGCTTTGAGCTTCAGTTATGGCATCATTCTAATAGCTACTGGATAGTCCTAAAATAACTCACAACCTTGAGTCATGAGGGAGTCGCTGTCTTGGTTTGTGACTCGCTCATGACTCACCGTGACTTGTTCCTGGTTGGCCAGTAACTCTCTTAAGGGAATATGACTCATTCCACTCAACGTTGTGACTCACCTTGGTCTGTGACTCATTTGAGTGTTGTTCATGACTCACTCATATGCTTGGTTTGTTTCCTATTCTCTTCTATTTTACCTTGATTTATTTTATTTCATTACTATTGTGTTGTTTCATGTGTTTTTTTATGTGCTTAAACCTAGTAATATTTTATATGAACACTATGTTAGTTTTATTAATTTAATTCTTGTTAAATTAATCCATTTTTTTCTATTGTGTTTTTATGGCATAAATGCTTAAACTTATTCGGAGGAGCTGGGAGAAATAACGGGATCCAGTTGACCCTAGAGTGGTTAATTTATTTTAATTAATTTAATTATCTAAATTATTTGTATTTGGCTTTTTTATTATTATGTGAGTTGTAATAGTAAAAAAAGGTATTTTGGCACGAAAATTAAAGAAACTCATATTAAATATTTTTATCTAATTAACTAAGTTTTATCAATAAATTGGACCAATGTCCTATTTTACTCTAAAAGACACATAAAATATTTTTATAAAAATACAATCGGGAATCAATATTCTCGAATTCAATGAACATCTCGATTTATGTTTGATTATATGCTTACATCTTTATTCTTGATTCCCTAGCATATGTTAAAATGTTTTATTCAAGTTGTAAATTAAAAAATGGACCAACAAAAATCTTTTCATTACATATTGGGACCAATGTCTCAAAATTACCACAATTTATGTATGATTTTATCGATTTCTACGTGCTTGTATGTTTTTATTTTATTTGTTTATCTCATAATGCATGAGAGGAGGATTCAAATACTTAGCCATAAATAATCATTTATATTATTATCAACCAAGTATGTGAGTAGGGGTGAAATTCGAACTATTTATGGTTTCAGTTTTATAAGGCATAAAATCACTTTCTCAATGTTTTATTAGGTGGAGACTCCATAATGTACGTCTTGTGATACTCAATAGATTTCTTGTAGGTTGATCATTAGTAAATGGATAAGGATACCCTGAGACATTATCTTATGCCTTTGGGAGGCTCGAGGGGCATTGCATGTTGGGTTGAATCCTTGCCCATGTGAGGCGATTGAATTTCACGAGTTAAATGAACCTTGATCCTATCTCAGCCTTAAAAGCAGGCTTTCAATAGAAAATCATATGCCTACGGGGTTTGACAATAATAACACTGGCATAGGTGGAAAAAGTTATAACTTTCCTTCATTTATGAGATGAATAAGGTATGAAGATAATAGCTTGCCTAAATCTGAAAAATGCTGTCAGCTTGTCTCTGTAACTAAGACTATTAAGGTCTTATCATCATTACCCTTACTGTTACTACTATCTTCGTCATTCTTACCATAACTTGGTTTACAAAACCAACCTTTTCCAAATGTTTAGCCTCAACTTTGATGGCTATGTCATTTAGAGACTCCCAGTTCTTTAAGCCTTTCATTTCCAAGCTCATCCCTCATATAGGGATTGCCATTTTAGATGAACATCCTAATTTGATTGGTAGCCTCTAATTTTTACCTCATCTCCATTATCGTATTCCTCTATCAAGTGAGGTACTCATGGAAGGCTTCTTCTGGTTCTTGATGTAGCAACTCTAAATCCTTCAGAGTCACTTCTAGCCTTATGCTACAATCATACTATTTTAAGAATTCCTTCATTAATATATCCCAATCCTTCTTGGTTTTGTGATCTAATTAATGGTACCAGTTGATGGTAGAGCCTATCAGACTGAGGCAAAAGTACTAAATCTTCTTTTCTTGGTTAGGGTCATCCCCTTTATGATCAACGTATATTGCTTGATATGTGCAAAAAGAGTCAAAAGTACCATCAAATCGAGCTAGGTCCAACATTTTAAACCTATGAGTAGCTCATCCCATCCAGATCTCTATTTTTTGAGGTCCATTTCCTTGCCAACTGACAAAACCCAAGATAGGGCCTCTATCTTTTCCTTCATCTTTTCCAAAATTGGCTCTTCCACTGTGTGCCTTACTTTTCAAAACTCGAGTCACTGCTAACTTTTCTTCCTTATCAGGGATAAAATACTCTTTAGGGATAAAATACTCAATGGGTAAAAATTTTGATACATGACCCTTAGACTTAATAGCTAAAGGGAGGTATCACAATAGAAATCATGGCAAAAGTGCCTCTAATAGTAGTTGGTTCCCTATGTATAACGATAAGTGCCTAAGGTTACTAGTCCAGTGGGTTGTACCAATTAGCTCATCATTTCACTTATCATAACCCTCATCATTTTTTTAAATTCATTAAGTCTCCTGTCTAACTCTTGACTATTAAAGCTCTTATATATAAAGACTGAAAATAGGCCCTAATAGAATTAAAGGCATTATCATTTTATTAATATCTAATCAAGTTGAATTAGATGAATTATTATAATTTAAGATATTTATAAATATTGTCTTTAAGTGAAGGAGGGTAAAATAATTATTTTACTATGTGGTATAATTAGAAATAAAAATATTTAAGGATGTAATTAAAGTATATAATAATAAGTTTGGGGTCAATTTATAAAGGTGGCACATGTGGGCTAAATTTTAAAAGGGTAAAAACAAGTTGGGGTTAATGTTATAAGGAATTAAAAGAAAAGGGTTAGTTTCATTACATGCAAATTATTGGAGGACCAAAAGGAAACTCTTTCTTCCCTTTATAAAGACTCAACTCATACATGAAGGAGAGAGAATTGAAATCATTGGGTGTTCTTTGAGTTAGGATGGCACCTTCTCTCTCTTCCCTCTCTCTCATTCCTCATTTCTCTCTTAAGAAAATTCATCCTTTCATCTCAAAAATTTCCAAGGGAAAATCTATTTCATTAGAGCTAATTTAGAGTTTTTAAAGGGAGTTTGTAAAGGTAACGGATTCAGTCTTCATCTCATTCTTTCTTCTTCTTTCTTAAAGAAAAAATGCATGTTAATGAAAAGAAATAATAATTTGGATTTAATGCATGAATGCATGGATATATGTAGAAGAAGAAGAAGTAAGAAAGAAAGATAAAGGAAGGGGAGTTGTAAAAGATTGAAGCTTCAAAGAGGATTTTGTCCAAGGTATGGGAAATTATGTGTTTTCCTTGCATGCATGTGAGCAATAAGGAGATATATGGAATAATGTATGAGATCAAGAACAAGAGAACCAAAGATTAATTTTTGATGGCTTAAATAAGAACAATTATGGAAATGGTTGAATGACTTGTTGTATTTTTCATATAACTTGGGCTACAAAATTTTGATTAAATCCATTTCAATTGGGAATTTCACATAAGACCTGTACCTACATTTTTGTAGAGGAAACCTAAGATTGGTTTTGTTTCTTTATAGCCTTAATCTTTGATTGAAGTTAAAAGTGAATTGCAATCAATTTTAGTAGACAGTTTGTAGTATTTTGAGTATAATTATTTGTATAGTTATCAAAATGTTATAAGGTCACTTTCTAGTTAATTTAGATTTATATTTCTACAATTTATATTGAGAAAGAATAAATTAATTCTATTTCTAAAAATGTCAAAAGTTAACTTGAATTTGAAATAGTTGATAGCATTATTTCAAAAAATAATTCTTATTATTTTTGCAATATCTTGAGATTAAGATATGAGAATTAGATAATTCTAGTTGGGTTATAAAATAGACTCCTATATCTACCTTTCATATGAAGAAATTAAAGTCTAAATATGCCTCTAAACCTGCCTAAACTTAATTTGAAAATCTAGAATCCTATGCTACCTACTGTAATGAATAGTCACTATTAATTTTTATTTATCTTGCGTTATAGAAAGGATATTACAAAGATTTTTGATGTTTAAGAAACTAGAAATATAGGGAAACAAATTTGTAGAAGTTGGTAATCACGTGGTAGTGTTTAGAGTAGAGGTGGCTTTATTTTGTTAATGGGAACATGCAGCCATATAAATTCAAGGAACTTGCCTTTCTCTCTCTTAAGTCTCTTTTGCATTTTGTTGTAAGAATTAAAGACCATTTTCTTCATTTTCTTTCTTTGGTTTTGGATGGAAGAGGAAGGTTTAATGAATAAAAGATTGATTTGAAGCTACAAAATCAGGTTTGGGAACTATTATTTCTTGCATGCATTAATACCTGTGTTGATTATGGATTTTATAAGTATATTGACTTGAATTAAGATATTAGGCATTAATGTGAAAGTGCTATCCAGAAATTCGAATTGACCTCCAATGACTATTTTGATCCTAAGTTGAGTTTTTGAACTTCGAATTTGATGATCCTAGTTGGGATAGAATCAGGACATCTGTACCTACAAATGTTATAGATATAACATTAATGAAATTTTTCCTCTAAGGTCCTCAAAAATTTCCAAAACAGTAGCCTTTTTTCATTTGGCTGGTCATAGGAGCAGTAGGTGTTTCTTATTTTATAACTCCTAGGATATACATCAAAATGACTTGACATTCTTATAGTATATATTTAAGATCTTAAGTATCAATTGTTAAGGAGAAAATTTTCCTGAAAAATGTTGTTTTCCATGTGAAAAATATTATTGAAAAATAGGATAGTGAGAAGTAGAGAGTGAGTATGTTTAGCATGAAGGAACAATTGTAAATACAATTTTAATCACTTAAGGACTCAATTAACAAGTTCTCAATCAACAAGCTTATTAGGATGAGCATGTTAATGGATAATTATAATTTCTATAAAGTAGGAACTAAGGGTTTTTAGATTAATTTAACTTAATAATTTAATCTATAGTATGGCATAGATATGTACATAAATGAAAGTATATAATTGAGCTTAATGATTATTAATAGCTTGTCATTATATAAGAGTAATTATATGCTGATGTCTTTATGTATCAAATTAGAGTTTAATGTCATAGCATTAAGTATATGCATATAAGTGCTATTAAATGATTTAGAGTTTAAATTGCTTGACAACGTATAGAAAATATAGATAGCATAAATAATATACAGTGTTTAGGAGTGCAATATAGTAAAATTGATTTCATAATAAAGAGAGATGATGAGGTATATATAAGATAAGTTGATATTAACAATAGATTATGGTTTTCATTGGCTTAGAGTTATGTGAAAAAGTAGAAAAAATATAATTGCCTTCATAAAAAGAAAAGATAATAGCTATAGTCATAGTGTATCAACTTTGATAATATTGAAAGCAATATATTTTGTAATTGTATTTTATCAATATTGAAGCCTCTATAGTTACCTCACTTGAATATTGTTGCCATACTATGACTACGGTTGGAATTAACGTAATTGTGTGCTTAAGTCCTATTATACCACGAGTTTATCTACAACTTAAATTTAATGTAATTGCAAGTGTCTATTAAAGAAATATCCATACAAGCTAATTATGGAATAATTTGGGGTAAAAATGACATATCTTTGTGTACAATGGTTAGAATGCTATGAGATTAATTCCTATGCATAATAGACTGCTAAATGAACATTTTGTATGTAGGAAGTATGAATTAAAATCATATGCAAGCATGTCAAATGTTGACTTGAAATTCATAGGGACTAGATATACTATTAGGGAATAGACCTTAGTAAATTGGGCATAATTTTTGGTAGAGTTGTTAAAATGCTACAAAGTAAAATTATGGTAAAACTAGAGACATGGAATTATAATTTTTTATGAAGAAATGTTGGTCTAATTCCTTCTTAATTTTATTCTATGAATTTTTATAAGTGGTAACAAACACTATTTTGTTTCTATGAATAGCCTATAGGTTTCTCATATATCTGGAGCAATAGATAAGATATTAAGGTGAATTTTGATGATTTGGAAACTAGACATAAAGGGGAATAAGATTAGAGAAGGTCTTTTAGCCTAAAAATGACGTTTTCAAAATCATAAGTGGCTCACAAGTTGGGCCTAGAATGCTGCCCCTATGCAAATTTGTGTACGCAGAATTTTAATTTGTTTTCTATATTTACTTTAAATATAATTATGTTAAATATGTGTTTATATGATAAGACATTGGATTGGATATAACATGTGATATGATTATCGATAAAAGTCCCTAAATATATATATATATATATATATATACATGTTCACATATGTATTTAAGTAAAGATTGCTGACAATTATATTAAATATGCATATGTGATTGAGCTTAAATACTTGCTTGTTATATGCAAAATCATTTATATGTATGTACTCCTATGAAGAGTAAATGTGTATTTCAACATGCACTTATACTATAAAATAAAGAAATACATTAGTATGATCATGTTCACATATAGTGCCTTATTGATAACATGCTAAAGTACATAATGTGATGACATATGCTTAATAGTAAGTACTTATTTTGTTATATGCCTATATGAATACATGTGTGTGCGTGTGTGTACACGCGTGTGTGTGTGTATATATATATATATTTATACTTGTGATTATGAATCTTTTTACATGATCACATCCATATGATGTGCTATAGTGTAAAGTTCTTATAACAAGGCATGTTTTATGATGAGCACTTGAACAGGTATGACACATTACATGATTGTCATAGTATGATCATGTTAATATGTGAAATCTGATGATAGCATGATTAATAAAGTATGTGAAGCATTATAGGAACCTTGCATACATAATTATGCCATGGCAATAATATGTCTATTTTAGGTTATACATGTGCAAATTGACTAGTTGAGTGCAAGCATGATATATGAAAAGAAAATTAAATAGAGTATTGCCTGTAATTAGAGTTCAATTGTGAATCGATAGGTGCCTATAGGGATGTTGCAGCTGCCACCGTTGACCTTTTGTAGGTCTAAAGTACAGTTGATCCTATTGGATTCATGCACAGCCCCATTTGGGTTGTTAGTTGACCCTGTTTGGGTCCATTTGACAAGTCCACCATACAGTCGACCCCGTTTGGGTTTATATCTTGATATCCTCGGATATCCACCGTTTTGATACCCTCGGGTATCCACCATTCCCATTATCCACCTTTAGAACTTAGGCGGGCTATACTATAAGTACAGTACATACATTAAAGTATAATATTGCTTGATTATATGACTGACATGATTTGCTTGTATTGTTTCATAAGTTTAAATAAATAGAGGTTTACAAGTAACATATGATATTTGTATGCTATTTATAATTGGTTCCAAATGTTTGAAATTACTTAAATGAGTTAAATGCTTGAAGAATTCTCAATTAGTATACAATACAAGCAAGCTAAGTTAACTGTTAAGCTTTTCAAATGCTTTTATTGTTTACTATGTGAGGTTATTATATTTGTCAAGATTTTCTAATCCATTAATTACATGTTAAATAAATGTATATATATAAAGAGAGTGCTGAGTGTGATTACAGATGATGTAATGGTAACATCGAAATGCTTTAAAAAGTTGAAAAATATGCAAGGTAAAGATATAATACTTTAATAATAATAGTAAGTATTCAAATAAATGAGAATACATCTTATACATGGAATATATTATACATGTGTATAGGGAATAGAAGTTATTTGAATATAGTACCATGTTTCTAAGATAGTTAAGTATATCAAAGTGATCACTAAGATCAAATTGTGGGAACTCATAAAGTATAGATAAAGTATATATATAAATATTTGTAAATAAGTGATAGAAATATGGCTTAGTTAATAAATATTTGGCAATTGATATTGATACATGAATAATATAGTCATCAATGTTTGACAAATAATAATTCAAAGTAATTGGTCAAGAGTAACATAAAGAAATCCAGAAAGTAAGCTTGATGTATAGGATTCAAGTATTGAATAAATATTGATAAAGGTATGAAATTGATAAGCAAAGGAAATATCAATAGGTATTGTCATTGGTTATAAGAATAGCATAAGAGAATATAGCATTGGGAGATTTTTGTGAATATTATTTATAATGATAGTTTTATTTGCTTTAAGATGCGTATATATGTGTTTTCAACTTGAGATCTTTAAAAAGGGGTCATCCATATGTTTTATGTTCCCCACTAAGCTTTATAGCTTAGCACGAGTGTTTCATCCGTGTAGGTTACAAGTAAGGATTTTTCCCAAAGATGATATCTACAGTGGGTTGGCCAACACAAAAGAGAGAGATTGAAAGTATAGTCTACTGTTGAATGCATTTTGATTACAAGATTCTTATTTACTTTGACAAGGATGTGATGTACAGATGATTAATAGATGTAAATATTATATTGTTTAATAATACTCTTAAGTATGCAGTAAAGTGTTAATAGTGTAGTTTATATGTTGGATTTATGTTTGAAGTTTGACAAAAAAAATATTTCGAGCATTAAACCTAGCAAGCATGCTTAATGATACAGGATATAGTGTTTACAACTATGTAGGGGATAAGGGTGTTACACCTCTAATATAGGATCTTCGACCTCTAATTAAGATGATGTACCTACAGCCATTCCTGGAGAAGCATTGTCAAAAATTTCTCAAGATATGGTATAAATTTTACAAAGTATGACTATACCTAAAGCTCCGATAGCTAAGATTAGGAAGCATGGTGCAAAAGAATTCTTCGGCACTACTCTAGAGCAATCTAAAGAAGCAAATTTTTGGTTAGAAAAGCTTGAAAGAATATTTAATGAGATTCAATGCCCAGCCAATTAGAAGGTGTCTTGTGTTGTGTCCTTATTGTAGGAAGCAGCATATGATCGATGGAAACTGGTCCTAAAATAGCCTCAATACTAGATCCACTTACACAAGGTTTTTCGAGGCATAGTTTAGGAAGAAGTATTGAAACATGTAAAGAAGAGAAATTAAGGCCATTTTTAAGTTTAAAATTGGGAGTTATGACTGTAGTAGAATATGAGAAAGAGTTTAGTCATTTGTGTAAATATATTCCAGATTCGATGTTGATTAGAGCTTTCAAGTGTCGATAGTTTAAAGATGGATTGAATGACTGAATCAAAGAAAAGTTGATTGGACCTACATCTTTGTAATTGGTGGATTTTTATCAACTTGTTCAAGCAACTACTCGAGTAGAGAAGAATGAGATGGCTAAAAGAGAAAGGGAACAGATAAGGAGTCAGAATAGAGGAGGATCTTTAATTGGAAAGAGACCTAGAGGAGTGCAGGTAAATCAGCCAACTGAGTCTATTAATAGTCCTGATACTAAAGGAAGACATTAAGGATTATCTACAGTATTTAAATTTGGCAGAAAACACTAATGGGGCAGAGTAGGGGTAAGCAACTAGAGTGTTCTCACTATTTAAGATAGCATTGGTGCACTTATAGACTGTTGATAGGTGCATGTTTAGGTGTGGTTGCACTGACCAATGCATGGGAAAATTGTCTTTCAAAATGGGAGCAATGATCTATACAATAGGGTAGTAAGGGAGCTTCTAATGCACCCTTAACTGGGAAAGGCCAAGATAGAGTGTGTGGTGGATCAAACCAATTTGGATCCTAGCCCAGAAATTTATATGAGACCATTGAATGACCTTCAACTCCTATTATCCCTGGTCAAGCTTATGCAATAAAAGCCTGTGAGGATCTAAATGCCCTAAAAGTTATAACAGGTATTTTCTCTCTCTTTAACTTTGATGTTCATATACTCAATGATCCTGGCTCCACCCATTTTAATGTTTGCATTGGGGATATGGGTAGGAATATGTCAACTGTGCATATGTCAACTAGTCCATTGTGACACAACATTTGTGTTCATAGAGTATATAAAGATAGTCCAATTGTGATTCAAGGGAAGGAATTTTTAGCTGATCTCATTGAGTTGCCATTTTGAGAATTTGATGTAACATTGGGCATGGATTGGATTTCAAAACATCATGCAATGGGTAATTGTAGGGAAAAGACAATAAGACTAGAGATGTTGATGGTAAAGAAGTAGTAATTCCAAGCGTTCAAACTAAACCATTAGTAAATATGATATCTGCTATGCAAGCCAGGTGATTTCTTAAAAAGGGATGTGAAGCATTTTTAGCTTTGGTACTTGACTCAAAAATGGAGAAAGTAAAACTTTAAGATATATCGATGGTTAATGAGTTTCCTGATGTATTTCCAGAAGATTTAACTAGTCTTCAACCTAAAAGAGAAGTAGAGTTAGCCATATAAATTTTACCTGATACAACTCCTATTTCTAAAACACCGTACAGAATGGCCCCATAAAAAATAAATGAGTTAAAAGTTCAATTATAAGAGTTTCTAGACAAAGGTTTCATTAGGCCTAGTGCGTCGCTGTGGGGTACACCAATTTTGTTTGCTAAAAAGAAGGATGGTTCGATGAGAATGTGTATAGATTATAGAGTAACAGTGAATAACAAGTATCCATTACCAATAATAGAAAACTTGTTTGACCAGTTGAAAGGTACTGGTGTGTTTTCAAAGATTGATTTGCGATCTGGATATTATCAACTTTGAGTTAAGGATATAGATATTCCAAAAACTGCATTTAAAATTCGGTATGGTCATTATGAATTCCTAGTCATGCCTTTTGGGTTAACTAATGCACCGATAGCTTTTATGAATCTAATGAATATGATATTTAGGCCCTAATTGGACCAATTTGTTGTAGTGTTCATTGATGATATGTTTGTTTATTCTAGAAATGATATTGAGATGCTAAACATTTAAGGATTGGGTTACAGACATTGAGGGAGAATTAAATATTTGCCAAACTAAGCAAGTGCAATTTTTAGCCTAAGGAAGTTTCTTCCCTTAGACATATTGTGTCTTCTGAAGGTATTAGAGTAGATATGACTAAAGTTGAAGCTATTGTGAATTGGAGACTGCCTTAAAATGTATCTGAAGTGAGAAGTTTCTAGGTTTAGTATGGTATTATCCTTATTTTGTGAAAGGATTTTCAGTCATTGCTTCTTCACTCACTAAGCTATTGAGAAAAGGTATCAACTTTGAGTGGACTAATCGATGTCAAGCCAATTTTGAGCAATTAAAGAAGATGTTAATAGAAGCTCCAATTTTAACATGATCGGTGTTGGGTAAGAGTATTCTATGTGCAATGATGCTTTCAAAATTGGTTTGGGTTATGTATTGATGCAAGATTGCAAGGTGGTAGCCTATGCATCAAGACAATTGAACCGTATGAACAAAAATGCCCTATGCATGATTTAAAATTTGCAGCAGTAGTATTTGCTTTAAAGATATGGCATCATTACTTATATAGAGAAAGATCCATAAGTTATATAGATCATAAGAGTCTCAAATATTTGCTTACTCAAAAGGAACTCAACCTGAGACAGTGTAGATGGTTAGAATTATTTAAAGATTATGACTGTATACTTGATTACCACCTATGTAACACCCTGAAAAATCATCTAACATACACAGTATGTTGTAGAGCATGCACAATAACCCTAGAATAATTATTAGAGTGATTACACTAGCATAGTATAGAGAAATTTTTAGAAACTTCATAGTTAATCGTGCTTATCCATGATTAATTAGAGGATGGGTGACCTATCTGGGAAGTGGAGTTAAGCATTAGATGAGATAGTATGGGTTAAATGGAGTCTAGTGGTACAATTTGAGAAGAAATTGAGCTTAAATAGGTCTCCAAGTAGAGAACTATTTTCTCGGTTACTGTAAAAGGGTTGATCAAAAGTTTGACCAGGCTTTGAAATATTCTATAGAGCTCCAAAATTTATTATGATCAAATAGATCCATTAGAGATATCATAATAACCTATTGGAAGAGAAACAAATTTTCTGGCAGTTTCGAAATTTTTAATTTCGTACTGGCTGAATTTGCCTTTAGAGTTGAAAATATATCGAAAAAATGTTGAAATGAGCTGAAATTTTAAATACATGCTTCTGCATATGTTAGTGTATGCGGGAAAAAATTTCAAAGAATTCTGATAAGAAGAACATCAGTTTCAAAAAAATGGTCAAAAATCGAGATCAAAATAATTAATGGCTTAATTGCCATATTGTGAATTGGAGACTACCTTAAAATGTATCTGCAGTGAGAAGTTTTCTGGGTTTAGTATGGTATTATAGTAATTTTGTGAAAGGATTTTCAGTCATTGCTTTTTCACTCACTAAGCTATTGGGAAAAGGTATCAACTTTGAGTGGACTAATCGATGTCAAGCCAATTTTGAGCAATTAAAGAAGATGTTAATAGAAGCTTCAATTTTAATATAATCAATGTTGGGTAAAGAGTATTCTATGTGCAATGATGCTTTTAGAATTGGTTTGGGTTTTGTATTGATGCAAGATGGAAAGGTGGTAGCTTATGCATCCAGACAATTGAACCGCATGAACAAAATTACCCTATGTATGATTTAAAATTTGCAGCAATAGTATTTGCTTTAAAGATATGGTGCCATTATTTATATAGAGAAAGATCCATAAGTTATATAGATCATAATAGTCTCAAATATTTGCTTACTTAGAAGGAACTTAACTTGAGACAATGTAGATGATTAGAATTATTTAAAGATTATGATTGTATAGTTGATTACCACTTATGTAACACCCTGAAAAATCATCTAACATGCAAAATATGTTGTAGAGCATGCACAATAATCCTAGGATAATTATTAGAGTGATTACATTAGTATAGTATAGATAAATTTTCAGAAACTTCATAGTTTTACCCCTGATCAATTAAAAGATGGGTGACCTATCTGGGAAGTGGAGTTAAGCATTAGATGAGATAGTATGGGTTAAATGGAGTCTAGTGGTACAATTTGAGAAGAAATTGAACTTAAATAGGTCTCTAAATCAACTAGAGAACTGTTTTCTCGGTTACTGTAAAAGGGTTAATCAAAAGTTTGACCAGGCTTTGAAAAATTCTATAGAGCTCTAAAAATTATTCTGATCACATAGATCTATTAGAGATATCACAATAACCTATTGGAAGAGAAATAAATTTTCTGACAGTTTCAAAATTTTGGATTTTGAATTGGCTAAATTTGCCTTTGGAGTCAAAAGTTTATCGAAATAATGATGAAATGAGCTAAAATTTTACATACATGCTTCTGCATATGTTTGTGCATGCGGGCAAAAATTTCAATGAATTTTGACAAGAAGAACATCAATTTCAAATAAATGGTAAAAAATTGAGATCAAATTCATTAATGGGCTTAATTGCCATATTTTAAATATCTAAGGACATGGAAGTCATTAAAAATAAGGCATAATCACCTAAAAGTAGCACCATAGTTAAAAGGTGTGTAGGGATCAAGAAAATAGTGACAAGTAGCTTAAAAATAAGCCATTATATTAAATATTAAATGGAGGAATTTGGGCCTTAGATTTGGTGGACTTAAAGACAACATAGAGGGGTCTAGAATCATCTATAATTCTACGCCAAATTCTATAATTTTTCCTTCTTCTCTTGAAAGATCCGAACCTAGCTTGTCTTGGCCATTTTCCACCATTTTCTTCATTTCTTCTTCCTCCCACCAAATCTCAACCCCAAATTTCAACCACACACTCCATAAATCATCCTCTACAAGATAGAAATTGAATTGAAGCAAGACAAGGATTGGAGTTGGAGAATTTATGAAGAGGCAAAATTGAACTAATTAGGTAACACTTTGTGTTTTTGTTAGAGTTGGTTAGGAAAATTGTTATTGGATTGTAAAGCATGGTTAGTAGAGTAGTTTAGTAGCTTTTATTTGTTTGAATTCATGGCTAAAACTCATGATTTTCTCCCTCCCAATTTCGGCCTAAAGAAGAACTACAAGGCAAAGAGAAAGGTAAGGAAAAAGAAGGAGAGGAGAATGAAGAATAAGTGAATTCCAAGCTCAATTAAGGTTAGTGGATACAAATTACATTTAATTTCATCTTAATTAAGTACAAACAACATTAACGGTAAAATGATAATTTTATTTAAAATAGTATTCGATGAAATTTTATGTAGTTGTATCCACCACTAGGCAACAAAGTTGCTTAATGCATGGTTTATTTTGACTGCACACAGGGACAAGTCAAGGAAAAAGGTAGCTAAGGAGCACAACATGGCATATAGAAATGAAGACTTTTGGACATATAGTTATATATATATGTATATATGTGTATTTTGTAATGTAATTGGATATCTGTATTTTGGACTCGATGTATGAAATATGGCATGTAATGAATATTAAATGTTAGTAAATGTGATGAAATGTGTGATGTGATCACTATGTTGAATGGATGAGTTGTGACTAATAATAAAAGTGTAATGTATGGAATTGGAGTATTGGAGGTGGAAATTACTATTTAAGAGTGTAAATTTGATCATTTGCAGGTTTGGGTAGCATAAATTATAAGCTATTATACTGTAGAAAATTTTACCAAATGAATAGAAATCTAGTGATACTAAGCAAAAGTAAGCATCAAAATGCTAAATTAAGCTACCAACTCATTACCTAAATTGGACAACGTACTACTATAATGTTAGGGTAACTATAATAATGTCATTCGACCTATAGCAATATGATTGAACGTAGGGTGTCACATTTTGTAGGTCCACCTCTGCCATGATCTCTAGATGCTGCAGTGGCAGGTCTACTAGTAGGAGTGGCTGATGAAGTCATCTGGCCTTGAGGACAATCTTTCTACTTATGTTCCTTTGACCCATATCTCAAGCAAGCCCCAGTCAATCTCCAACACTCACTTGGGTGGGGCAGCCATAATTCTCACAGGCAGGAGTGTCATATCTACTCGAGTCTCGTGGTGTACTAGCAACTGAGGTTGTGGAAGCTAGAGAGGACCAGGATGCATCTAATGTCATTATAGGTAAATTTTAATTATTTGATGCTCTAGTCAATGCTTTAATAGATCTCAAGTCCACACACTCATATCTTAGCACCAAAATTGCACATAGAAGGGTTTAATTAAATTACAGTTAGAACAAAACATCCTAGTAAGCAACCCTTTAGGGCATAAAGTTGTGGTGAATACAGTATATAGAGATTGCCCTATCCAAATCCAACAAACCATATTTCTTACAAACCTGATTGAACTCCCCTTCTAAGAATTCGATGTCATTTTGGGGATGGCCTGGCTCCACAAATATCAAGTAATAGTTGATTGTCGGTTGAAGAGAATCACACTAAAGTCTCCTGAAGGATAGGAAATCACAGTGGTGGGTGAGAGATCTAATTTCTTGTCAAATGTTATATCGGCTACAACAACATGCATGTGTATTAGGAAAGGATGTGAGGCTTATCTAACCTGTGTGATAGAAACTAAAGAAGAAAAGCCAAACATCAGTGATGTGCCTACTATTTAAGACTTCCTTGATGTCTTCCCTGATGATTTATCGGGATTACCACCAGAAAGGGAGGTCGAGTTTACCATTGATGTAATACTAGGCACTACTCAAATTTCTATAGCTCCTTATCGGATGGCACCCATATAGTTAAAGGAATTAAAGATATAGTTGCAAGAATTACCTGATAAAGGGTTCATTCGCCCGAGTGTATCACCATGGGAAGCACCAGTATTGTTTGTTAAGAAGAAAGATGGTTCTCTCTAGTTGTGCATTGACTACGAACAATTGAATAAAGTCACCATAAATAACAAGTATCCCTTGCCTCAAATTGATGATTTTTTTGATCAACTTAAGGGGGCAATGGTTTTCTCAAAGATTGACTTGAAATCTTGCTATCATCAACTTCGGGTTAGGGAAATAGATGTGCCAAAGACTACTTTTCGCACCAGATATGGTTATTACGAGTTCTTGGTTATGCCATTCCACCTTACCAATGCACCAATGGTATTCATGGATTTGATGAACCAAATCTTCCATCCTTATTTGGACCAGTTCATGATGGTGTTTATCGATGACATATTGGTGTACTCGAAATCTCCAGAAGAACGTGACAAGCACTTGAGAATTGTTCTGCAGACTTTGAGGGATAAAAAGCTATATGCCAAGTTTAGTAAGTGTAAATTCTGGTTAAATGATGCTACTTTCCTTGGCCATATGGTGTCAACAGAAGGTATTAAAGTTGATCCTAAAAAGGTAGAGGCTATCTTAGAGTGGAAACCACTAAAAAATGTTGCAAAAGTAAGAAGTTTCCTGGGATTAGCTAGTTACTATAAACGGTTTGTCAAAGGATTTTCTATGATAGCTACCCCACTCATTAGGCTACTACAGAAGAATGCTAAATTTGAGTAGACAGATCGATGTTAAAAAAGCTTTAAAAAGCTAAAAACCATGTTGACTCAAGCACCGATGCTTACTTAACCCACTTCGGGTAAACCATATGTCATTTACAGTGATGCTTCTAGAAATGGCTTAGGATGTGTGCTTATGCAGTAAGTCAAAGTGGTAGCTTATGCTTCTAGGAAACTTAAAACTCATTAAAGAAATTATCCTACTTATGATTTAGAGCTAGCAGCTATTATGTTCGCACTGAAGATTTGAAGCCATTATTTATATGGGAAAAAATGCTACATCTACATTAACCATAAAATTTTAAAGTACTTGCCTACTCAGAAGGAGTTCAACCTTAGGCAAAGACGTTGGTTAGAGCTTATCAAGGATTATGACTTTCTGATTGACTACCACCCTTGTAAAGCCAATGCTGTAGCTAATGCACTTAGCAGGAAACATTTAGCAGAATTGAGAGTAATGAATGTTAAGTTGAATGTAGCTCAAAATGGAGCATTGGTAGCTAAAATTCAAGCAAAACCTGACTGGTTATAGCAAATAAAAGCTACCCAAAAATAAGATGAATGGTTGGCCTCCATTATCTCCCAAGTACAAGTGGGAAAGGATAGTAATTCTCCCTTGGTCGTGATGATTGCTTATACTACAAAGAGAGGATATAAATACCAGGTAGTGCAAAATTGAAGAAGAACATCCTAATAGAAGGCCACAATAGTAAATATGTTATGTATCCAAGCAGTAACAAGATGTACAAAGATTTGAAAGCAACCTACTAGTGGCCAAGGATGAAAAAAGAGATTGCAGATTTTGTGAAAAAATGTCTGATATGTCAGCAAGTGAAAGCCGAGCACCAAGTTCCTTTAGGATTGTTACAACCTATCACCATATCAGAGTGAAAGTGGGAATGAGTCACCATAGACTTCGTGTCAGGACTACCACTCACCAGAAGGTAACATAACTCCATATGGATGATATTTGATAGATTAACCAAATCTGCCCACTTTATACCAATGAGAACTGATATTTCATTAGCCAAGTTGGTGAAAATCTACATCAACAAGAGAGTAAGGATACATGGAGTTCCTATCTCCATCATCTCAGATAGAGATCCTCAGTTTACATCCAGATTATGGAAAAACCATCAAGAAGTATTGTGGACTCGCTTGGACTACAGTATAACCTTCCACCCATAGATAGATAGATAATTTGAGCGAGTGATCCAAATACTGAAAGACATGTAGAGGTGTTGCATACTCGAGTTTGGTAGCAACTGAAAAAAGCATGTTCCATTAGCAGAATTTGCATATAATAATATCTATCAGTCCAACATCAAGATGGCACCATTTGAAGCACTTTATGGGAGGAAATGTAGAACACCTTTATGTTGGATCGAACTAAAGGAAAATAAGCTAGTGGGATTAGATTTGATCTAAGAAATCAAGGAGAAAGTAAAATTCATCAGAGACAACCTAAAGGTAGCTATAGATAGACAAAAATCTTATGCTAACCTGAAAAGGAAAGATATAGAATTCAATGTGGACGAGAAAGTGTTCTTAAAGGTTTCCCCATAGAGAAAGATCCTAAGGTTTGGGAAGAAGGGTAAACTCAACCCTAGATTCATTAGACCATATGAGGTAATACAGCGAGTCAGACCAGTAGACTATAGATTGAAGCTGCCATTGAGTTAAAAAGGATCCATGATGTATTCTAATAGCTTTGATTTTAATGTTTGTTTCAAGATAATTTTGTGTTTTTTAGTGACTCATCTTGTATACTTTTTGTGTTTTTAGTGTTAGAATGCTCTTGCTATGTTTATTTTAGTTATTTTGATAAATTTAGAGTTTTTAGGTTATTAATAATATTAATTTGAATTTTGTGCAGAAAAATAGGCTAAAGCATGGCTGAGACAATTGGTCCCAGCCTTGGCCGGTGCAGAAGCTCAAAACTCACCATTTCACCAAAGGTCGGGGCCAAGAAAAATGTGTCCTAGTCATGGCCAATGTAGCTTATGAAGATCAAAACATCCAAAAGGTTACCTCGGCTGAGATAAATTTATCCCAACCATGGCCAAAGCAAAGTGCCACTCCGTCTTCTCATGTCTTGGCTCAGACAAAAGTGTCCTAGTAGTGTCTTCTTGGATAACTATATAAAAGCTATAGAGTTGTCTATTTTTAAGGAGATCTTTTTAGGGTTTTTTCTAGAGGTTATTTTGTAGAGAGAAAAATGTAGTTTTACATCTTGAGAGCTTGTCATACATAGTTTCATAGTTTTACTTGTAAAAATCACTCTTTTAGTTTAGTTTTACTTTAAGAACACAAAAATAGCCTTAGTTTTAGTTTACTTACTTCAAGTTACAGCTTACAATCAAAGCAGGTTGGAGAAGGAAAAAAGGAGCTTCATCAACTTCAAATGGATTTTATAGTTTTTTCTTTTACTTTACTTTTTTTTACATTATGGATAGTGAGTAGTCTTTTAGTTGCTTGGGGATCTCTGAATCCCCTACACACAATGTGAATATTGAACATATTTTGATTTATACATGAATGAATGGTCTATTTCACTATTACTTATTTTTATTTCATGGGGTTTCAATCTATCAATTTATCTTCCATGCATGGATGAATGGTTTTTATCATATGTCTTTGATGGGTATTGAGTTTAAGTAGATTAGATATTATGAATGATTTTGCTCAGTTTCTCTATCATGAATGTGTTAGAAAGTATGCCCTAGAGCCCATGTAATAGGGATATTTTTCATATGTACGAAATTTATATTCTTAATAAAAGGCATCATTCATTTATTAACGCTATGTTTAAATACATGAGTTTTTAAATCTTAAATTAATAAATGAAGTCCTAGATATTATAAACACAGTGCAAAGGCAATCATGAAGGTGATCATGATGTGAGATGTCTATTGCATGCAAATGTGTTAATATCTAAATATCCCTAGTCATAGAATTAACAAGATAGGACATTGTTAATTCGGACAAACTAGCACATGTTATGCTTCTTGAATGGTTCAAGCAGTGGTTCTCATAACTGTGATTATGGAAGATAATCAAAGCTAACATGTGGATGCTTGTTAGAAGAACAAGTTCATTGGAGACCTGCATAGAGAATCCTCACATGGATATTAAATCTATGTTAGTGAGGAATCTCTTCATAGCGGTTGTGCAAGTACCCTTAGACTTGAGATCACCAAAGTTATCTTAAGTAGCAAGTGGTATACTTTGACTCCATAACTGATTACTTCCAACTGGGAGTGAACATAGATAGGAGATTGGGTATATCATAACCTACTTGAAGATAGTTGAGTGATTAACAAAGGATTCACCATCCCAGATTTAACAAGGGAAGTTATCTCACATGATTCTATAATTGCCTTGTTCAGAGAATCTCTGGCCAGAGTAATATGTCGAGATGGATGGAGATCCATGAAGGGAATTTTAGGAACAATGGTTAAATTAATAGAACATACATAATTAGATTTATATGAGTTGACAGAAATCCATACTCAGAATTTAATTGAAATAAGAGTGGTGAAAGGAGTAATTGCACGGTAACTGTTTCTATGGAAGGGTACAGTCAAACCACATGACTTTCCTGACATTTGGGTAGTCATGATGCCTAGCTAGAGGTCAATCATGACTTGTATAATGATGTATCAAAACTATCAATAGGGATTGATAAGATGATTTAAAGGAGTTTAAATCATGTGAGTTTTGAATAGGACTCATAATTACATATTATACTGCCAACATGGATAGGAACCCAATAAGTCACACACATATAGAGAAAAGGGTAAAATGGTAAAATGACAAGGATAATAATATTTGATATTATTATAAAGGTAGAGAAGAGAATATGATAATAATTAATTAAAGAGTTTAATTAATTATGATCAAATAAAATTGTCCGCGAAACTTTTGAGAAATGTTTTACAAAATTGGACCTAATTGAAATAATGTATTTTATGATTAATTATTATTATCTTATAAGTGTTATAAGACTACTATAAGTGTTATAGGACTGATATAATAATTAATAGGTCCATTGGAGAAATTGTAAAGGGCCAAAGGAATGAAGAAGTTGGAGGAAGCCCTTCAAAAGAGGGCCACACGCCAACTCCATACAGAAGGGCTTAGAGGGCTTTTTCTTGGCCAAATTAATTTATATATGTTACATAAGTGTTATGGAACTCACATATTTAATTTGGTTGGATTTGGAATCCATTTGGGTATTTAAATCCAATTAGTTGCATAAAGGGCCTAGTTTGTGGATTTTGTGCATAGACTTTTATGAAAATGATTAAATTGGATTTAATTAAGCCCAAATGATTATAATTAATTCCAGAGGCCCAATTAATAATTCTCTAGCAATTTTAAAGAGCCCAATCTCATTAAGGAGTTGGAATTTTAACCTAACTATAAAAGGCCTACTAATGAGAATTTGGGTTAAGTGATTAAAACAAAAGGAAAGTCTTTTTCTCTATTCTCTCTCTCCTTTTTGCGCCAACTCCAAGCTAGCTTCTTGGAATTTCGGCCAGCCCTAGTTGAACAACAATTTGTTGGTTCAAGAATGAGAAATATTGATTTCTGGTTGTATGTGTGATCAAATAAATTTGGTGGAAACAAAAACAAGATTTTTGAATGATTGTGATTAGGGTTTGGCATGAAACCCATTAGGGTTTGGCGTGAAACCCTAGGTGATGTAGGGGCTGTTCTAATTTAATTTCTTATGGATCCATTTAAAAATCATTTAGATGATATTTTATGTGTTTAATATGTGATATTAAGCCGTAGGATCGAACGGAATTAAAATCGAACAAGTTTTTCATGAAAACTAGTTTAGTTAAAAAGTTCGATAAATTTGTGTTCTTCGTGTGTTCTTGATGTGTTCTTGATTAGAACGACTTTTGATCTTCTAAATCTGATATATATGATATATTAAAGTGTTTTTAATTAATTGGATTAATTAAAATGGGCCTTAAATTAATTTGATTAATTTTAATTTATTAAAACCACTTAATGGGCTTAATTATATTTACGGACTTGGTTTAAATTAGTGAATGACTTGGTGGGCCCAAGGAGCTGATTTAAATTAAACATTATAAACATTAATTAAGTTTATTAATGGGTTTTAAGGGCTGTAGTGGGCTTGGCTCATTCCAAAAGGCCCAAATGGTCCAAAAGACACAAAACTAGTTTGTGTGTGAACACAGTTAGGGTTTTTCTTCTGTGGGTTTCGGCCTACATTTGTTTTAAGCCCAAAATTGATTCTTTTAATTATTTAATATGATTAATTAATTAAATAATCAATTTATAATTAATTAATAATCAATTGGATTGATTATTAAGACAAGAACAAATGCATGCAAAAAGGTTTCCTAAAATGAAAGTTTCCAAAATGGAAAAAGTTTCCTAATTTGATCACATCATTAAAATAACTCAAAATATAGTTTCAAAGGTTGAAACAAAGTTAGTAATCCATTTCTTTATGCATTAGAGAGGCATATAAGGGTGTATGATTGGCATGATGGTTAGTTATGGACAAAGCCCAATGTGATTGAGCATAACGCATGTTTTGGCCCAATGAGGACTTTTATGTACCGGCCACCTGTTTTTGGTTTGTATTTCATTTTAAATTGTAATATGTAATTAGATTACTTAGATTAGAATTAGAAATAGAGATGGAGACCAATATCAAGGAGCAAGATGGGCCGGATGGAGATCCAACAAGCTTGAAGATAATGTAATTATTTTCTTGTTTGAATCATGCATACTACCTAGGTGTGACCTTTTGATTTCCCTCTTGGCTCGGGGAAATCAATGTAGTGAAGTCCATAACTATACCATATTTGTATGCTAATATTTATGTGATAGATATAGGATGCATACCAATATATGCCAACAATGTATGATGAGACTTAATTAACTAAAACCCTCAAATAAATACTAAGGTATATAAGCCTTCCATTAATTTGAGGAGAACCAGAGTTCTTTATAGTGTGGGTTGTTGACCACAGTCAAGCTCACATTATATTGAATATGTTCAAATCTAATTAAATGGGTCATCTTAGCTAGCCCATTGGTTTGTTGACCACAGTCAAGGCTAATGGTTCTAGAGGCAAGATTAGGGAATGCATATATGATATGCATGCATCAAAAGTTGATAACCTAATAGTCCAATAGTTGTGTAGAGACACAATTGGTATAGAGACACCTTCCTTTCAAGGGTATGAAATTTGGCTTGTTGACCACAGTCAAGGTCAAATTACATATCAAGGATTGGATATTGGCCCACTAAGAAAACCATCGGGTTTTCTCAGATTATATAGTGAGGGCTATTAATTTGCAATAAAATAGTGGGAGTAAATGGATTAATTAAAGACCTTATTAATGTATACATATATATGAACATACTCTCATATCTTTTCTTTTTCACATCTATGTCATCATCATGAGCACATCAAATATACGATCAATCTTGGATAACAAACTGGTTGGCAGCAACTATTCTAACTGGATCAAGCAAGTGAGAATTGTTCTCAAAGCTGAAAAGATCCATTATGTCTTGGATAAAGATCTTCCACCACTTCCATCAAATGATGTCATTGATGAGATTAAAGGCACTTATCGAAAATACATAGAGGATAGTGAAGCAGCAGCATGTCTGATGCTGGGTGTTATGTCCTCAAAGCTTCAGAAGCAATATGAGATAAAGGATGGTGAGGTTTCCAAGAAGAAGGTTGCCAAGAAAGAGAATCCCAAAGGAACTTGCTTCCATTATAGAAAGGATGGTCATTGAAAGCATAACTGCAAGGCCTATCTATATTCTCTCAAGGAGAAAAATGCATGCTGATGCTTCTACCTCAGGTATTCATATGATTGAAATTAATACTTATTCTATTGCTTCAAAACAATCTTAGGTATTAGATACCGGATGTGGATCACATTTGTGTAATGATCTACATGGGCTTAGAAGCTTTAGAAGAGTTGGAAAGGCAGAGGTATGTTTGCAGTCAGCTACTGGACAAAACATCTCTACAACAGTTGTGAGGAATTATCATTTGCCTCTTCCAAGTGGATTAGTACTGGAATTAAATAATTGTTATTATGTTCCAGCTTTATCCAAAAGTATTATTTCTTTCAGTCGTCTGTTGAACGATTATGATATTTTTTTAAATGACAAATGTTGTTACATTTTTAAGAACAATATGTTTATGCAAAAGCTACCATTGAGAACGGTATATTTGTTCTTGATTTAATTAAATAAGTACATAATGTGGATACCAAGAGAATGAAACATGATAATCTAAATACCTCATACTTATGGCATTGTCGTATAGGCCATATAAATGAAAAACGCATGACCGAATTGCACAAATCAAGTGATTTGGGATCATTTGATTATGAATCATTTGACACATACAAATCTTGTTTATTGGGAAAAATGACAAAAGCTCCCTTTATTGGTAAAGGAGAACGAGCTAAAATGGTTTTGGACTTAATACATTCAGATGTATGTAGTCCAATGACTACACATGCTAGAGGAGGTTACTCCTACTTCATTACTTTCATTGATGATTATTCTAGGTTTGGATACATCTATCTAATGAAATATAAGTCTGAAGCATTTGAAAAGTTCAAAGAGTTCAAAAATGAAGTAGAGAAACAACTTGGCAAAAGTATTAAAACACTTAGATCAGATCGAGGTGGAGAATACTTAAGTCAAGAGTTTTAGGATTATCTTAGAGATAATGGGATTTTATCTCAATGGAATCCTCCATATACACCACAACACAATGGTGTATCTAAAAGGAGGAATCAAACACTATTAGATATGGTTCGATCAATGATGAGCCGAGTGGACTTGCCTAAGTCCTTTTGGGGATATGCACTAGAAACTGCTATTTATGTGTTAAACAGAGTTCCTAGTAAATCGGTTGATGTTACTCCATATGAGATGTGGAATAACAAGAAACCCACGCTTTCTCATATGAAAGTATGGGGTTGTCTTGCTTATGTGAAGAGGACAATGTCAGACAAACTGGATGTTAAGTCTGACAAATGTTTATTTATGGGATATCCGAAAGAAATGTTTGGATATTATTTCTATCATCCCTTAGAACAAAAGGTGTTTGTTTCAAGGCATGCTGTCTTCTTGGAAAAAGAATTTCTCCTACGAGAGGACAGTGGGAGTAAAATTGAACTTGGTGAAGTTCAAGACTCACAAATAGAAGATGATCAACCGATTGAACCCGAAACTGAATTTCATAATGATGAGATTACAGTTGAACCTGATTATACACAAATCTTAGAAGATATACTAGGATGCGTTCTATCCCTGTTAGATATGGATTTCACATTGATTCGGATAGAGGCATAACTGTAGTAGAGGACAATGAGCCTACAAGCTATCAAGAAGTTTTGAACAGTTCAGAACGTGATTTATGGCTTAAGGCTATGCAGTCTGAAATGGACTCCATGTATGAGAACAAAGTATGGACTTTAACCTAACCACCTGAAGGGATAAAACCCATAGGGTGCAAATGGGTCTTCAAAAAGAAGACTAACATGGAAGGTAATATAGTTACCTATAAAGCTCGCTTAGTAGCAAAAGGTTATCATCAAAAAGAAGGTATTGACTATGATGAAACTTTTTCTCCTGTAGCGATGCTTAAGTCTATAAGAATACTTTTAGCCATTGCAGCTCATTTTGATTGTGAGATTTGGAAAATGGATGTGAAGACAGCTTTCCTTAATGGAAATCTTACCGAGGATGTGTATATGACACAACCAGGAGGATTCACATCAGGAAATGGCGAAAAGTTATGCAAGCTTCAAAGATCCATTTATGGATTGAAGCAAGCCTCTAGGAGCTGGAACATATGATTCAATGAGACAATCAAAGAGTTTAGTTTCTCACGGAATGAAGATGAACCTTGTGTGTATAAAAGGGTCAGTGGGAGTGCAATTGTCTTCCTAGTTCTATATGTAGATGAGATATTGATCATGGGAAATGACATTTCTCTTCTCCAATCTGTTAAAATATGGTTATCCAAGCAATTCTCCATGAAAGACCTTGGAGAAGCATCCTATATTCTGGGAATAAGGATCTATAGAGATAGATCTAATAGGTTGCTAGGTCTTTCTCAGAGTATATATATAGATAAAGTATTAAAGAGGTTCAATATGGATCTCTCTAAGAAAGGGTTTATACCCATGGTGCATGGGAAACACCTTTCTAAGTCTATGTGTCCACAGACACTAGAGGATAGAGAGAGCATGAATAAAATACCATATGCATCTGCAATTGGTTCTATCATGCATCTGCAATTGGTTCTATCATGCATTTGCAATTGGTTCTGGATGTAGCATTTGCTTTTAGTGTCACAAGTAGATTCCAATCTAATTTTGGAGAGGAACACTGGGCAGCTATCAAGAATTTTCTTAAGTACTTGAGAAGGACTAAAGTTATATTCTTGGTATATGGAGAGGGGCAATTTGGAAGTAAATGGGTATACAGATGCCAGCTTCCAATCTCACAAAGATGATTGTAAATCACAATCTGGTTATGTGTTCATAATGGGAGGTGGAGCAGTTAGTTGGAAAAGTTCCAAACAATAAACAACTGTTGATTCCACGACGGAAGCTGAGTACATTGCTGCTTCAGAAGCAGCCAAAGAAGTAGTATGGATCAAAAAGTTCATAACCAAACTAGGAGTGGTGCCTAGCATTATTGATCCAATTCCTTTATATTGTGACAACAATGGAGCGATTGCGCAAGCAAAGGAACCACTGTCTCATCAGAGATCCAAGCATGTTCTCAGACGCTACCATCTCATAAGGGAAATAGTAGTTAGAAATGATGTGAAAATAGAAAGGGTTCCGACAGATGACAATGTGGCGGATCCCCTCACTAAAGCACTTTCCCAGATTAAGCATGATCACCATATAAATAGCATGGGTCTGAGACATATGAGTGATTGGCTCTAGTGCAAGTGGGAGATTGTTAGAAAGTATGCCCTAGAGCCCATGTAATAGGGATGTTTTTCATATGTATGAAATTTATATTCTTAATAAAAGGCATCATTCATTTATTAATGCTATGTTTAAATATATGAGTTTGTAAATCTTAAATTAATAAATGAAGTCCTAGATATTATAAACACAGTGCAAAGGCAATCATGAAGGTGTTCATGATGTGAGATGTCTATTGCATTGAAATGTGTTAATATCTAAATATCCCTAGTCATAGAATTAACAAGATAGGACATTGTTAATTCAGATAGACTAGCACATGTTATGCTTCTTAAATGGTTCAAGCAGTGGTTCTCATAACTATGATTATGGAAGATAATCAAAGCTAATATGTGGATGCTTGTTAGAAGAATAAGTTCATTGGAGACCTGCATAGAGAATCCTCACATGGATATTAAATCTATGTCAGTGAGGAATCTCTTCATAGCGGTTGTGCAAGTATCCTTAGACTTGAGATCACCAAAGTTATCTTAAGTAGCAAGTGGTATACTTTGACTCCATAACTGATTACTTCCAACTGGGAGTGAACATAGTTAGGAGATTAGGTATATCATGACCTACTTAAAGATAGTTGAGTGATTAACAAAGGATTCACCATCCCAGATTTAACAAGGAAAGTTATCTCACATGATTCTATAATTGCCTTGTTCAGAGAATCTCTGGCCAGAGTAATATGTCGAGATGGATGGAGATCCATGAAGGGCAATTTAGGAACAATGGTTAAATTAATAGAACATACATAATTAGATTTATATGAGTTGATAGAAATCCATACTCAGAATCTAATTGAGATAAGAGTGGTGAAAGGAGTAATTGCACGGTAACTGTTTCTATGGAAGGGTACAGTCAAACCACATGACTTTCCTGACATTTGGGTAGTCATGATACCTAGCTAGAGGCCAATCATGACTTGTATAATGATGTATCAAAAGTATCAATAGGGATTGATAAGATGATTTAAAGGAGTTTAAATCATGTGAGTTTTGAATAGAACTCATAATTACATATTATACTGCCAACATGGACAGGAACCCAATAGGTCACACACATATAGAGAAAAGGGTAAAATGGGTAAAATGACAAGGATAATAATATTTGATATTATTATAAAGGTAGAGAAGAGAATATGATAATAATTAATTAAAGAGTTTAATTAATTATGATCAAATAACATTTTCCGCGAAACTTTTGAGAAATGTTCTGCAAAATTGGACCTAATTGAAATAATGTATTTTATGATTAATTATTATTATCTTATAAGTGTTATAAGACTACTATAAGTGTTATAGGACTGATATAATAATTAATAGGTCCATTGGAGAAATTATAAAGGGCCAAAGGAATGAAGAAGTTAGAGGAAGCCCTCCAGAAGAGGGCCACAGGCCAACTCCATACAGAAGGGCTTAGAGGGCTTTTTCTTGGACCAAATTAATTTATATATGTTACATAAGTGTTATGTAACTCACATATTTAATTTGGTTGGATTTGGAATCCATTTGGGTATTTAAATCCAATTAGTTGCATAAAGGGCCTAGTTTGTGGATTTTGTGCATAGACTTTTATGAAAAGGATTAAATTGGATTTAATTAAGCCCAAATGATTATAATTAATTCCAGAGGCCCAATTAATAATTCTCTATCAATTTTAAAGAGCCCAATCTCATTAAGGAGTTGGAATTTTAACCTAACTATAAAAGGCCAACTAATGAGAATTTGGGTTAAGTGATTAAAACAAAAGGAAAGTCTTTTTCTCTATTCTCTCTCTCCTTTTTGCGTCAACTCCAAGCTAGCTTCTTGGAATTTCGGCCAGCCCTAGTTGAACACCAATTTATTGGTTCAATTTACCCCTCTCTAGTGTAGATTACTCATTGGAGGTGTTCGATTTTGGACACTGTGGTTTGCGATAACCCGGTGCGAAGTAAAATCAACTGTTCAACAAAAATCAAAGGTGATTTT